>OY776112.1:62844730-63444730 GCA_963675035.1 Allygus modestus
AGCTGTTAGTGGAAATTACGACTCAGTCATGACTGCGGAGACCTGTGTAACTGGGATGTTAGCTGATTAATTACATTCTGGCTAAACGCAGTTACTGTGCTACTAAGCAGCATACTTGCAACGTTGTGTTTTACTGTAGCTGTTAGTGGAAATTACGACTCAGTCATGACTGCGGGGACCTGTGTAACTGGGATGTTAGCTGATTAATTACATTCTGGCTAAACGCAGTTACTGTGCTACTAAGCAGCATACTTGCAACGTTGTGTTTTACTGTAGCTGTTAGTGGAAATTACGACTCAGTCATGACTGCGGGGACCTGTGTAACTGGGATGTTAGCTGATTAATTACATTCTGGCTAAACGCAGTTACTGTGCTACTAAGCAGCATACTTGCAACGTGGTGTTTTACTGTAGCTGTTAGTGGAAATTACGACTCAGTCATGACTGCGGGGTCCTGTGTAACTGGGATGTTAGCTGATTAATTACATTCTGGCTAAACGCAGTTACTGTGCTACTAATCAGCATACTTGCAACGTTGTGAGTAGTGGTGAAACCAGAAAGAGAAGCCACAATCGGCGCTTTTTTCCCATGTTATTCTTATGGGGATCAGTTTTTGAACACTTGCCCGATCCTACCCTACACAAATTTTCTTGTTAGCCTATACTAATGTCCAACCCTTGCCTATATTAAATATATTTTCCCAATCCCCATCCCTCCTCTATATTTTTAAAAATTAATTTTCAAATTCAGGCTAAAAAAACTATCTTTAGTGTTTATGGTTCGATTTGTCTGCAGTTTGGATATGTTACTGTCCTAGGCAGGTGTTTTAATAAATTTCACTTACATTTCCCAAATTCACTATTACGGTCAAATTAAAAAATATTTTTGAAAAATACTATAGTGCCAATTGCCAACTTCTTTATTTACTGTCCGATTTGTCTTCAATTTGGATATGTTATTGTCCTAGGCAGGTGTTTTAATAAATTCCACTTACATATCCCAAATTCACTATTACGGTCAAATTAAAATATATTTTTGAAAAATACTGCCAATTGCCAACTTCTTTATTTACTGTCCGATTTATTTAAAATTTGGATATGTTATTGTCCTAGGCAAGTGTTTTAATAAATTCCACTTACATTTCCCAAATTCACTGTTACGGTCAAATTAAAAAAATATTTTTGAAAAATACTGCCAATTGCCAACTTCTTTATTTACTGTCCGATTTGTTTAAAACTTGGATATGTTATTGTCGTAGGCAAGTGTTTTAATAAATTACACTTACATTTCCCAAATTCACTATTACAGTCAAAATTAAAAATTATTTTTGAAAAATACTGCCAATTGCCAACTTCTTTATTTACTGTCCGATTTGTTTAAAATTTGGATATGTTATTGTCGTAGGCAAGTGTTTTAATAAATTACACTTACATTTCCCAAATTCACTATTACAGTCAAATTAAAAAATATTTTTGAAAAATACTGCCAATTGCCAACTTCTTTATTTACTGTCCGATTTGTTTAAAATTTGGATATGTTATTGTTGTAGGCTAGTGTATATGCACCATCCACATTTTACAAATATTGCGGTTAAATTTTAAAAAAATTTGGAAAAATACTGCCAATTGGCAACTTCTTTATTTATGGTCTGATTTGTTTAAAATTTATATATGTCATTATTCTAGGCTAGTGTATATGTACACACCATCCACATTTGACAAATTAACTATAATGGTCAAATTAAAAAAATATTTTGAAAAATATACTAACAATTTCAAACTTCTTTATTTACTGTCTGATTTATTTTCGGATATGTTATAGCTCTTATATAGGTAACAAGACCACACTACCACACGTTCCACTACCCCCTATAATACAATATTTTGTCTTTTTTGTTTGTTTATTTTGCTGTAATCCCAAAACCGACTTTTCTGTTTATTGTCCGATTTGCCTACACTTTGGATATTGTCCTAAGCATTTATTGTCTGATTTATTTTTGGATATGTTATAGCCCCCAATTATTATATCTAAAATTACAATATTATTTCCACCTATAATACAGTTGATTTGTTGTTTGTTTTGCCGCAACCTAAAAACTAACATTGGTATTTGTGTTTTTACAAAACTATATTTTGTAAATTACTACCAATAACTCCTTTATTTACTTTTCGACTTGTTATATCCCCCTATATCTAAATTTACCGTATATTTTTTCTCTTTTAGTGCTGTTTTGTCGTAACCAAACTTTGGATATGACTGCAATATATTACTGGCCATTGCATAAGTAAATACCCCATTTCCAAATTCAATATTACGGTTGGATTAAAAAAAATAAATGCAAGCTTATTATATTTGCCACAAGCTTATTATATACATCCAGCTGTTATATTTGCCACATTTCCAATATTTTTGGGGCCCTCTCAACTACCTCTCACTGTAATATATATCCACAAAATGTTTATAGTCAGAACTGTCTAAATTTTGGATATTAAGCTAATGCATAAGGCCGTTTCCAATATTTTGCAAATTAGACTGGATATGTTGTTGCGTATTTCCAATTCTTAAATTATAGCACTAAAAAAAATTTTTAAAACCCAAAACAACTATACACAAAACACTAATCTTTCTTTGTGCTTGTTTGGAGTAGTCTTTATTTTATCCAACTTAATTTTAATTTTGTAGTTAAAATCAAACTTCCCACATTCTAGCTCCCTTTCCAGCCAATGGTTGGAGACATAAAGGTTACGAATATTTTCAAACTGTACAATATATCTTTTTCTACCCCTATGTTGGACTTGTTTAATAGCGCTTATTAATAATTCCTCACCATATTCCAAATCCTCCAGTCTACTACATTCTTTAAATTTAACATTGCCTTTAATATCTTGCATCTCTATGTCTTCTTGTCCAACATCCCACTCATTGTTACGGAAACTTAGGTTTTCTATTTTTGGAAAGGAATTGCCATAAAATGTTGCGGTTCCGTTAGTGTTAAAGCTTGCAAGTGGCTCGTTGGTAGGTAGATAAATAATGTCCAAATCACCACTGTATGGCAACACGCTATAACCTTGCCTATTCTTATTTATCTCTATAAATACAGTTTTACAGACACCTTTAACATAGTATACACCCCTCCGTCCATCCTTTTCTGCCAACACTCCCACAAACTTGTTGTTTACTACAAACGCATACACTATATAATGTCCATAATGCTCTAGATCCTCCCAACGTCGCAGGAAGTAATCTTTTAATTTATCCTCTCTTTCCCTTCTTTCTTGTTCTTTAGCCAACTGTGCTTTGTATTCCTCTGCAACAGTATTTTCCACATATTCCAATTTACGCTTATTACTGTCAATGTCTTCTAATTCCAATTTCCTCTTTTTGGAACAACTCTCTAAGAAAGGCTTGGAAAGTGGCTCTATTTCTTTAATAGTGTATGGGTACAGTTTATTGGTCCGGCTTCTTAAAACGTAGGGAGTAAGGTTAGGACTTTCCACTAAGCCTAATTCTTCTAAATTGATGTGTTTAGGTATAGTGGAGAAAGGTGTATTTGATTTTGTAAAACATGTGCCCCCAGATTTGATGTAACACTTATGCTTTACACTTATGGCATCAGGAAACTCCTCTATTACCTCTACATAGTTAGTTGGTAAACAGTTAAAGCTAAATGCAGATAGAGCATACTTTATTAACTTTTCCCTTTGTGTACTATCTTTTGGCAGTTTTAGTTGTACTCCAGTTATCTTTATCGTATTACTATTACCCCAATATGCGTATTGTAATAAATCGTTAAACACTAAACAACAACTGTTTTGTAATTGATTGGCAACTTTCACCCACATCTTATGCAGAGGTACAGCATAGAATGGAGCATTTTGAAAGTACCGTTTGTTGTCTTCTATTAGACTTAAACAATCTCTTAAAGGTTCAAACCCTTTACCAAAACCTCTACAATAGTTATAGATTGTTGCCTCTAACCTTGTTATTCCATTCTCTCTAGCTAGTTTAGACGAGAACGTTTCTTTTAGTCTCGCATCTGGACAGTTTACAAAGTTTATTATATGGTTTCCTATACTTTTAATTACTCCAGGGCTTGTAATCTGGCATATAAATTTATTATATATTTTTACCCTGCTATTTACATTAAACCATGTTAAACAGTCTTTACTAACATTATCTACAATAACATTATATCCATTCTTGTACGCCCCTTGGTAGCAAAAGTTAAAGTTTTCTGTAAGATATTGGCACATTTCCTCTTTATTAAATATTCCAGCCAAATCTAGTGTTATATCGAAATCCATAAGATAGTACATTTCTTTTTCCAGATCTTGCAGTATCTTTGGAAGATCTTCCAACAAATCCTTAATTTTAACATTTGCAAGCTCTATTTTATAGGGAATTGCTATAGGATCATCATACTTTTGTTTAATTTGGTCAATATCTTTCTTTATTATTTGTAACACACCCTCGCTTTGGACCCCAGAGGACCTCTCCAAGGAGAATGGTAGTTTGGCCACAACACCATGTCGAGCCAAAGAGAACTTTTTAAATATTCCTCGTAAGTAGCTATTAAACGAGCCACATATTTCCTTCTTAACTTTAAATTTATTCCGAACGTCCCCATCACAATCCGTAACATTGGTTATCTTAACTAACATTATGTTATCACAAAACGCATCCGTTATAGATGTTAAGTTATTTAATTTTGTTTCGCCCTCGCAATAGTTTATATTACCTATGTCTGTAAGAAGGTTATTATTACGTAGATTTTCTAATAAAAACCATATACCGAATCTTTCGTTAGTAGGTTTAATACAATTTCCCAATAAATGGCTAACAGAGTACATTTCTTTTATACAAAAAAGTAGCGGAAACATGTAAACAGGACAGATTACACTATAGGTATATATGTGTTGTAAATATATGGATATTGTATATAAACATAGGCGAGCGGTAAGTGTAACATGTACGTGGACACCCATATGCAAATATGGAATACCCACTATTAATATAATTCCAAATTCGACTAAATAAGTTTATAGTCTCAATATAATTAACATATTAACTAACGCATCCCGCATTAGTACCCAAATTGTCGAAATTCTATAATTCTATTCTTAGTCCTTGTATTAGATTTTGTACTATTAAACCCTACATTCTTATCCTGTGCAGTAGAGTAATATATGTATTTAATACAGATACGCACATTCTACAAGACCTGTACATCTGTTGTATAAGCAGCAGAATAGACGTCCCATTGTGTTGTTGTAAAGTAAAACATAAATGTAAATTGTGCTGGATACAACCGGCCAGATATTAGACAGGAAATGTGTTGGAAGTGTATTGCCAAAGACAAACACCACATAGTGCAGCATGTAATCAATCCATTACTATAAGCAGCATACTTGCAACGTTGTGTTTTACTGTAGCTGTTAGTGGAAATTACGACTCAGTCATGACTGCGGGGCCCTGTGTAACTGGGATGTTAGCTGATTAATTACATTCTGGCTAAACGCAGTTACTGTGCTACTAAGCAGCATACTTGCAACGTTGTGTTTTACTGTAGCTGTTAGTGGAAATTACGACTCAGTCATGACTGCGGGGACCTGTGTAACTGGGATGTTAGCTGATTAATTACATTCTGGCTAAACGCAGTTACTGTGCTACTAAGCAGCATACTTGCAACGTTGTGTTTTACTGTAGCTGTTAGTGGAAATTACGACTCAGTCATGACTGCGGGGACCTGTGTAACTGGGATGTTAGCTGATTAATTACATTCTGGCTAAACGCAGTTACTGTGCTACTAAGCAGCATACTTGCAACGTTGTGTTTTACTGTAGCTGTTAGTGGAAATTACGACTCAGTCATGACTGCGGGGACCTGTGTAACTGGGATGTTAGCTGATTAATTACATTCTGGCTAAACGCAGTTACTGTGCTACTAAGCAGCATACTTGCAACGTTGTGTTTTACTGTAGCTGTTAGTGGAAATTACGACTCAGTCATGACTGCGGGGACCTGTGTAACTGGGATGTTAGCTGATTAATTACATTCTGGCTAAACGCAGTTACTGTGCTACTAAGCAGCATACTTGCAACGTTGTGTTTTACTGTAGCTGTTAGTGGAAATTACGACTCAGTCATGACTGCGAGGACCTGTGTAACTGGGATGTTAGTTGATAAATTACATTCTGGCTAAACGCAGTTACTGTGCTACTAAGCAGCATACTTGCAACGTTGTGTTTTACTGTAGCTGTTAGTGGAAATTACGACTCAGTCATGACTGCGGGGACCTGTGTAACTGGGATGTTAGCTGATTAATTACATTCTGGCTAAACGCAGTTACTGTGCTACTAAGCAGCATACTTGCAACGTTGTGTTTTACTGTAGCTGTTAGTGGAAATTACGACTCAGTCATGACTGCGGGGACCTGTGTAACTGGAATGTTAGCTGATTAATTACATTCTGGCTAAACGCAGTTACTGTGCTACTAAGCAGCATACTTGCAACGTTGTGTTTTACTGTAGCTGTTAGTGGAAATTACGACTCAGTCATGACTGCGGGGCCCTGTGTAACTGGGATGTTAGCTGATTAATTACATTCTGGCTAAACGCAGTTACTGTGCTACTAAGCAGCATACTTGCAACGTTGTGTTTTACTGTAGCTGTTAGTGGAAATTACGACTCAGTCATGACTGCGGGGACCTGTGTAACTGGGATGTTAGCTGATTAATTACATTCTGGCTAAACGCAGTTACTGTGCTACTAAGCAGCATACTTGCAACGTTGTTTTTTACTGTAGCTGTTAGTGGAAATTACGACTCAGTCATGACTGCGGGGACCTGTGTAACTGGGATGTTAGCTGATTAATTACATTCTGGCTAAACGCAGTTACTGTGCTACTAAGCAGCATACTTGCAACGTTGTGTTTTACTGTAGCTGTTAGTGGAAATTACGACTCAGTCATGACTGCGGGGACCTGTGTAACTGGGATGTTAGCTGATTAATTACATTCTGGCTAAACGCAGTTACTGTGCTACTAAGCAGCATACTTGCAACGTTGTGTTTTACTGTAGCTGTTAGTGGAAATTACGACTCAGTCATGACTGCGGGGACCTGTGTAACTGGGATGTTAGCTGATTAATTACATTCTGGCTAAACGCAGTTACTGTGCTACTAAGCAGCATACTTGCAACGTTGTGTTTTACTGTAGCTGTTAGTGGAAATTACGACTCAGTCATGACTGCGGGGTCCTGTGTAACTGGGATGTTAGCTGATTAATTACATTCTGGCTAAACGCAGTTACTGTGCTACTAAGCAGCATACTTGCAACGTTGTGTTTTACTGTAGCTGTTAGTGGAAATTACGACTCAGTCATGACTGCGGGGTCCTGTGTAACTGGGATGTTAGCTGATTAATTACATTCTGGCTAAACACAGTAAACGTGCTTGTAAAGCAGCATCGTTGGGTTTTACTAGAGCTGTTGGCGGAAGTTACGTGTCAGTTGTAATTATGGGCCTAGTGTAACTGCGATGTCAGTTGATAAATTAAATTCTGGCTAAACGCAGTAACTGTGTTTGTAAAACAGCATACTTGCATCGTTGAGTTTTACTGGAACTGGTGGCAAATGTTACGCCTCGGTCGTGACTGTGGGCCCAGTGTAACTGTGATGTCATAACTGATACATTCCACACTGGCAAAACCTAAGGAGATGGGACAGATAAAGAGGAAATAATGATACTGGATGCTTACTATACGGATAGCCTTCAGTTCACAACAGATGGGTAGGTCATTCGATTAAATATCGACAATCGTGTTATAGACTACCGATTCTAACTCTTTGTTTTGTAAAATAATAAAAATAGATTTACGTGGGTAAAAAATAAAAACTTTTGCTGCAGTTCACGACAGAATTATAGTAACCTAACCTGACATTTACAACAGCTGTAGAATAAAACCAACCTCTTAAATAGTAGTTTTCATCACATGGAGCAAGAGTGTTTGTTTTTGGTGCGCAATCGTGGTTATCGATTAAGCACCAAAAACACACTGTTGCGCCTTGTGATGAACAAATTTGTTGATCATACTGCCCATATAAGCCTTCGATAGTTAAAAATTAGGTGATTTGTATCGTTTTGGTAGTTCAGATAGGTTAACTTTACAATATTTTCATTTATTTTATTTACAAACAAATATCGACTTGCATTTTGTCTACGTGTTTGTTACCATTGAAATACACAAACGTACAATGGAAAAATAACAATCTTTGAGGTTGTTAGCGCACTGAAAAAATCCACAGCTGATTATCGGTGCCCTATTTTAAGGTATCAGAAAAATGTGATTTTACGGATTAATTGCAAACCCAAAAACTGCTGCTTTTTCTGCAGTATGAAAAAACTTGTATTTATTAGCATTGAAAGAACAATTATTGTACAGTATATTATAAGTTAAAAGAAAGCAAAAGATGTTTAAAAAAAGCTTAAGGTTTTGAAGAATATAGTTAAAAAAATATGATTGCTCGATGCAAAACACAACCTAAATTTGAATTTGGTAAATTATGAAAGTTTTGTTTTCTAGTTTACAGAAGGGCCCTTGTGAACTATTAATAGTTTTGTAAATACCAATGCAAGAGGTTTGTGTCACCATTCTGAGTAGTTTTTGTTTTATAAATGTCTATTTCCCTTTAAAACGTATACCATACATATCAAATTAAGTGACTTCCTCATTTAACAGATATATAGTTATACGAATACTTCAATTAGTATAATTAGATCATTTGTATGATGACATTAAACCTGAATACCCGTGGAATGGGAGTTTATTGAGAGCAAGTCTCGGGTTATTCTTTTTCTTTATTTTCTTTCTAAAGTAATCCTAATTGACTCTTATTGTAACTCCAGTGTTGGCCGCTTGGAAACTTGAAGAACCGGAAATAGAGAATCCTAGTCAACACACTTCTAGGATAATATTTAGAAGTTTAACTTTGAACGCACAGCAAGTAATCATCAACCTTTTAAGCTGTTTATGCCACAAATATACTGGTTTTAAATCCGATTCCGATTAAGAGCTTATGAATTGTTGTTTGATCTAAAAAACTTCTTGTTTGATTTATATTCTGACGTTTAACAAAGCAATTGATGAACTTGAGTTTGTTGAAGAATTAATAACGTTTACCAACCAAGAAGGTGAGTGCCAAGAATTATGAGCCTATCGCTTAAAAACGACGGCAAATACTCTATTAACAAAAATAATATTTAAGATGATTATTTTTACAAAGTCCTAACCCCTGCTCATGAATAAATTTTAAGTATTCAAATATCAAAGTTCAGTGAGTTTTTAGTAATAAGTTGAGGTCTTTGGACCGCTTTCCCAAGGGGGAACCCTACCTGAAAGATCAAAATCTAAAGTAATGAAGAAAAAATGGATATAAATAATTGTTATTATTGCCCTAAGGGTAACAACACCTTTTATGCACTTTTTTTGGCTTACACCCCCTTCAACCTTTAATTGGGGATAGCTTAAAAAAAACCATGTGTTGACGTTATTTATCAAGTTCTAAGATAGATATCGATACACTTTTTTTTTTGAATCCACTCAGTAGTACCTACAACCTGTAATATGGGTTTTAACATAAGCCAAATATATCTTATAAAAAAAATACTCCCGTCGCAGCAAACCTGCATACTCAGCGAATTTCCAATGGAGATATAAATGTCTTAATACTACATAAAGCCACTTACCAAGTTTCATAAAAATATATTCAAAAATAAGCGATATATACAATTTTAATTATTCTCCATAAGAATAACATTGGGGCTGAGTACGCAGGTTTGCTGCAACAAGGAACACAAAAAATTGGTTTTTATGCTAATATCAATATAACTCAACTAGGTGAAGTCGTATACCAGTTTTTATTCATTTATGGTCATAATTAAGGGAGACGGAGCATTTAATTATTATCCATAAGAATAACATGGGGCCTGAGTACGCAGGTTTGCTGCTACGGGAGAATTATGCAAAAACAATTTTTTGGAGCAAATATCAATAGACCTCAACGAGATGAAGCTGTATACCAAGTTTCGTCAGTATACGTTCATAAATAAGCGAGATAAAAAAATTTTCTTTTCCTCCATAAGAATAACATTAGACAACGTACTGTGTTTAGCACTTTCAATATATCGGTAACCAATTGACGTAGAGGAATGATCGAAATACCAAATTGTGTGTTTTTTTAAGCTGAATCGAATGGTCAAAATAAAAATTTGACTTTTTCAAAAATTATGTGTAAAATATTCAAAAAACCCATTTTTGGGGTACATAACCCCCCCAAAATACCCCTTCGGATAGGTCGATCGGTCTGGTTTTCGAACTTAAAGTCATAAATGCTGCTTTACATGTTTATACCAAATTTCGTCAAAATCGGATAATTTTTACGAGAGTTATCGTGCTCACGGACACATATATATATATATATATATATATATATATATATATATATATATATATATAAATATATATATATATATATACAGTATCGAACGAATGGTGTTTTTGGGGTCTGGGGACCTCAAAACGAAAAGTTATCATGGTCCCGGGCCTAGGTCTTACCATGCCGACTACGGTAATAGCTTCTTCCCTATAGGGGAAATTCGCTAATTCCCTATAGGGGAAATTCGCTAACAAGACAAATTTCATGCTTTATTTTTTACTTTTGATATTAAATAATTTGTTTAAATATTTTGTTATATTTTGAACTAACCCATGCTACAGGTTGTAGATACATATATTTCCTGAAAAAATTAAGCTTCTAAGCGAATTAGAACTGTAGTTACAGCTGTTTCCGTATTTTCAAACGCTAAAAATTCAAAATTGCGGTAATCAACCAAAACAAAACATTTATTTTCATGCAAAACTGACTGCAAACTTTAATTTTAAAGTCAAATTTAAATGGTTTCCAAATATGCTTTAGTCATGTATTATACATCGTTTTAACCAGAAAATTATGTAGGAAATTAAATAAAAAATATACATTTTTTTATTTCCCGATTATTTAGCGTTTCCCCCAAAAGCGTTTATGTGATCTAAACAAAATATCTCAGGAATTTAAATAAATAAAAAAACATGTTTCAGCTTGTACTAAAATTTTCAAATAATATTATGTTGAGGACACAATAATATTCTTGATATAGAACGGAATGTTCTCACCCTTATGCGTTTTACCGTGGGAGTACCGAGTAACTAGACACAATACTTGTGTATTTAATGATAAAATGTCAATTTTATTGAGTTGTAAACAAATAATCGTGTACTTGGATTATTTCATATAAAAAGTGAAAATGCTTTGGGAGAGAAAATGCTTATCTTAGTGTAATCAAAGTTTGGTCTTGAGAGAATTAGTAACTTGAAGACAGTAATAACTAATCTTAACCTATATAATGTTATAAAAATGCTGCCAATAAGTTCGAACCATTTAAAGAGGGAAAAGTTGGCTCATTAGCAGAGCACTTGGAACTGCAATATCGGCAGAAAGTTGGTCTTGAAGTTGGAGCTACTTTGCCGCCTAGTTGTTGCCAACAGAGTGAATGTAAGGTCAAATATACTGTACGTATTGCCACGTTTGATTTGTCTTGTGGTCTTTATATCGGGATCTTAATAATTATTTGACTATTAATTTAAATATCAATCATAAACTCATTTTGTGGTGAGAGGTAAAATTAAAAAGAGTCTTTCAATACAATAATAACATAATATTTAATAAATAGAGATATTCACATAAAATACACAAAATCCACGTTCGATAAACAGACACACAAAAGAATAATATTATAAATCTATTCTTCACATGTTACTTTTATTAAGAACAATACATTCTTATTTAAACCAGATAGAAACAGATTCTCTATAAACAATAACATATTTGTTAACTCTACATTCAATACATTTTGATTAAACACTCAAACAATTAAAAAGGATGAATTAAATTATGAAATTAAAAAAATAAAATAGCCAAACATTTTAACAGATTATTACTTACTGGTAAATCTTTTAAAAATACATAGAAACAAGAAAATCTATTTTTGAAAAATATGCCGCCTTACCACTGCAATCAGGAAGCGACGATGTGGCCCAGCTGTAGCTCAGGGGCCAGAGCGTCACCTGTGGTGTAACTGGGCTATCAGCTCCCAGGTGTGGCAATCGCTGAGCTCCCCAGATTCAGCGGTTTGACCGGTGGAATAATCAGAGTGTCATCAAATGTACTCCATGTACTCATCTTTGTACTCTATGTATCAATTACAACAATGGCATGTGAATTGTGAAATCGCAATACTAGGTTTCTTTCTTCTGTAAACCCCAAATTTAGAAAATTAATTTGGAAAAAATGGGGTAAACCGTCACAATATCATAGCTATATATCTAAAGAATAATTTTTAAATGTATCTAATAAACTATGCTATTTGTATAACGAAATGAAGGTGTTTTCGTGCTAAGCCCCTGCCGTAAAGTATATCAACTTCTTCGTCGTAGTTAGCCCTGATTAGTTAAGGGAGTTTAATAATACCCCCCGTCGCAGCAAACCTGCGTACTCAGCGAATTTCCAATGCATTGATATGTTTCTCACTAGTACATAAAGCCACTCACCAATTTTGACAAAAATACATTCATAAATAGGTGATTTATTACATTTTATTTATTCCCCATAAGAATAACATTAGGACTGAGTACGCAGGTTTGCTGCAACGAGGAAGATAAGAAATGAGTTTTTATGCAATTATCAATATAACTGAACCAGGTGAAGCTACTTACCATGTTTTATTAATTTATGTTCATAATTAAGGGAGATATAAAACTTTACTTATTCTCCATAAGAATAACATTAGGGCTGAGTATGCAGGTTAGCTGCTACGGGGACAATCAACAAAACATTTATTTTTTGTGCAATTATCAATATACCAGTACAACATGAAGCCACATACCAAATTTCATCAATATACATTCATAAATAATCAAGATATCAAATTGTATTTATTCTCCATAAGGATAACATTGGACAACGTACTGTGTTTAGCACTTTGAATATCTCTGCAATGGTTTGACGTAGAATCACAATTTGAACACCAAAATGATTGTTTTGTGGAGCTGAAGTGATTGGTAAAAGAAAATGTGAAGTTTAAAGTAAAACTAACTGAGGAAAAGCCAAAAACCTTTTTCCCATAAGATTAACATGGGAGATTTTATGAGCATGTTTTTTGGATTTTTTCCGCAACCACTTAACCTAGGTTAATAATTCAAAATACCATATTATTTGTTTTTTTAAGCTCTATAACATGGTCTAAACCAAAATTAAGTGTTTTAAACATTTTAGGGTAAAAAATGCAAAAAACTGATTTTTGGAAAATTTAAAACCCCCATAAACCCCCCTTCCCATGGTCCGATTTTTCTGGTTTTCGAACTTAAAGTCATAAATGTCAGTTTACACATTTGAGCCAAATTTCATCGAAATCGGACGTTTTTTACTCAAGTTATCGCATTCACGGACACATATATAGATATATATATATAAATATATATAAATTTGAACGAATAGTGTTTTGGACATCTGGGGACATCAAAACAAAAAGTTATCATGGTCTCGGGCTTAAGTCTTACCATGAGACCTACGGTAATAGCTTCTTCCCTATAGGGGAAATTCGCTAAAAACACTCTTACTGAATTCAAATTCAAATTCAAATTCTTTATTTGCCATATTAATTTTTTTTACAAATCATTGACAATGTCATATATCAGGATTACCTACGTCATGCAAGCCATAATACAAACACTTACATTAAAAATATTGTAATTTCAAAATACACTGCTAAATAAAAGTTACCTTCAAAGAAATACATGAATATTATGAGATTAAATTAATTAATAATAATATCAAGTAAAAGAAAAATTATTTAAGTACTATTTCAAAAATATGAAACTGTATTAGAAACAAGAATAGGGGACTCTGAATGCATGAAATATCATGAATTGCCTTAAAATGAAATCTTTTTGATATTGAAAAATTCTTCTAGGCTGTAAAACGGGTTGTTCAATTACCAGTTATATATTTTTTTTTTAAAACAGATTTTGGGTATACTGGTCAATCAGGTGCTTTAAAGCGTTGTATACCTTTAGTGATAAAACCACATGACTGTTTTGGGATTTACCCAAGCGGAAAAAGGGAATGTCTGCCTTATTCTTGTTTCGTGTATTGTGGTCATGTTTACTGTTATTAAATTTAAAATACTAGGGATGTTTTAGAATATAAATTGTGAGGTCAAACATATACAAATTTATTACAGTCTAAATTTGGAAATTAATAAAAATGGGCTTACAATGTTCTCTGAAATGAGCGTTAGCAATAATTCTCATCACTTTCTTTTGTAGTATTAAGATGTCCTGAATTCTGGTGCAGTTTCCCCAGAGAACAAGACCATATCTCAGAATCGATTCAAAATAAGCACTTCGATTCAGAATAATAATATGCACTTTTTAAATAGTTTTCTGGGATAACATTAATGAGACGCCTCATGAGATATATCACACGTGACAGTCTAGAACTGATATATTCTACATGTGAGTTCCAGGACAGTTGACTATCTAAATGAATTCCTAAAAATTTTGCAGTATTGACTGTGTTATGGTTTGATGAATTTAAGATTTTCTTTAGATGAAAAGACAAGTTATTAGTTTTATCCTTATTAAGCAAAAGTCCGTTTGAGTGAAACCAATTAGATGCTTCAGTCATCGTATCAGAAACCACTTTTTCTAAATCAACAAGATTGTTGCTGGTATTAAAAAATGATGTATCATCTGCGTATAGTATGGTTTTAGATTTAATAGCCAAAGGTAAGTCGTTAATGTAGATTAAGAAAAGAAGGGGGCCAAGAACGGAACCTTGTGGGACGCCCCACTCCACACATGCTTCTTTTGACCAATTCCCGTTAACAATGACGATTTGTCTCCGGTTTTCTAAATAAGATTAAACAAAGTTTAAAATTGATCCTTGGAGGCCATAATGTTTTAATTTAATTACCAATTTATCTCTATCAACACAATCAAAAGCCTTGCTCAGGTCACAGAAAGTAACCTGAACATAAGCCTTATCCTCATAATAGATTTGTTAGGTTAAAAATTAACTTTAAAGTTAAGTTTCATAGAACACTTATGTATAAGTGCTTTATGAATAGGTGTTTTAAAAGGTTTGACATTGTCATGAGTGGTAACCGTATTTGCGGGATATCTCTGATGTAAAGATATAAAGGGAGTTTGAACCAATTAACTTTGGTCCTCGAGGGCTCTGGTTCGATCCCAGCCAGACACCAATGTCTGTTATCGATGTGATAACGGCACAACCCGGTGGTTCGAAGCCCACCTTGAGCTGCAGATCCAACTAGGTACTTAATAAAGAAAAAATATAGTTCTCAGAGGCGAGGAGAACTATCTCCGTATTAGATATCTCCCTCCACTAATACACTTTGAAACAGGTTTAAAACAATGAAAACACGTTAAAACACTTTCAATTGTAATGGTACATGCCATATGTTAAATATTAATTTGAAACTGTTAAAGATAGTTTGAAATTCTTACAAACGACACACATTTTTCCACAACATAATGCATCGTTCATAGTGCCAGTGCCTATAACGTTGTCTTGCAGTTGTAAATGGAGCTGTTAACGGAAGTTACGATCTACTCGTGACTGCGTAACTTCCTGTAGACTGTAGACAGTGTTGTGTGTAGACGTTACAATGTGGCCAAACCGAGTTGCTGGGACCACAGCTCGGCTGTCTACTGTAATGTGGAGAACATTTTAAATAAATAAACAAAATAAATACCCCCGTAGCAGCAAACCTGCGTACTCAGCGAATTTCCAAAGCATATATATGTATCTTAATACCACATAAAGCCACATACCAAGTTCCATCAATATACATTCATAAATAAACGATTTAACACATTTTAATTATTCTCCATAAGAATAACATGGCAGCTGAGTATGCAGGTTTGCTGAAGCAAGGAACACAAAAAATTGGGTTTTATACAAATATCAATATAACTCATGTAGGTAAAGCCACATACCAAATTTCATTAATTTATTTTAATAATGAAGGCAGATAACACGTTACTTATTCTCTATAAGAATAACATGGGGCTGAGTACGCAGGTTTGCTGCTACGGGAGCCTTGGGTAAAAAAGTGTCTTTTTGAGCAAATATCAATGGTCCACAACCAGATGAAGCTGTATACCAAGTTTCGTCAGTATAGGTTCATAAATAAGCGAGATATAACATTTTTATTTTTCTCCATAAGAATAACATTAGACAACGTACTTTGTTTAGCACTTTCAATATCTCGGTAACCAATTGACGTAGAGAAATGATCAAAATACCAAATTGTGTGTTTTTTTAAGTTGAATCAAATGGAAAAAACTAAAACTTGACTATTTCCAAAATTATATGTAAAAAATTCGAAAAACCCATTTTTGGGGTACAAAACCCCCAAAATACCCCTTTGGATAGAGCGATCTGGCTGGTTTTCGAACTTAAAGTCATAAATGTTGCTTTACACGTTCATACCAAATTTCATCAA
Organism: Allygus modestus; assembly: GCA_963675035.1. Taxonomy (NCBI): domain Eukaryota; kingdom Metazoa; phylum Arthropoda; class Insecta; order Hemiptera; family Cicadellidae; genus Allygus; species Allygus modestus. Next base: position 62,861,349 of record OY776112.1, read on the forward strand.
AATCGAATAATTTTTACGAGAGTTATCGTGCTCACGGACACACAGACATATATATATATATATATATATATATATATATATACAGTTTCGAACGAATGGTGTTTTTGGGGTCTGGGGACCTCACAACGAAAAGTTATCATGGTCCCGGGCCTAGGTCTTACCATGCCGAGTACGGTAATAGCTTCTTCCCTATAGGGGAAATTCGCTAAAATTGAAAAATTGATATCAGAATGTTTTTATTTTTGAAAGTAAATAATATAATAATCCTATCCTCAAATACGAATAATGTCAGACTGCAATTGATATCGAAATCCCACGGAAGAATTTTGCTTAAACTTTGAAAATAGGGTTTTTTTATTTGGCAAACACAGGATTGCCCATAGGAATTAATTAAAAAATCCTTGACTCTGGGAAAAATTAAACTGTGCTGAAACACTCGATGGAAAATTGAAAATTTAAACATTTCGCGAATGGAGTTTCAAATCATAACAAAACAATCCGACCATATAATTTTACAGTTATAAACATTTTAGAAACAAGGTTAATATCTTTTATTACACACATGTTTACTTTAATGTTAAGTATAAAATTACTTTTTGGGGTAGCTCAACTGAAAATTCTAAGAGGAATGGCAAGAGTTCTATCAAAACTTTCATGTCGTGAAATATTAAAGACTAGCTGCTACCCGCAGGCTTCGCCCCGCAAATAATTTATAAAAACGATGACAGTAGTGTGTGCTGCATTCTGTGGTTAGCTCGTGGAACTACTACGAATCAAGATCAGCCGTTTGTATTTTCATCAGCTCAAACAAAAATTAATGTCCATAAGGAATACAAGATAACATTGAACCCCCGTGGGGCAAAACCCTAAAGGATTTTCGCAACTTTAATATCACTATATGTTACTCAGGACTATCAAGTACCTCTCTACCAAATTTCAGCTCAATCAGTCCAGTGGTTAGAGCGTGATTGAGTCACAAATATTTAAACAAACAAACAAACTAACTAACTTAAAAACTTTCAAATTTATAATATTAGGAGGCTTTCTTTCGTTTTCTTAAAATGTATGATATATCCTAAAAACATTACTGTATCCAATATTTTGTATAATTATAGCACAAGAGATCAATTAATTGATGATTCAACATTTACAACACAGAACACATTTTGAAAATACACCCATATACCGGTACATGGGAAGTAGAATTTGTATTTGCCTATTGAAAAACTAATAAATGACACTGAAAAGTTCAAAAATAGTGTTAATAAATGTCTATCGCAAGAAATATTGAAGAGTATTAAAATCATTAAAATTAGCGGAGTTAATACTATGAACATGTATTAATATCAAATATTAATTATCGTATTTCTTTGATGAATACTACTGTACTTAATATACAACATAAAAATACAGTACATTGTGTTACATGCATGATTCAAACTATAGTTTTTTAAGTAATATAAGCTTAATTCCTTAAAGAGTCTAATTAAGTTATTACAAAATAAAGATTTTGAACTAAACCCGTACTTTGAATTGTATCTACTAATTAATTACTGAGAGTTTAGTTCCCTTAATTTTAAAACAATACTAATGTATATGTACTAATAATAACTATTTAATGTATGATTTAAACAAATTGCCATTCTATAAAGGCTATTCAATTTGTTATCTGTTACAAGTTTTATGAATTACAAATACAACTAGGTTAATATAAATTTGCAAGTTCTGTTAGATACAGAGAGTAATTTTAAGATTTAGATCTATATTTGTATTTCATTTATAACATATTTTTTCATAATTTCAAAATGTTGCAATTTGTCCACATATTATCAATATTTTTAAAATTTTATTTATTTGTTAATTTAATGAAACCTAAAACTGTGAATATTATCAGCATTAAAAAATTTACCTGACTCTTTAATAGGTATTGAACAATGAAATAAAATAAAATAGCTTCAACTAACTGATGGAAAACAGGCAGTGAGCTGTCAAAGTAACACTTACGTGGAAAAAGTTGAGTGATACTTTGGCATAAGTGTTGCATCGGCATAACTACCGACAAAAATATACATTACAAAGGCTTATGTTTCTGAAAAAAGGTAAACTAAGTGTTTGAACTTAGAATATTTTATTCCGTTTCGTAATAATGGAACAATTAAAATTATACTTTAAGATTAACATTCAAACACTGTTAATAAACCATCCATTTGACACAATTTGACACTCTAATACAAGTATCTTAAACCAATTTGATTCCTGATGTAAAATAGAGAGGTAAGAACTCTTTAAGAATAAAAGGCAAAAATTTAATAATTTCGTTGAATTTTAGAAATAAGCGACTGTCACGAGATGGCTGCTGAGAGATATGTCTAGATTAAACGTAATCTCACTACAGCTGATTGCCGACATTGTCAGACTGCATTGTCTTTTTGTGCTAAAAACGCGACGTAGTGTCAAATTGAGTGTAGATTGTTTCGATACAAACCCTCGGTGATTTGTAAGTAGAAGCAGATGGTTGAATTAATCAGAACACCTCTATTTGACATTGATATTGGTGTTTTTTAGGTTAACGCATTATTTCAGTAGTTGTGAAATAAAGTTTAAATTATAAAACAATACAATTGTTAATATGTAAAGTTCCCGTAATACACAGGGTGTCCCGTAACTCTCTGGACAAAAATATAGCGTTATTCCTTGGTTCAAGACAAAAACACATTTGCCATATAAACATGAGTCTCACATGCCTATTTTTTCCTTTGACTGTCTGAATGTGTTCTTTACTTTGAAGTTCATATATTAAAAACTACGGAATCGAATTAAACTAAACTTAGGTCAACTGTTTACGGTGATATAGGGTCTATAATACCAAATTTATGATGTAATTGTCTCTGACAATTTCAACAAGACGGCAATTTTTAATCTTCTATCTTAAATGGTTCGAAAACCAACCATTTTACAAAATATTTACGTATACAATGCTATTTAGACACTATACAACACATAATAATATTTAATTTCTTAGATCTTGCAACAGAATAACTGATTTGGATACAATGAAACAGTACTATAAAAACTCATCATTATTTATTTGGGCATGTTGCATAGGATCCAAAAAGCACAATCAAAAGGTACAATATGGTTCAAGTTTTTTTCTGGTCATTCTACTTTTGAAATATAGTGTACGTTTGGATACAATGCTATTTAGCCACTATGCAACACATAATAATATTTAATTTTTGGATACTGTGCAAGAGAATAACTGATTTGAATACTATGTAACACTTAATAATATTTATTTTGTTGGATACTGTGCAATGCAACAGATTAACTGATTTGTATACTATGAAACAGTATTTAAAATAATAATAATTATACAATTTTGGCCTGTTGCATAGGATCCAAAGAGCACCAGATCCAAAAGTACAGTCTAAGTAAGAAATATTCATTCTTCCTCGGCATTCCACTTCTTAATCAGAGTGTACTTTTGGACACTGTGTTCTTTAGATACTATGCAAAAAAAATAATACTTATTTTTTGGATACTATACAACACAATACAAATTTTTGGATACTATGCAATTGGACACTATGCAACATTCCCACATTTACAAGTATAACTTCTTTTAGGTTTTAAATAAAAAACACATACATACCGACAAACATAAAACTAGGCATGGGAGACCCATGTTCATATGATAAAATGTGGTTGTCATGACCAAAGAAATAATTCTACATAGCTTCGTCTAGACTATTATAATACACTCACTATTGCCGTTTTCATTGTATTTGTATATCAAGGAGCACCATTGTGAACAGTTTTAACAGCCCCTTTCAAAGTAAAATGTCCCATCATACCACTCACGATAATGGCATCATCTCTATGAAAATCTCACTAAAAATAATGACAACGCTTGAACTTCTTTACGAAAGCAAAGGTTGTGTTCTTAGTCATTTTTTTTGTAAACAGAAGACTTTCTATGTCGTTAAAGTCACCCTTTAAAAGTAAATAAGAGGTGGTGAAGTTTCTGAAGATAAACCAGTTTATAATGTTATCTGGATCTACATTTGTGATTGTACCAAAAAGCCAAAACTTTATTATGCACAGAGAAAACTATATTATTTTGGTTTTCCTAGAATATAATTCTATTTAGTTATTCTATTCAACTCATTGCATTCGTGAACTGTCATTGGCAAATTTGGTGCAAGATAGCATATTTCCATGCCAAACTTCCGTCTGATAATAAGAAAACATTTCATTATTAGTACAGGTGGATCGCATTAATTGAAATATTTGTTTTAAGTTGTTTGGCAAGCAACATGAGCATAAACTTGCCTTCGAATTAGTAAAGAAATGCTAAAACACCAGATTTACTTTTAAAATAATTTAAAGTCAATTAAACATAACACTATGGTTAGCATAATTAAACAGTTTAGGGTAAACAAATGTGTATTGCTGTGTTTTACTCAAAATAAATAACTTGAGTACAAGGCATAACGTGAACATTCCAGATGTATGTATTGTTTCACTGCGGATGGCTGAAGGGAGTTCGGAGATCCTCGGGGTTCGGATTAAGGTGACCCGCATATTTTACTATTCATTTATGCCTTAGGCCATGCTATTCTCCAGAAAAACTCTGAGCAAAACATAAAGTATCGTGTGTCCCAAAAGTCCCCCCCTATTGTTTTGTTAACGACTGCATATAACTAAATTATCTTCCGGGGAAGTCTTAGTGACCCAAAAAAGAAACTTTTGAAGAGTCCAAATTTTCAACCCCCTCCTCCAAAATAGGGGTTTTGGGGGGGTGAGTCAAAAAACTTAAATGGTAACCCCCTTGAGTTATGTATCATTTTAAAGGGCGTAAAAAAGAAGAAGAATGGTGCGAGGTAGGGGTTTCTATCTCTGTTCTATCAAACACAGCGTTCAATTGAATTTTTGAATTTTTTAATATCATTTTCCATTATTTTTGAATAGCAGTAATTTAAATTCACTAATAACGTTTCGAAATAATAATATTTTTTGATTGGAACGTTTAAGTAACCAAAGCCGTGAATCTTTTAGTGAGTGAACAAGTTTGACCCCATCCCCCAAAATAGGGGTTTTTCGGGCTATGTTAAATAACAACCCTTACTGAGTGATACCTATTTTTAAAGGTCTTAATTAAAGAAGATGAATGGTGCAAATTAGTGGTCCCTACGATGATCCTCTAAATCATCACAGCTTATTAAATGTCATTGTAAAATTTTATATTTAATAAGCTGCCATATTTTAGGGGAGTATCATCGTAGAGACCTCTAGTTTACACCATTCATCTCATTTTATTAAGACGTTTAAAAAGAGGTATCACTCAGTAAGAGTTGCTATTTAACATTTTTGACTTAACCCCAAAAACCCATGCCCATTTTGGGAGTAAAACCTGGGCCAAACCTGTACTAAAAGATAAATGGCTTGGTTACTTAAACGTTCCCATCGAAAAATATTATTATATCAAAACGTTTTTGGTGAATTTAAATGACTGTTATGCAATAATAATGCAAAATGACGTTTTAAAATCCAAAACTTAAATTGAACGCTGTGTTTGATAGACCAGAGCTAGAAACCCCTAACTTGCATCATTCTTCTTCTTTTTATACGCTCTTTAAAATGATATGTCACTTAAGAGGCGTTACCATTAAAATATTTTGACATATCTCTCAAAAACCCTATTTCGGGGGAGGGGGTTGAAAATTTGGACTCTTCAAAAGTTTCCTTTTTGGGTCACTAAGACTTCCTCGGAAGATAATCTCGTTATATGGAGTCGTTAAAAAAATAACAGGGGGGTGGGAATTTTGGAACACACGGTATAAAAACAAACAATAATAATTGTTAAGGTAAAAATAAACCCATCTGTCATTGAGCAATTAAATAATGATCCTGATAAAAAAATCAGATGGTATTAGTCAGTAACAAGGCCACACAAGCCATCTCACTCACATTTCGCTCATAATTGAACTAATACTCACCTTTTAATTCACACAACTTCGTTTTGGCGTCTTATAAAATGATAAAGTTAAATTTAAAACTGATTTGATACTCTCTTAAGTAGACAATGAATCTGTCTAAGTTACACTAACGATACTGTCTAAGAATAAACGATAATGTATGGAACAAACGATATAAATAAGTGAATTAACTGGGTGCAATACAAGATGGATGAATTAACTTAGTTAATTTGTATTTGTATAGTAGTAAACTTTTTACTTTATACCCAAGTAACACAGTTAAAACCTTTAAACATGCAACTTCCAATCACCAACTAGTTAAAGTAAAATATAATGTTTTACCCTTAACATATCCAATAGAATGGAAATATTTTAATGTTAGGAGAGGAAATTACGAGGCATGTGTGCCAGCCTCTGTGTTGTTAAAGCAACTAATTTGCAGGCTTTGTGTCTGAGTTATAAGACCGAGGTGGCAATGTAATACGATTCCGCAAACCTCTTATTGTAACTGCTTGATATTGCATTCCCCATTTTCTTCCATTGCCTAAAGACATAATTTTGTAGATACTGCTGAAAGTATTGTTTAAATATTTACAAATATCTAAAAGAGGTTTATTCCTATACTTGTTTATAGAAAATACGTTTCCATAAATTTTTCATTTATTAAAGAAAGCTATATGATTGATATACGACTCTTGTATATGATACTTACTTTTACTAAGGATGATAACAATACAGTTACTACAATATAAACATCTTTAGGTCCTTCGGTGACTTTACGTAGGAGACAAACCTATATGTCCTTGTGGAAACATGGCTAACTCAAAAAGCGAGTATTTAAAATTATATGAATATAATCCTCAATTACTGGTTGGCTATATCCACATGGAGGTTAATTTTTGTTTGTGAGTCAGTCATAGAAAGGGTAAATATAAAGTGTTTGCCATGGATAATATTAAAGTTTTATGAAATTAATGGGTTGAAGCGTAATACCAGCTGTTTGTTTTTTCATGTGTGTAAGATTGTTATGTACCCTGTGTTCTCCAGAACACAATAACCCGGTAGAAAACATGACTGTAAGAATGCCCGAATAAACTTGTTCTTCAGTGTGTCACTTGGCTTTAAATTGGAGTATGGGAACCTCTTACAAGATAATACTCATCAGTGGACTCTTGCTTGACTGTCCAAGCGTTGAAAAGGAGACGAAGAAAGTGGTGTACGATGACGATTTGACTTAACTACTAATATTACCTTATACAATTTCAAGATACATGACGAAAGACAAACCTAATAAACGTTGGATTTGGCCGGTCTGATATACATGGTTCAGTTTGTTCAATGGTGGTTGAATTTTAACAGACTAATAGGTGATTGGATCAGGAGTGGTGAATAGAGCACATTTATTTAGCTCGTAGCCTAATGATTATGCATTTGATATAATAATCCTTTAAACTAAACTTATTTCGGTAAAAGACAAATCGATATCGGTATCACCTTATTTGTTTAACCAATCTTTTCACAGAGTAATAACGAATATGCAGTTACAGAGGGCTGGGGAAGAGTCACCAACTCGAGAGATAATGTATACAACACGGACAGTGAGTGATGGCTATATGCCACTCCCAGGCTCGGGTCTGATCTATCGCTAAGGAAAAATGTGAATACCAACAACTACTGCCAGCAAATAAATGGAAAATTAATCACCTTATCAACAACAACATTTTAAGACTGGGAAAAGAAACGAGTATCACAAGGAATCAACGGATATAAATGCGGACCAAGAAATGCTATGTAAACGAAGTAGTTATACCAGAAAGTATATTATAAATTGCTGACTTTTTACAGAAATATCAAAATTTATTAGAAATTACTGTTGTTACAGAATAAATTGTTAAAATAGTTATTTAACTGTTAGTAATTTGTTGTTTAACTCTACGTATTCGTATTTCAAACATTACTGTTGTTTAGTTGTACGGAGTTGTGAAGGAGAAGTTGTTGAACTGACGTATCACAATGAATACTTGTAACAGAAGGGTTTCTATAGAGTAGCTAACTTTGATGCGGAAGTTTGGATTTCTCAAACAAGATTAATATATTAAACTCAGCCAGGTATTATACTACATCCGTGTTAATACCTGCTGCATTTAGTATAAAAGGAAAATAAAACTTAAGCAAATATATAGAAAATAATATTAAAATAGTTATCTGATCTACATTATAACAGTATAGACTGTGATCCGAAATACAAATAAATTAAATTAATTATAAAAATGAGAACTTATTTACTCACATTTTCAAATGTTCTTTTTTTAATACATATTGCCATATCATAGGCAGCTATGATAATATTCTTTAACCGAAGATACCAGGGAATTGAATGTTTGGATAACAAAACACTATGTAAACCAGAAATCGTTTTAGAATCCATTTTATCGCAGTTATTTAGGCAATATAATTTCAAGCAATGCACGAGAATGATTTTACACAGTAAAAATCTAGTTTTTTGCTATCGTGTAAGGTCTACAGAGTGTCTAAAAAGTATTCTTTGACATTTTATCAAAGTGTATGTAACGTATGACATTTAGAGCAGAAAAGTACGCAAAATCATACCGAATATGGTGTAGCCGTCAATCAGTTTTCTCACCAAATAATAAACGGAAATTCATTGTTATAGCCCTTGAGCTGTGACTATTATTTTAAATAGGAAATAGTCAATCTAAAATCTTATCATCAAAAGTTCAAAATGTGGTATCCTATTTTAGTCAAATAATGAATATATTTAGAAAAGTTTAACATATTATTTTAACACCTATAACTTGTTGCTCGAAACGAATAAAAGGCGTTCTTGTAATTTATCTAACCTTTTAGTATTGGACTTTAAATAGTTTGTATATTTGTTACATATGTTAATAATGTAATAATGTTAACAAACTGTATTATATAGCATAGAGCATGTTTTAGAATATAATTGAATCACAACTTATCTCAATGTTACATTAGGGTGAAAAACGAGCTTCGAGTGTTGTTAGTTCCCTTCAGAATGGAGGTGTAACAACTGGACACCACTTTACAAAAATAAGAGTTGAGACCATTATTTGTATACCTCAATCGTCGAATACGGTCAGAAATAACAGAAGCGTTCAGAGGTGTTCTGTTTAGAAACATCGCCTTAGATATGGATACAAATTACAAATTGTATATAGATTTAAGAAGACAGGAGATAATATGACGGTAATAAATATATTTTTTCCATTTTAACATTCTTATACTTTTCATTACGAAAGCATGTGAAATAATTATTGTAGCTGGTTCAACCGGTCCCAAGAACGCCTGCTGGCCGGGTGACGCAATATGACTACCTCACTCACATTGCCTACTGGCAACTGTATGGCGCCGCACGGCATTTCTGATAGTTATTCCTACCTTCCTATCAAAGATATGATTAATTCTCCTGTAGTTTGTGCATGATAGACTCTCAAACTCACAACATTCAGCTTCAGTATATTATTCCACAATGATTACCTTGACACTTTAGCTTAACATACGATTCTCCTGGGGATGTGATTCTCCTGGGGATGCGATTCTCCTGGGGATCCGATTCTCCTGGGGATGTGATTTTCCCTTGCCCAAAGTTCTACTACAACACCATACTTTATGGTTTAGCATACCGTTGTGGAAAATCAATATAGATTTTGATTGAAAAAAGTACTTTCAAATTCAATAGAACCTTTTCCATTGTGAAGCGCGTTAAAAATCATCACAGTAACAAAGGCAGACACAATTTTTTAGCGACCAATTTCAGTTTCTCCAATTCATAAAGCATAATAATAACTAAAATGTCAAGAACTTATAAGCAATGTCCAGACAAAACCAATTTCATTCATACTAAACAGATTCCTGGCATGTAACATCTGTTCTGCCAATAATCTGTCCTTACTTTATTAACAACTGCAATTCTGCTAAATCTATTCCTCAAGTTAATCTTATGGGCAATAATTGAACTTTGAGGGCTGCCCGTGTCCTTTAGGATGAACATTTCTAAAAATAAATAAATTTTATACCTACTACGAAACAGGATAACTAATTGGATACCTCAATCATTAAAATCAGTTCAGAAACGACGAAGGAGTTCTCTCAACAGAAATTGCCTTAGCGTATCATAATATTTAATACACAAGCAGATATTGTGTCACACTGAGATTACAGAAGCTATTGGCCCGATTTTTATGATTGAAGTATCTATGGAAAGTTATCGACTATGGATAGGTCTGCAGGAAATCGTAAAAAATTACCTCGGCTCTCAGCGCTACGCCTCACAGGAGTCAAAGTTGCAATATTAATCTTATGGAAGAATCATTGAAATTTAGCATTTGACAGCTGTTGAAGGTAACAAAAACAATACAGAAGCAAGATCAGCTGTTTTAAGCTAACTTATGGCATAGCATCACAATTTAAAATAACATAATCGTATTTGCTCGAATATTTGCTCGCAGCTGGATTTGCTAGTTAATAATTGATATATAAGATATTGCATGATTCCTTATATAAAACACACCTCATTGTAATAAAGTTGTCAGGATAATGTAATAATCAGTTTTAAAATGGCGTTAAATTGTAATTTGTAAAACAAATAACTCCACTCCCAAGTAAAACAACAACTTCAAAAGAGATTATTGCAGCTCATATTATTTGAAAGGTATAACTGTCAAAACTATCAAACAAGTTATAAAGCAGCGTAGTAAAGCAGCGTCTCTTTATTGTGAACTGTTGCTAACGGCAGCCCAAGTACGTGGTATTTATGGACAATTGGCAGTAATAGACTATGTTTCACTTTTATAGATTGCTGAGTATAGTAAAAAAACATAAAAACCAATTTGGAGATTATTTATTTTGTATTAATTTATTTATGATATGTAGTTGTTGTATGCATGATGATAAAGTATAGAAATATTACACATACCCTAACTAAATTATAACGCAACAGTACTATTTTTTTGAAAAGGCAAAAGGAAAGAACGGTAACATTTTCGACAGGAAAATGTGAAATAATACCCCTGGATTATTTCTGCTCAATTCACCAGTACCATCCCGGAAATAAAAACAATACTATTACAAGTTGTCACAGCTGACATTTTTTGAAAAAAAAAACCGACTATAAAATAACGATACCAAATTCAAAATATGCTAAAAAGAATATTTGATTAGAACATCTCCCTACTTACTACTGTAAATTAATTTGTCCACCTTTCACAAAACTTGAAAACTTATGTAGTAGGTTTACGGTCTTATTTTATTATTAGGGAAAAACTGTAATAACCTAATAACCTAATAACCTAATAACCTAATAATAACCTAATAACCTCTTCCTGTGACCTGGTTAGACTGAACTGGAAGACCTGACTGGTCTCATATCATAAATATGGTCTGTGAGACAACATGGGAGTAAGTAAGTTGTAAAACATGTGTAAAAAAGTGATTAAATAATTATTATTTGAAGTGAATTTTATATCTTTGTTTGGTTTTAATTGTTTGTAGATATTTATTGGATCAAAGGAAAGACAATTGACACTATTTGATGCTCACTCTGAGTACTTTCTACGAATAAAACATTGTGAATTGAATTGAAAAGCAAAAAACAGGCACCACAGAATATGCAAAATTTATGGAAATAAATAATAAAACTAAAAAATCACCAAAGTTTTGCTACTGGATAACCAAAATTCTTACTGAACTTGTGTAAGATCATAAGCTTCAAACAGTTTAAGACATACCCCACCACCACTTTGCGTTGGATGTTCCAAACAATTATGTTTCGGGAAAAATCTTATATTTTGTACACAGTTTGTTAACTATATTTTACACAATCTGTAATAAGGTCGTTTATTTAGAGGCCCAGTTTTAGATGTAGAGTTTGTACAAAGGCAAGTTTACTTATAGATGACATTTTAGATGCATTCAATTACACATAAACACAAATGGGGAGAAAATTATGGTTATATCACCTCAGTAACGTTTTATGTAATGTATTTATCAAATTTAGAGGCAACATATTGTTCCATTTAGTGCAAAAGAAATATAAGTAACACAAACTGTACGTGACGGGTCTTAAAATACAGTTCCGTCTCAAGCACAGGTCTTGAGAACCTCGTGAGACGTTTTTATTTCCTTTATTTGTAGGTTGTGCAGTATTCTTGTGAAATAAATCGTTCTTATAAATAACTAAGATACTATTTAATTGAAATTTTATCTTGATACTGTTAACTTAGTTTCAACAAAGATACAGCACACAATGTTTATATTACTTCTCAAGGGTTTTATCGGTAGCCATATCTCCATTGGTACTTCATCAAAACCAGTGATTGAGGCATCAATTTGAAGATTACTATTACCGATAAATGCGAAAAATAAAAAAACAAATTAAATGCATAAACAATATATTTGATAGGGGATTTTCACTTTTTTAGTTAACAATGTACCGGTGGCACGATCTTACAGCGACAATTTCAACCATAGCAAAAGAGATGTGCAAAGCGCAAGCTACACACGGGCAATCCTAGTCTGTTATATTTAAAAATAATTGTGATCAAACCTTTAACTTTTAACTTTAAAGTTCCAGTATTGTATATTAGTTGGATAATTACAAAAGTGGTTTGGTTTTATTTACTACCAGGGCTGGTAACATAGCTACAAGAGGCTGGTCTGACAATGAAGTTAGGCCAGTGAGGCATGAGGCCGCCCAACCACGTATAGGACGTAACTTGTAGAAACAGTTCCACTTACAACGGTAACTTTAGTGGGGCGTTATTACTGAAAACCGATGGATCGGAGCACATGTACTAGTACATACAAAAACCCGATGTATTAAGTGTATTTAATACTCATATTATGTCTCATGTAAGTTGGAAAAACAATTCATAACTATGAATAACGTAATAAATAATCGGAACACTCTTTTCATTGTGAATATAATTTTCGCAAACATATTTTTAAATTAAATTTGATACTTTGATAAAAATAATCGCAGTATATATTAAATATATGACACCTGTCTTCCCACTCTAGAGACCGTGATTTTGTGGAGCCAAACGGGTTGAAAATACACTTTTAAACTACAATTATGAAGAATTACATTTAAAATGTTCATCACTCCAGTTGTTACAAAAATTTGTGTTTTATACAATTTATAATATTGGGTTAAGAATATTTTTCACTTGTTCATCATATTGTCCACGTTAGCTAAGTGGTTTGGCCCCAAAGTAAAGTGATAGTTTACAACACAGTTATAAAAAATTCTATAGTTTCGGGAAAAACTGAAGTTGTTAAAAGCACAAACTTTAACTTTAGTACGCGTTTGCAACTATTTTGCTTAGTAATAATTCATCTAAAATTAACTCGGTCGTTTATATCTTAAGCGTTATACGCTAAGTTTTATTGTGTTAAAAAATATTATTTATTCTAAGACTTCTCTGGTTTGGGCAAAACGAATAAATTCATTGCTGAATTAATTACATTTTCCTAGTCCTAATCTTAATGGCCAAGTTTTAAAATTGTAAAGTATAAGAAATTAGAATCAATATCACTGTTTCATTTTGAAATAAACACTGGTGTTTTTAATAGACGTAGAGGCAAAATATAATAACTCAGTTTAGGATGGGAAGGCTGTACTCTCAACCTAAATTTTTCACAAAGGGAAGATCCTTTGTGTTATCAAAGGTTGTAAAACTCATCGTTTAGGTTTAAAGCTGAGTCGGAGAAATCGTCTTTGAGCAATAATGATCATCTCCCCGAATTTATTCATGCATAATTAACACATGGGACAAAAATATAAAACTTTAAATGTTATGAATGAATGTCAATGATAACGTGCGTCAATCTTTTTTTTCCTGTTGAAAGGTTATTTAATGACAGAAAATCTTCAGTCTTCAACATCATTATCATTGTTGCGGATTAGGAAACCCCAGGATAGCTGCTAGGCACATCTTCCACAAGCGGAAATATTGCGCAGGTTACCGGAAGGATAGGATATAGCAGGAAAGGAAAGGGTGGGATGGGACGGCAGCCAAATCGACCCTTCAGAGGGCCAACTCCCGTGCCCCTGTGACAGCTGGGACGAGGCTCTCAAACAGGGAAACCGTATTCTACCCTCCAACTTGTCAGCTCAACTGACAGGGTATCCATGTACAACAGCCAGGGACCATCCATTATCAGGTTGGCAGGTTGGGGACCAAACCCGGAGATTCTGTTCCTAGCCGCTGCAAATGGAGGGAGCAAAGGTGAAAGGGAAGATTGCCATTATGGATAGCCAAAAGACTTACCATATCTAATGAAAACTTCATTTGCTATACACAATGTCAGCATCAAATGTAGTTTTCATTACATATGGTAAGTTTTTTGGCTGTCCATTATGACAAATATCAGCTCAATATAAGTTTTATAATAAATTAGATTATGTAGATCTGTTTATATATATATGATAGTTTACCATACACTGTATTAATATCTGAGCTTGTTTATTTTTTCAGTTTGTTTTCCTAGAAATATAAAATAAATATATTTCTTACCCACATTCAAGGTTTAACGTTGAATATATTTTAAAATATAACACCTATAAATCTCTGACGAATAATAAATTATTGGAATAATAAATTAAAGTTTTATAAATTGAAGATTGTAAAAAAGGAAATTTCATTGAATATTACAAATACTTATCTATATATTTGTATATGTCACTATGTCACAGTATACTAATTGTAAAACCAGCATATTTGTAATAAGTCTTAAATTTGTTTATAATCGCGTTATTGTAAAAAATAGCGTTAACATTAAATTGGGCTTGACAATATCAGATTATATACAAAACTACTGTACAGTGCTTACGTACTAGGAGTACTATTTTTACAGCGTAACGCGGTGGTGAGGCTAGGTTAGTTTAACATATTTATGATAAGCTAACATAGCCTAATCACTGCAGCACGCTGTAAATATGGTAATCCGTGTAGTACGTAAATTCTAAAAAAGTCTGAAATAATTTACCTTTTTACAAAAAAGGAAAATATTATAGCTTTATCGTTCAAATGACACCTTTTTACAATGAGGCGGCGTTTGACGAAAAGCCAAGACTTATTACAATGTGGCTGGTTTTTACGCTGTACATATAAAAAAAAAAATTAAATGTTAAGTTGGTTGTAGTTTATTCCATATCTGTAATACAATTAACATTTAATATACCCTGTTTAGATTGCCTGCAGCTATAAATTAGTAACAAGCCACAGTTTAAGACTTGATTGTTGTAAATGGAGCTGTTAGCAGAAGTTACGTCCAATACGTGGCTGGGCGGCCTCGTGTATCTCTCTCTAACGTTACTTCATTGTCGCTCGCCAGGTAGAACCTGCTATGGCTCACTTACATGTTCTGTTCACCAAGTTCTTATAGAATAAGATCTAATAAAACTTAAATGATCTGAACAAACATGTAATATAACTTGTGTAAACTTCAGATAAGTTGAATTTTACAGGTATTCGACCGTAATTGATTCCAAAGGTAACAGTGCCAACAAAGTAGGTAGACAAATCGTCACCCCGGGTTTTAAAATCTAGTTTTGGATAAGTTATGACACAATATACTTGTAAATAAAATAAAAATAAAAATCTCTGATGGATTGTATTTTGCTTTTTGTTTATTTGTTTTCTATTGTTATTAAAAATAAGTCAACATGATTTTACTTTCCACGGAGAAATATTCAATTCAATATTCGTCATTGTTTATAAACATTTATTTTATGATAGACGGGAAATCACAGCAAAAAAATAAAGTAAAACGTAAAATATCATACGTAATGAATTAGATTTTCTGTAATCATGTCACAAGGACCAATCATTATTGTGAAAGACCCGGCTGACGGGATGTTAAATACGTCACAAGATTTAAAATGGACCACGTTACAAGCTGTATTTCCCCAACTAAAATTTCTTAAAGTATACAAATTAGCTAAGAAAGAAGAATATTCCTATAAATTTTCGTAAGTAATTAAAATAGGAAAATGAAATGAAATTAAAATTAAAACATGATTTGGCAGGGACAACACTTATTTAAAGTCTAGGATATGATTATGAAAACTGCTGAGATGTCGTTTGTATATTTTTGTGTATTTATTGTTGGATTAAAAAATAAACCTAATGATGAGGTTAGCACGATGTTTCATTTTAAGCCACAAAAACATCATAATTTCAAGTTCAACAAAAGTTTAAAAGTTCAACAAGTTTATAATATCAACAAAATATAAACAATAAATAAATACAGTTCGATTAAAAAAATATATTAAATGTTAAAACTAATTATATTGTTTTCTATTGGAAACAAACTCAATTCGATATCATCCTAGCTGTACATTTATATTGTACTGTATATAAATAAATGGTATCAGGAAACTGACACATACATTCTCCCTTTTAGCCCAACTTTAATAAATAAATTACTTTTCATTTACTAAATATAGAACACAAAGCACGGTCGAATGTACAGACAATCTTGTAAACATGTAGTTTTCAAAAACATCCACCCAAATCCCTGTTTTGGAGGCACTACTGAATCCATTGATACACACGTGGTTTTAATAGGGGAAATGCCCCCTATTCCCCCCCACAGGGTTGTTAAGCGGCAACATATTTCGAATTTCCTCTGTTGGTCAATGCTAACTTGACAAGTATATCAAGTTTGAACGAAATTGATCAGTAAATAAAAGAGAAATAGTAATTTTTGTATTCCCCGTAACAATAACATTGGACAACGTAATGCGTTTACTGCAAAATAAAAATTTAAATTTTCTTCTCAGCCAGCAATCGTAGAATAGTAATTTAAAATACTATTTTTTTTAGTTTGTTGAGCTCTTTTTAATGGTGAACAATAATATTCTTTTATATTTATGTTTTTTATGTAAATCCACAAAAAACGGATTTTCTTATGTTTTAAGCCCTAAAATTTCTGAACCAGAATTTTTACAGAAATGTGGGTTGTGTCATTTTGTTGAAAAACTGTGGTTCTACAAACGGGTAAAGATTAATTAAAATCGTTAGAGCCGTTTTTGCGAAATTTTGATTTTTCACGTTTTTTGGAGGTTTTTGGGGGATAATTACCCTTAAAAATAAAAAAAATTCAAAAAATTCAAAAAAATACCTGAAGATATCGTGGATTAGTACCTACATAAAAAATTTCATAAAAATCGGACCATTGGTTTGGGCTCTAGCTCTGTACATATCCATACAGATAGAGAGACAGACAGACACACCGAAATCACGTAAAATCACTTTTTTGGTTCAGGGATCACCAAAACGAATATTTCCACTAACAACTCAAATTCGAAAGTTTTGACGAAAACAATATTTTCTCCATATACTATGTATAAGGGGAGAAAGTAAAAATGTAAATGTATTGTGTTATTTCCAGTTTAAATCAGTACTCTCTGAACAAAAGTTGGAAATTCAGATGAGTTTGGTCAGAGAACATTGCCAAGCCCTGATCAAAAGCATGTTTTACCACAGTCGGCCTCTCACTCCCAATATTATATATGCGGACGACCAATGTCAGCATGAACGTTGCTCGGAGCTGATCTCTGTAACCTCGTACACCAATCCTCGAATCCAACCGACCAACCCAAATTCAATCAAATTCTAAGTACATTGGATTTTCATATAGTTAATTTTGTCCGGTGAGTTTTGTACGGAGCTAATCAGTCAGAAAATTGTCAAGTCACTTTGGAAAACAAATTTTGTGTTTTAATATTCATTCTTGATTCTAATTTATTATTATTCTGGTTAAATATTGTCATAAAACATAGACATAGCTTCTATGTCTTTATTCTAGTGTAACTTCATCATTACATTTTAAAATGGAACAAATTTTTATAACGATTTTAAATAATATTAGTCTAATGTTTGACATCTAATAGATACATTTTAGTATTGACATTATTGTTGTTGTTATATGATGATCGGTAAATTGTTTAGTATAGGGGATAAGATTTAATATTTATATCAACAGAAAGTTTATAAACATTCAATTTTTAAATGTCTATAAATCAAAATATATTTAGACATACATATACTGTATATTCATATGTATCTATTTATAAACGTTTAAAACAAAATGAAAATTATTTTTTCACACACATTTTGCCTGCTCCCAATCAGGATTTTAATTCCCAATGGTCATGCAACTTTCCCTTTGATAAACAATTTTGCCTCAGGCATGTCAAATAGACAAATATCATAGGAAGTGGAAATATTAGTCTAATTATTCTAAAACTCTGAACCTGTTCAAATCATTACATCTTAGTGTAACTGAACTTGTGATGGTTGACTATTGAATGGCATATGTCCTTTTAAATTGCTTTTTAAAAGTATTATTTAGTTTCTAATTTGTTGTTAATCTAATTTAATTTGGTTTTATGCGCTTATTTGTGGCTGAGCATATTTGTTATGAGTTAACTTCTGAAAAATTACAAATCAATTTCTAAGTTTGATAAAGAAACAAACTGTGAGTTTGCTTCATTCTGTGAGTTCAGTTTCTGATCTGCAGTAAAAGATGACTTTTGTGACGTGAACCTAAGCCTCTCCAGGGAGCGGATCTCTCAAGCAATCCAACTGAGTCTTGGCGTCTGAAAGTCTATAAAAAAATGCTTCATTTTTCCGATTCAGTGAGATTTTATTCATGCTATTAAACAAATTCAGAATAGCAATAGGCAAAAGTAAAATTTTACTTTTTCAGTAATCAACAACACTTTGAGTATTTCAATTAATTCATAAAACAGGTCCATCCGAAAAATTATAGTTCATATATTCTTCAAAAGGATAAAACGTTTTTTGCTTTAACCACTTTGAATCAGCATTCTTTAAACATTTTTACTTAATAATCTTACTGAGACTGGCAATTTATTAAAGAGCTTTAAATGGTCATAGTAGTGGTTAGTGGTTTGTAACGTTTCTGTCAACCCCACAAGAGGTGTTATGAGATTTTCTCGAGTTCTTCTCGAGTGTGTTATTTCTCCATAGTTTCTAGTTTCTGTATAGTTAATTTCTCTCTATATTCTCTAGTTAAGTGGCATTATTCCTCACATTAACCTAATTATTTAAAATAAACATTGAAGGTAAAGTTAAAATTTGATGGTTATTAAAACTAGGTTTTTATGGTTGTCTGTGAGCCAAGCCGTCAATTACTCTCAACGCCTTTTTTGACCTACAAAAACTTCATGACTTTGAGGCATTTTTCCCCACAATCTAACGCCATATATAGAATACATACATACAGAATTGAACAGAACATACATACACAGAATTTAATAAACTATAGTAAACAGTAATAAGAACTTTAGTAAGTTTTCCCATTGAATAAATGTGCGTTGACCTACACAGTTACCTTAGTAATAGCGATTTAAACAGATCAAAAGACCACTAATATAAACTTGAAACATAATCATCCTCCTATTTTCGATTGGAAATTAGATATATGTCTTATACAATGAAGTAACTTATGAGTAACATTCGGTAATAAGAAATAAAATAATCAGAGAGAAGTAATGAATTTGACTTCTCTGTTATGTAACTGCCTTTATAATTTATAATTAACAATTTACTCCATAAGTAATGAATCAAACTATCAAATTAACCCCATTTTAGTTGCAACCACAATAACAAATTTAAAAAAATATAAAATATAAATTAAAATGTGTTCAAAGATTATAAACCATTTCCTTTTTTTATATTAAAACCTAATAAAACTTCCTTTTAGGTTGAAAAAATGTTAAGTTCTTTTGCTAAGAAATCAAAATTTCAAAGTTTCCGGATCAGAACAGAGACTTTATTACAACGGAATACCAAGTTTGTGTTTGTCATTAATTACATTCTGTTACCAACAATAGACAGCTAACTTCAACCAGTAAGTTGCACCACAACCGAGTTAGCTAGAAAGCTGAACACCATTGTGTCCCACATGTCTATTGTGGGGTGCTCCTCTTTCCTATCCCATCACACAAATATTCACACTGTTTATAGACTACGTAGAAGACCTCGAATTATTCCTGGTAGCTAACTGATACTAGTTCTGTTAACTAGTAAATTCTTCTGTTAAAGGTTGCTTTAAGCTACCTTTAAAGGGAACCCTACATAGAACCCAAAATCTAGATCAATAAAGAAATTATATATTTTAAAGCATATCTATTTCAATTAGTAATATAAAAATAACCAAGAGAAATAACGAGGATCCCAAGTAATGGGTTAGTTCAAGGAGAACTTTATCTACAGATAATTTGTGAAATATAATATTTGGAGACATACAAATATTAAAACAATTTGAGTAGTATATTTTGATTAAAATATTAAAGGGAAATGCATGTAATTAAAGTAAAAAATATGCTAATTTAGAATCATGAATAACAATAAATATATGAGTATATTTAGCCTCTCTAGAGAAGTGAGGGTTAGATAGTTAAGATACTCTGGGGTATAGAAGGGTTTAGAGAAATGAAATAATGTCAGAATAATAACATATTGATGTCAGTTAGTTAAATTTATATACTTAATATGGTTACATTATGTTAGCTAATTGCAAAGAAAAGCACTAATTCCAGCGGTGGTTTTTATGTGAGAATTCTAGATAAATATTTTGATGGAAGATAAATTCCTTTCCTAAAATGTAATACGTAGTACGATGAGTACTACATACATTTGCTCGTATGTATTGTAATGGTTTAATATGAAAGTGGGCTCAAATCAGTGCTTACAACAGTGAACCAGGCAATGAAAGAACAATCTTAACCGATAATATTATCCTAGATTTCAAACTGCGAGTAATTTCAGGGTTATTATTATTATGTACCATTTCATTCCCTTTACATGAATATTAAACTTGTTATTATGAATTGATGTGCATTTGTTCAACCCAAAGTCCTTTAGCAGTCTAGCGAGTTGAGATATATAATATTTTAAGCTTTACAAAAGTAAATCACCTCCAAATAGTTTTACACGATTCTTAAAAAATAATGTTGAAGTCAGGTTTAAATACTTTTACCTTAAAACATGCCCCTATCCTTTTTATTGCATCAGATATTGACCATGAACTACTACCGATCATCGTTGAGTGGTATTTGCTTGATTTTATATAATTTAAAATTGTCAGCCACCATCGCTATTTCGGAGTTCGGTAATACTTGAACATAAAGTGGAGTTATGACCCATCAATTTGAACTAGTATTTTACACTGAAACCAATGCTTCAATCCGTTTTAGTGAATTTCCCCTATAGGGAAGAAGCTATTACCGTAGCATGGTAAGACTTAAGCCCAGGACGGCCCAAGACCATGATAACGTTTCATTTTGAGGTCCCCAGATGCCAAAAACACCATTCGTTCAAATTTGTATATGTATATTGATGGACTGCAATTCAAAAAGTGTTATTTACCAACTTGACTGCAAGTACTGCAAGAAACAATATATAGGTCAGACATCAAACCACTTAAGAGTACGAATGACGGGTCACCGTGCAGCTCTAGTACATGGTGAAGAAGGAAAGCCAGTTGCTAAACATGCTATTTTTCATAATAAACAAAAGACTGAAGACTGATACAATTTAAAGGCCATCAAACAAGTTACAGAGGACAGCAACAAGAATATTACAATGGTTAACCTTCGTAAGTCTGAACTGGCCCATCAACTAGTCTTACAAACACGGCACCCGTCTGGTTAATCTAAGATAATTATAAAGTCCAATATTGGTTTATGTCTTGACCTGTATATTATTTTTATCTATGACCCATCTGTTTTATATTGCATGTGATTTGTATTATCTGTTTATATTTTGTTGTTAACATATTTTGTTTAGTTTTTTATACAATTATGTATTATGTTATTATGTATTTATGTATTTATGTATTTATACACCTTCTTTTATATTTATCTGATGAAGTTCACCAGATGAACGAAAATTAATAAAGATTTTAAAATTTGAATCTGGAGAGAACATTTCTTATATATATATATATATGTGTGTGTGTGTGTGTGTGTGTGTGTGTGTGTGTGTGTGTGTGTGTGTGTGTGTGTGTGTGTGTGTGTGTGTGTGTGTGTGTGTGTGTGTGTGTGTGTGTGTGTGTGTGTGTGTGTGTGTGTGTGTGTGTGTGTGTGAGTGTGCGCGCGCGTGTGTGTGTGTGTGTGTGTGTGTGTGTGTGTGTGTGTGTGTGTGTGTGTGTGTGGCCGTAAGCACGATAACTCTCGTAAAAAAGGTCCGATCTTAATGAAATTTGGCACAAATGTGTAAAGTACCATTTATTTGGATGAGGTTGAAAACCAGACGAATTGCACTATCCGAAGAGGGGTTTTGGGGGTTTTGTACCCCAAAAATGTTTTTTATGGAGGTTTTCAGATGTAATTGTTGTTTTAATCAAATTTTAATTTTTACGATTGAATTTAGCTTAAACAAATTTGGTATTTTGATCATTGCTCTACGTCAATTGGTTACTGAGATATTGAAAGTGCTAAACACAGTACGTTGTCCAATGTTATTCTTCTGGAGAAAAATAAAAAAATGTACATCTTGCTTACTTAAGAATATAACCTGACGAAACTTGGTATATGGCTTCATCTGGTCGTGGTTTATTGTCGTTCGTACAAAAAAACTATTATTCGCATATGGTTCCCGTAGCAGCAAACTAGGTAATCAGTATGTATGTAATAAAAAATGAGAATAATTAAAAAGTTATATATCGCTTATTTATGAATGTATATGGATGAAACTTGGTGTGTGACTTCACATAGATGAGTTATATTGATATTTGCATAAAAACCCACATTTTCTGTTCGTTTTTGCAGCAAGCCTGCGTACTCATCCCCAATATTAGTCTTATGGAGAATAATTAATATTTTTAGTACCGGTATCACTTGTTTAAGAATATATTTCTTATGAATTATGGTAAGTGGCTTAGTGTGAATATATTAATTGGAAATTCGCTGAGTGTGCAGGTTTGCTGCGGCGGGGGTATTTTAACACTACGTTATCATAATAGACATATTTTGTTCTGTTTAACTTGTCTGTCCAAACAACGTGATCTGTGTTGTGATGTGTGATGTGTGAACAGTGTATTTAAGATTTAATTTCCGGCAATAATAGTTTTTTAACTTTTTATAAAATATGGATTTTGTAATTCGACATATCTGAGATATCTGGTTTAAATTGTGGAAAAAATGATGGTGTATTTCACTGACAAAATATTATGCGGTTATTGTCATGGTTCAAACCCCCGAAAACTTCACAATAGCGAGAGCCTTGTTGTGCATGCTACAATGACACAACAAGGCTCCAGCTCCCAATATCGGCTATTCACATGATAAATGTTGGCTAGTGAACATTGTACGGAGCCATTGTAACACACGATGATAAATCAGTGATACATTAAGTATAGTAAATATTTATATTATATTCTGTTCCCATTTTAGCCCCTGAACTGTTTATCATATGAAAGTAACTTTTCCGACGAGAGTTTACGTCATCGAAAAAGGTATGGAACTATACTTCCATAAATATTTATAATAATAAAAAAGATTAGGTTAGGAATGTAAATTTGTTTACAATTATTTCAAATATGTAGCCAACTAAAATATACAATAGTATTATTAAATTTGTACACAAGCATTAGTACGGCATCCGGAAACGCCATGAATCTTCTCTTATGTAATCAGTGATGGAAAAAGGTATAGTTTCATATATAACAACTATATCTATATAGAACATATTTTAATGAAATTTTAAATTTGGTATATAAACATTTCTTTCTTTAACGTTTATGTTCTGTAGAGACAAATATCGAGATAAAGAAGACTGAGTACCGATGTTTAATGCACAATTTCAGGTATGTCCCGAGTATATATACAATTTAACATTTCACTCTGGTCCCAATGGATGCTGTTGAGTCATTTATTACCGAACATCGTTATTCACTCTTTCCACGTTGTTCCTGATATAATATTTCACTTCATCAATCTTTTTTCTTCAAACAACCCCAGTGCGTTTTTTTGCGAAAACTTTGTCTGTAAATAACACATACTTCGAGTTTTCTAATAGACTGAGATTATGTAATATTTTAGACGAAATAACAATACAACACACAGCACGCGATGACAGCTGTCACACGTGAAGTCGTTTGTTTTAAAGATATAATTAAGTTAACAATAAAGTTTTAACATTTTGCGTTGAAGATTAAAGTACTCTCTTCAATAACGACATTTTGGAAGGTCAGATCACTTCCGCTGGGTAATCCTAACTGACCAAATCTACTTGAAATTATCCTTGCAAAACAGGGAAACTTTCGATCCTGTTTTTATGGGTCTAATTTATAAGTGTAAACAAAAATATTTTGAAAAATATTAATATATTATTGTTTTGAAATATTAACAGAGGTACGTGCATTTATTATATTCATAAAGGAATAAAATATAAATAAATATTATACTGGGTTTGAAAGCAATACAAATAATTTAGTATAGTTTTGAACAATATTTTACTGATGAATAAAAAGAGAGAGATTTTATTATTTTCACGCTTATTCACTATTGAGCAGTAATAGAGTTGTGTTTGGTCTGTAGGGAATCTTTCTATAGTTTATAACCTTTTTAGATAGAGCCTTTTTTGTGATGTATTGTTTTATCAAAATCCACTTAAACCTGCAGAAGAGTACAACTGCTTTGAACTCAAATCTCTCTTAGAGTGAAGCCAAACCCACAAAGGGGCTTTTAGGGGAGAGATTTCTTGGACAAATTCACCATTTTATATTTAATTGTCTATTAAATAAAGTCCGTCAAAAACGATGTACGAAACATATGCATTTAGAATACATATACCAGTAAATATTTCAGGTTATAAATGCTATTTTGATTGGAATAAAACCCTTTATTAACTCGTTATAAATTGTTTTTCCTTAGCAGTTAACAGAAATATTTAATAAAAAATGGCCTTAGAGTTATAACGTATTGAGTATAAAATCATATACAGATATATTCACACTACTAAACGTGTAGGAGAGGTAGTGTGGTCCCTTAAACCGATTCCTACCACTACCGACTGGTAGAGTACATATGATAAAATAAATAATAAATTGTAAACAAAGTTCAAAGTAATCATAGCATACCTTTTTTAAGTATATATATTTTGATAAACTGACTGTAATAAGAGGAGGGGAAAGTCATTAATGCGCATGCGCAAACCAGGTGCCAAGCACTGTCAATTGGACTGCATTACTTGCATAGGGGTACTCGCTTCGCTCGCTGGGGGTTCCGCCCGCAGACCCCTGTGGGGGGCTTCGCCCCCAGGTCGCTGTTTGGCCACAGTTTAATGTAAATTGGTCATAATTCCATTTAAGACCTAAATTCTACAACTATTCCAAGGCTGTGATTATTTTTAAGGGTTTAACCTATAACATCTGGTCATATGACTGTGTATAATGTAGCCTTATAAGGCGTCTTTTGAACCATATAAGGAATACGACCACCGTTAACAACCTGAAATGCTATGACTTTGGGTAACTACAAGCCTTCTGCAACAAATACTAAGGGATTTTACCCTCGACAGAGCGCAACATAAAAATTACACCCAAAAAACAAGATAAAATCTAAAAAAACTCAGACTTTGATATTTTTTGGGTGTTTAAGATATTTAATCAGAGCGTGTCAGTGTTGTTTAGTAATAATTATAATGTAGGAATACTGTGTGATAAATATTAGGCCTCTAAGTTCCATATTAGAGCAACAAACCATCAAAAACTACGAACAAATCTTAGAAAAAAGTTTAAATAAAAAAAATCTAGCGCTACCTAAGGTTGAAGGGGGTGAGATACGGCAAAATGTCATAGGTCTAAAGTTGTAGCTCGTCTAAAATCTGTGGCACGTGGTCCTCTTTGTTTTTCGATAGGACAACCCGTTCGGCCGCTAGAGCTCAAATAAAAATAACCCCGTCGCAGCAAACCTGCATACTCAGCGAATTTCCAATGGAGATATAAATGTCTTAATACTACATAAAGTCACTTACCAAGTTTCATACAAATATATTCACAAATAAGCAATATATACAATTTTAATTATTCCCTACAAGAATAAAATTGGGGCTGAGTACGCAGGTTTGCTGCATCAAGGAACATAAAAAATGGATTTTTATGCTAATATCAATATAACTCAACTAGGTGAAGTAATATACCAGTTTTTATTCATTTATGTTCAAATTAAGGGAGACAGCATTTAATTATTATCCATAAGAATAACATGGGGCTGAGTACGCAGGTTTGCTGCTACAAGAGCCTTTGACAAAAAATCGTTTTTTTTTTAGAAAATACCAATGCACCAAGTCTAGATGAAGCCGTATACCAAGTTTCATCAGTGTACGTTCATAAATAAGCGAGATATAAAATTTGTCTTCTCCTCCATAAGAATAACATTAGACAACGCACTGTGTTTAGCACTTTCAATATCTCTGTAACCAATTGACGTACAGGAATGATCAAAATACCAAATTGTTTGTTTTTAGCGAATTTCCCCTATAGGGAAGAAGCTATTACCGTAGGTCTCATGGTAAGACTTAAGCCCGAGACCATGATAACTTTTCATTCTGAGGTCCCCAGATGCCAAAAACACCATTCGTTCAAATTGTTATATATGTATATATATATATATATATATATATATATATATATATATATATATATATATATATGTGTCCGTAAGCACGATAACTCTCGTAAAAAAGGTCCGATCTTAATGAAATTTGGTACAAATGTGTAAAGTATCATTTATTTGAACGAGTTTAAAAACCAGACGAATCGCACTATCCAAAGGGGGGTTTTGGGGGGGTTTTGTACCCCAAAAATGTTTTTTTTAGGGTTTTCACATGTAATTTTTATTTAAATCAAATTTTAATTTATACCATTGAATTCAGCTTAAAAAACAAACAATTTGGTATTTTGATCGTTGCTCTATGTCAATTGGTTACCGAGATATTGAAAGTGCTAAACACAGTACGTTGTCTAATGTTATTCTTATGGAGAAAAAGAAAAAATTGTATATCTCGGTTATTTATGAACATAAACTGACAAAATTTGGTATAAGGCTTGATCTGGTTGTGGTTTATTGTTGTTTTCCCAAAAAATATTTTTCGCCTATGGTTCCTGTAGCAGCAAACCTAGGTTCTTGGTCCCCATGTTATTCTTATGGAAAATACTTAAAATGTTATATATCGCTTATTTATGGATGTATATGGATGAAACTTGGTATGTGGCTTCACTAAGATGAGTTCTATTGATATTTGCATAAAAACCCATTATTTTGTGTGCCTTGTTGCAGCAAACCTGAGTACTCATCCCCAATGTTATTCTTACGGAGAATAATTCATATTTTAACTATCGCTTGTTTGTGAATACATTTCTTATGAATCCTGGTAAGTGTTTTAATGTATTATGTTATATATTCATTGGAAATTCGCTGAGTATGCAGGTTTGCTGCGACTTGGGTGTTTAAGTTATTTAATCAGAGCGTGTCAGTGTTGTTTAGTAATAATTATAATGTAGGAATACTGTGTGATAAATATTAGGCCTCTAAGTTCCATGTTAGAGCAACAAACCATCAAAAACTACGAACAAATCTTAGAAAAAAGTTTAAATTAAAAAAAATCTAGCGCTACCTAAGGTTGAAGGGGGTGAGATACGGCAAAATGTCATAGTTCTAAAGTTGTAGCTCGTCTAAAATCTGTGGCACGTGGTCCTCTTTGTTTTTCGATAGGACAACCCGTTCGGCCGCTAGAGCTCAAATAAAAATAACCCCGTCGCAGCAAACCTGCATACTCAGCGAATTTCCAATGGAGATATAAATGTCTTAATACTACATAAAGTCACTTACCAAGTTTCATACAAATATATTCACAAATAAGCAATATATACAATTTTAATTATTCCCTACAAGAATAAAATTGGGGCTGAGTACGCAGGTTTGCTGCATCAAGGAACACAAAAAATGGATTTTTATGCTAATATCAATATAACTCAACTAGGTGAAATAATATACCAGTTTTTATTCATTTATGTTCAAATTAAGGGAGACAGCATTTAATTATTATCCATAAGAATAACATGGGGCTGAGTACGCAGGTTTGCTGCTACAAGAGCCTTTGACAAAAAATCGTTTTTTTTTTTAGAAAATACCAATGCACCAAGTCTAGATGAAGCCGTATACCAAGTTTCATCAGTGTACGTTCATAAATAAGCGAGATATAAAATTTGTCTTCTCCTCCATAAGAATAACATTAGACAACGCACTGTGTTTAGCACTTTCAATATCTCTGTAACCAATTGACGTACAGGAATGATCAAAATACCAAATTGTTTGTTTTTAGCGAATTTCCCCTATAGGGAAGAAGCTATTACCGTAGGTCTCATGGTAAGACTTAAGCCCGAGACCATGATAACTTTTCATTCTGAGGTCCCCAGATGCCAAAAACACCATTCGTTCAAATTTTTATATATGTATATATATATATATATATATATATATATATATATATATATATATATATATATATATGTGTCCGTAAGCACGATAACTCTCGTAAAAAAGGTCCGATCTTAATGAAATTTGGTACAAATGTGTAAAGTATCATTTATTTGAACGAGTTTAAAAACCAGACGAATCGCACTATCCAAAGGGTGGTTTTTGGGGGGTTTTGTACCCCAAAAATGGGTTTTTTGGGGTTTTCACATGTAATTTTTATTTAAATCAAATTTTAATTTATACCATTGAATTCAGCTTAAAAACAAACAATTTGGTATTTTGATCGTTGCTCTATGTCAATTGGTTACCGAGATATTGAAAGTGCTAAACACAGTACGTTGTCTAATGTTATTCTTATGGAGAAAAAGAAAAATTGTATATCTCGGTTATTTATGAACATAAACTGACAAAATTTGGTATAAGGCTTGATCTGGTTGTGGTTTATTGTTGTTTTCCCAAAAAATATTTTTCGCCTATGGTTCCTGTAGCAGCAAACCTAGGTTCTTGGTCCCCATGTTATTCTTATGGAAAATACTTAAAATGTTATATATCGCTTATTTATGAATGTATATGGATGAAACTTGGTATGTGGCTTCACTAAGATGAGTTCTATTGATATTTGTATAAAAACCCATTATTTTGTGTGCCTTGTTGCAGCAAACCTGAGTACTCATCCCCAATGTTATTCTTACGGAGAATAATTCATATTTTAACTATCGCTTGTTTGTGAATACATTTCTTATGAATCCTGGTAAGTGTTTTAATGTATTATGTTATATATTCATTGGAAATTCGCTGAGTATGCAGGTTTGCTGCGACTTGGGTGTTTAAGTTATTTAATCAGAGCGTGTCAGTGTTGTTTAGTAATAATTATAATGTAGGAATACTGTGTGATAAATATTAGGCCTCTAAGTTCCATGTTAGAGCAACAAACCATCAAAAACTACGAACAAATCTTAGAAAAAAGTTTAAATTAAAAAAAATCTAGCGCTACCTAAGGTTGAAGGGGGTGAGATACGGCAAAATGTCATAGTTCTAAAGTTGTAGCTCGTCTAAAATCTGTGGCACGTGGTCCTCTTTGTTTTTCGATAGGACAACCCGTTCGGCCGCTAGAGCTCAAATAAAAATAACCCCGTCGCAGCAAACCTGCATACTCAGCGAATTTCCAATGGAGATATAAATGTCTTAATACTACATAAAGTCACTTACCAAGTTTCATACAAATATATTCACAAATAAGCAATATATACAATTTTAATTATTCCCTACAAGAATAAAATTGGGGCTGAGTACGCAGGTTTGCTGCATCAAGGAACACAAAAAATGGATTTTTATGCTTATATCAATATAACTCAACTAGGTGAAGTAATATACCTGTTTTTATTCATTTATGTTCAAATTAAGGGAGACAGCATTTAATTATTATCCATAAGAATAACATGGGGCTGAGTACGCAGGTTTGCTGCTACAAGGGCCTTTGAAAAAAAATCGTTTTTTTTTTTTGAAAATACCAATGCACCACGTCTAGATGAAGCCGCATACCAAGATTCATCAGTGTACGTTCATAAATAAGCGAGATATAAAATTTGTCTTCTCCTCCATAAGAATAACATTAGACAACGTACTGTGTTTAGCACTTTCAATATCTCTGGAACCAATTGACGTACAGGAATGATCAAAATACCAAATTGTTTGGTTTTTAAGCTTAATACAATGGTAAAAACTAAAATTTGACTATTTCCAAAATTTTATGTAACAAATTCAAAAAACCCATTTTTGGGGTACAAAACCCCCCAAAAATACCCCTTCGGATAAAGCGATCTGGCTGGTTTTCGAACTTAAAGTCATAAATATTGCTTTACACGTTTATACTAAATGTCATAAAAATCGGATAATTTTTACGAGAGTTATCGTGTTCACGGACACATATATATATATATATCTACAGTTTCGAACGAATGGTGTTTTTGGGGCTGGGTACCTCAAAACGAAAAGTTATCATGGTCCCGGGCCTAGGTCCTACCGTGCCGACTACGGTAATAGCTTCTTCCCTATAGGGGAAATTCGTTAAAAGACCACATTTTGAATTTTTTTCACAATTATTAATTGTTTGAGATAGTTCAAACTAAAAATAATAGGATTTGGGAACAAAAGGTGCAACACACATGCATGCCATATCTCACGATCCTAGTTAAAGTATAAATGGTGATACGTGCATTCTTATTAATAACAATTGTTCTGAAACCGGCATTTCCTTACTACTTATACTTCGAAAACGGTCAAATCTGTAGATTTTAGGAGTTTTTGATTTTCCGACAGGTTTAAGTAGTAAAAATGGTTATATTTCTGCTGCTATTTACTAAGTGTGATGTAGACATACTGCGTGCCCAATATTAGGCCTCCATCAAGTATATTAACGTGATAGGAAATAAAAAACGGCCACAAAATATAGAAAATATGCCGAAATTTGAGAAATCTAGCGCTACCTAAGGGTGAAGGAGACGAGATACGACAAAAAGTCATAGGACCAAAGATGTAGATCGTCTAAAACCCGTGTGTTATGGTGGTCTCCGTTTCTCGATAGGACCAACTGTTCGGCCGCTACAGCCCAAAAAATGCACTATTTTGGAAATGTTAAAAATTTCCTCCATTTAGAATTTTTTTGAGGAGGTTAAAATAAAATAATACCCCCGTCGCAGCAAACCTGCATACTCAGCGAATTTCCAATGAATATATAACATAATACATTAAAACACTTATCAGGATTCATAAGAAATGTATTCACAAACAAGCGATAGTTAAAATATGAATTATTCTCCGTAAGAATAACATTGGGGATTGGGGATTGGGGATTGGGGATACTCAGGTTTGCTGCAACAAGGCACACAAAATAATGGGTTTTTATGCAAATATCAATAGAACTCATCTTAGTGAAGCCACATACCAAGTTTCATCCATATACATTCATAAATAAGCGATATATAACATTTTAAGTATTTTCTATAAGAATAACATGGGGACCAAGAACCTAGGTTTGCTGCTACAGGAACCATAGGCGAAAAATTTTTTGTGTGAAAACAACAATAAACCACAACCAGATCAAGCCTTATACCAAATTTTGTCAGTTTATGTTCATAAATAAGCGAGATATACAATTTTTCTTTTTCTCCATAAGAATAACATTAGACAACGTACTGTGTTTAGCACTTTCAATATCTCGGTAACCAATTGACATAGAGCAATGATCAAAATACCAAATTGTTTGTTTTTTTAATCTGAATTCAATGGTATAAATTAAAATTTGATTTAAATAAAAATTACATGTGAAAACCCCAAAAAACCCATTTTTGGGGTACAAAACCCCCCAAAACCCCCCTTTGGATAGTGCGATTCGTCTGGTTTTCGAACTCGTTCAAATAAATGATACTTTACACATTTGTACCAAATTTCATTAAGATCGGACCTTTTTTACGAGAGTTATCGTGCTTACGGACACATATATAATATAAATATATAAATAAATAAATATATATATATACATATATAAAAATTTGAACGAATGGTGTTTTTGGCATCTGGGGACCTCAAAATGAAAAGTTATCATGGTCTCGGGCTTAAGTCTTACCATGAGACCTACGGCAATAGCTTCTTCCCTATAGGGGAAATTCGCTAAAATTATACCTTTTTGCAATTTTCCTTGGGGGTTAAATGGACAAGCTATACGTAGGCCTAATTCCATGTTTCTAGCTTATCTAGAATTACCTGAGTAAGTCGATAATGCAGTTTGTCATTTATGGAATAATTAGAGTTTTTAATTTTTTTGGGATGTTTAATTATTAAAACATGTTAGTTTATCGAGTGTTTCGTGAAGGGTAATGTGTAAACATATTGAGTGCCAAATATCAAGCCTTTACATACTAAATTAAAGGGATAGGAAATTAAAAACCACGAAAATAACCGTCGAAATTGCCTGAATTTTGAAAAATCTAGCGCTACCTAAGGGTGAAGGGAGCAAGATACGACAAAAAGTCATAGGAACAAAGTTGTAGATCTTACAAAATCCGCGCGTTATTATGTGTCTGTTTTTCGATAGGTCAATCCGTTCGGCCGCTAGAGCTCAAAAACTGCAATTTTAAAATAAGCCTTTTTTGTGGGGTTTCAAATATTTTTTTAGGGGGGTTAAAATAAAAAATTGTCAGTTTTGGAAATTTTCTGGAGGTTACAAGCTATAAGGTACCTTCATGCAAAATTTCAGGTTTCAGCTCATCTAGAAGTGGTCTAGAATTCGTATACCTCAGTGAGTGAGTGAGTGAGTTACACATGCGGCTGTATATATTTTAGATGTTTCCGATTTGTTTGTTAAGTTTGTAAAGCTTGTATTCTTATACATATAAAATGTATGTTAGTCAATAGTTTATTACATTTGAAACATGTAATTGTTTGAATGTAACATGTTTCTGTATAATTTACGCAAACATGTGAGTTTTATTTTAATAATTATTTTGTGAGAATATGTAGGTAAAATTGATATAACGTGGCACAAATCCAAAGTGACTAGGACAATTTTAACAATGTACTATTTATTACCCAAGAGAATGATAGCTTAATAAGGAATAATTAAACCGATCGTTTAATACGAATTTATGTAAATGTGAAAAGTGGCGCATTTTATATAACGAAATTGTTACATTAAAACCTTTTTAATATATTAATAAGTGGCTTCCGCGGTTAACTTTCTTTTTGCTTATTTTAGTTTAAAAGCGAATAATGTTTCACAGGACAACGAGGCAATGTCAATTTCCATGATGTATCGGGAGACCCTACATGTTATTTGTGAATATACTGCGTGCAAAATAAGAACTTATACTCCATATTTCATGTTGTTATTCTTTGAGCAAATTGCATGTAGGGTTACTCTTGCAAGATGATACATATACATAAACGGACATAACATTGATTTAATAATGTTTTCTAAGAAATTAGCATATATAATATATATATATATATATATATTTTTACTACATGAGTTGATTTAACGTTATATCACAACGATATTTTATTTAAACCAAAGAGTTAGTTGGTAGGCTAATATTGTCTGTTGTTGAACTATTTTGATTAATACAAATATGCTCTATAAACAAAATTTTCTTAAGGACTTAATTATTTATATTCTTAATTTGAATTAAAAAACCGTCTTGTAAGCTAGAAAATATTAGAGACAATACCACCGCACCGGTTCAACCACAAAAATGTATATATAATCGTAAATGTATTCATCGAAGGGAGAGTATCGAAGGGAGTTTGGTACTTTATACAATTTTAAATAGATAATTAATCATCAAAATATACTAAAATATGCAAGTATGAATAAAAATAAAATATATAAATATAATAATTATATATTTAAAAAAATAAACTAAATAGTTTATATTTGCATATTCAAATAGTTTTTAAAAAATTGGAGAAAATGTTGATACTTTACTTACAAACTAAAACTTTAGACTGAATTCAACTTCTTGGGCACTGTTACGACAAACACAAGTATACCAAATAAACACGTTTGAAAAATATGCTTTATGCATTTTGAAGTAATGACTGCACAAATATTTATATTATTTACATTAATCAAAGTGAACACTAGTTTTGTTGTCCCTAGAATATTTATATTGGTTACTATATTTAATAAATTTGTCCATACTAAAAACGCTAATTACATGGCTTAACAAAAAAATTTAAATTTAATGTAAAGAAGAAATCCAAAATATTCTGCTGTACAAAGTTTGAAAACACCTCTTTCATGTAGCATGAGCATTTGATTTAATCTGGTGATAATTATCCCGCGATGATCTTATTAGCCCTTACAGTTTTAGTTTCTTCTTAAAACGCAGGATAAACAAATGCTCTGTTACTCTCATTGAATCTTCCCAAAATAACAGTAATTATCAGACCTAGTAGTAGTTATACTAAAAAATGATTTTAAACATTTTTCTTTTACTAGACTAATCATTTTCAAAGGAAACCCTGACATAGTGCGATGTTTCTAGTTTAACTTCTTGTGCCTGCAGGTCAATGTTGAACAATCAGATTAAAAATATATATGGGTTCGAGATGGGATTGGGTTCGCGTTGATTGTAAGGGTGAATCACAGAGTAAAATATGGCTGAGCGTCATAGACTATATAATGTTTCTCTGATTAAAAATAAATCAAATTCTATCCTCCCACATTTATATTCTGGATATTTAATATTATTCATTATGATATTTTTAAAAGCCTTTTGTTATTCCAAAAGATGATTTGATTCAGATTGTTCCCTATATTATGTTAGCTAAAGGATTTGTGTAAATTTGTATACATTTTATTGATAGCTTGAGAGACACCGGTAAATTTTTAAATAGGTAGCAAATTAATTTCACCTTTTTATTATTGAAAATAATTATACTCATAATTTCCTTTTAATTATTTATGTCATATAGTTTGTGAATTTTCACACTTAAATATTTTTTCTCGTTTAATATAAAAAATAGAATAATATGGATTAAAATAAAAATTATGACATCACTTCTGATCTAACGCAAACAAATATAACATTTTATAAAAATAAAATAGTTTTTGAGATTCTACTTTTACAGCTAGATTAGGGCCGATATTTTCAACAAAAAGCAAAGGGCGGTGTCAAACAGTATGACGTATTGGCAGGCACAGCCCATAAATTCACCCCGTATGATATTTCAGAGGAATGTACTTTGGGATTTTATACCTCGAGTGGAAACCGCAATTTTCCATTCTAGTTGATGATGTATATTAATTCTTGTTCTTTGCAAACTAAATAGCATTATTCATTTTAAATTTCGTTGTAGCAAAATTAACAGGTAAAATATTATGTATTACAATTTTTTTGGGTATTTTTTTTAAGATTAGTGGAAATCAAAATTAGAAACGGTATCGGGCTCATGTCTTACCATGGGCACAACGATTATGGTAAGACAAGGTTATTTAAATTCTGTTTGATTCCAATAACCTAATTATAAGTTACCGTCTATGTGTTTGTTTTGTAATAAACAAAAGCTTTCGAGCCGATTGAGCTGTTTGTCTCAACTGTGCTAGGTATAAGTTGTACTAAGCTTATGTGTTAAAACTCAACACTGATCATAAATATGCTTAGTTTTACCCTCAGTTTTATTGTAAACCCGATTATTGTTCTCGCAATAGGGTAAGGCACAAATATGCAACATTTTAAACATCACTAAAACGGTATTTCATAAAACCTAAATAGTAAAAATTAAAAATTTGAGACAGTCGATTTATTTGGTCCATGCTTCTGTACGGGCCACGAGACGCACGGTAACTCCTCTCGCAGCGCGGCGGCGCGGCGCTGCGTTGCCAATTCCACTACGTTGCGCCGTGGTCTCATCTTTAAAAGTGTCTATGGTAACACTGTTACAACCTAAACTCACAGTTAAAAGTGTGCTGATTATTTGGTTGAGGTTAAACGTTGTGATAGAAACGATCCGTGGATAATGCACTTGGTTTACAATGGATGGACTTGAAACTGAAAATGAAACTGCCTTGGAATCGTCTATGTGTGTGTTAGTGTAAATATTATTTGACCATAATTTGTAATTTATAACACAATAAAAAATAACAAAAATAAATAAAGTATAATGATCCCAGAATAGCGAGTGAAGTTGGATCGTTAATGGGACACTCAAAACTGCAATATTGCCGGAAAGTTGTTCCCCGAGTTGGAGTTCTTTAGCTGAGTCATTGGAGCCAACTTGTCAACAGATAGAAAATAAAATTATGGAAAACACATTTAGTACATTATATGAATGCTCATTAAGTGAGTTACTTGATATAATTAATTTCCTACAAAAGATTAATTTATATTTTAGCTCCCTTAAATTGTTATCATTACATAACATTATCCTACAAAATTTAAACATACGGATATCGCTTCACTGATAGGTTTTATCACTGTGTTTCAAAAATGGTAATCAAAAGAATGAGGCCAAAGTCATGCTCAAGGCTTGTTGGAACTGCATGGTTTATATTTGAGCAAAGATGCATCCGATTTCACCCGGAGGTGATATTCCAAAAACAGTGTTTCGTGTTTTTTTAATGAATTGGTTAAAAAAATAACATTGGTTGGAGTACAAAGTAGGGTAAGGTGGAAGTGGTGTACTATTCGTTGAAGTACTGAAATAATGATTTATAATTACAAAGTATAGCAATACTTTAAATTACATTTACGATTATAAAGCATTCGAAAACGAGATGGCCAATTTACGTACATTCATAGATACACACACACACACACACACACACACACACACACACACACACACACACACACACACACACACACACACACACACACACACACACACACACACACACACACACACACACACACACACACACACACATATATATATATATAAACAAATAAATAATTAATAGCCCAGGATATAAAAAAGTATAGTTTTCCAAATTCACTGCAATAAATAGATAGTTAGTATTTGCGGGTTTCTAAGAAATATAAAATAATCTTATGAATAAAACCAATAAAACACAAGTCAAAAATCATAAATTCCGGTGGTCATTAAGAAGGAAATTAAATCTTATTTTGGTAATGGTTCATGGAATTTGAATATTTTTAAATATAACTATTGAATATAGTAAAAAGTGTAATTTTTGCGCTATCTAAAAACGTTTACAAATATAATTTAAATAGTTTATTGACAGAATTGCCGGAATGAGTTTAAAGCTTTTGTAAAGTTCAGGGTGTAAAAAGAGGATTAATGTTAGAATAAGAACGTATTCTGTGGGGCGTTCGCGCGTTGGAGCAATTCTGGGGGCCATTTGCAACTCATACATTTACAGAATCGCTTCTTTACTGCTCCGAAGCAGACGCAATTCACGTGCGATACTTACATTTAAAATAACTTTGTTTCAAGAGAGACGTATTGCCGAAACAATTGCCGATGTTCAAATACACGTTTAGAGGTCTGATGTAATAGTATAACATATATTATATACTATGAACATTTTTATAGCATAGGGAAAAGCAAGTCTTTTTGACCGCACTTTAGAACATATCTCTAACGCTAAAGAATAAAGCGTTATAGCAACTGGAGTTCATTACAATTCTCTCTGCTACCTTAACGCTTCGTTTAACGCAGTACGTTGTCGAATGTTATTCTTATGGGGAATACAAAAATTACTATTTCTCTCTTATTTACTGATAAATTTCATTCAAACTTGATATGCTTGTCAAGTTAGCATTGACCAACAGAGGAAATTCGAAATATGTTGCCCCTTAATAACTCTGGGGGGGGAATAGGGGGCATTTCCCCTCTTAAAACCACGAGTGTAGCAATGGATTCTGTAGTGCCTCCAAAGCAGGGATTTGGGTGGATGTTTTTTAAAACAACTTGTTTACAAGATTTTCTGTACATTCGACCGTGCTTTGTATTCTATATTTAGTAAATAAAAAGTAATTTATTCATTAAAGTTGGGCTAAAAGGGAGAAAGTATGTGTCAGTTTCCTGATACCGTTTATTTTATTGTTAACCTACTTATCTACCTGGTATGAAGTTTAGATACTGCGTAGAGTGCACTGCATAAGTGCGCCTTATCTCTTAAAAAATACCCCCGTCGCAGCAAACATGCATACTCAGCGAATTTCCAATGTATAATATTTGTCTTAATACCACATAAAGCCGCATACCAAGTTCCATAAAAATATATTCATAAATAAGCGATATATATATACAATTTAAATTATTCTCCATAACAATAAAATTGGGGATGAGTACGTAGGTTTGCTGAAACAAGGATCACTAACAATTGGGATTTATAAAAATATAATTCAATTAAGTGAATACCAAGTTTGATCAATATTAATTCATAAATAAGCGATTTATACAATTTGAGTTATTCTCCATAAGAATAACATGGGGGATGAATACGCAGGTTTGCTGCAAAAAGGCACCCAAAAAATGGGATGTGAACATCAATATAACTCAACTAGGTGAAGCGACATACCATGTTTGATAAATTTATGTTCACAATTAAGAGACATTACAATTTACTTATTCTCCATAAGAATAACATGGGGCTGAGTACGCAGGTTTGCTGCCACAGGAATAATCCTTAAAAATTGACTTTTTTGTGCAACTAACAATAGTGCACAACCAGATGAAGCTGAAAACCAAGTTTCGTTAGTATACATTCATAAATAAGAGAGATATAATTTGTTTCTTATTCTCCATAAGAATAACATTGGACAACGTACTGTGTTTAGCACTTTCAATATCTTTGTAACAAATTGACGTAGAAAAATGATCAAAACACCAAATTGTGTGTTTTTTAAAGCTGAATCCAATGGCGAAAATTTGAATTTCAATCAATATTACA
Source organism: Allygus modestus (assembly GCA_963675035.1). NCBI lineage: Eukaryota > Metazoa > Arthropoda > Insecta > Hemiptera > Cicadellidae > Allygus > Allygus modestus. Next base: position 62,900,311 of record OY776112.1, read on the forward strand.
TGTTAAAATATCAAGAAACCAATTTTTGGGGTAAACAAAAACCAAAAATACCACTCCGGATGGGGTGATCTGTCTGGTTTTCGAACTTAGTCATAAATGCTGCTTTACATGTTTGTACCTAAATTTAATCAAAATCGGATCTTTTTTACGAAAATTATCGCACCTACACACACACACACACACACAGACACACACACACACACACACACACACACACACACACACACACACACACACACACACACACATATATATATATATATATATATATATATATATATATATATACAATTTTGAACGAATGGTGTTTTTGGGGTCTGAGGACGTCAAAAAGAAAAGTTATCATGGTCCCGGGCCTAGGTCTTACCATGCGTACTACGGTAACAGTTTCTTCCCTATAGGGGAAATTCGCTAATAGGGAAACCACTTCAGCATTAATTTACAAAACTAATAATAATTGGAGGTTTGGATCGTAAGCAATTGGTGGTTTATCTGGAACGTAGCTTAGTAACTTAATAAATACTTTTCATTCCTAATGTAGACAGTTCGTGAAATTAAAAAAATTTAAACTTTTAAAAACGTTTTGTATCTGAGTAAAGAATACTTTGTACTGTTTTAAAGGAAAAAACAATTTAAGGGATTGTACTTTTAAAAATGTACTTTTAAATGTATTTTCTATATTCTATCTATGTTGTGTTTTACACTCTAATTTCTATGTGTATATGGAAAATGAAATTGTTGTGATTTGACTTCCTCTTTAATAGTTTGAATAAAAAACTGTAAAGAAAAAAGACAGAATACAAAAAACATTATTACATTTCTAATTTTTTTCTCTTCTCAAATTTAAATAAAAAGTAACGACGTTTCATTTCGTCCAAAGAAGAACGAGTCTCTTTGACTGGCCAAGCAGAACGTTGGACTTTCAAAACAGAGGCTAAATTAACTTAGGGCCCACAAGCTGAAAGTTTGTAATTGTATTCTTACGCTGACATACAACATAAACTTCAACCAGCGTCGAGTTGGACCACTACAAAGGGTGCGTATAAAGTTAGCTTTTAAGTTCCAAACCACTTCATATAATGAACTTTGTTACATATGTATTTTTAACTTACTTTGCTTATAACTAAGTCAAAATAAAATAAAAGTAGATAAAGTAATTTATATTTTCTCTCCTTTTGCTTTACTAAAATATTAATCTGAGATTGTATATGTGAAATAAATATATCAATATCGTACTATCACACAACATATAAACACGCATTTTAACATCATAATGATGAAAAGCATTTTACCCATAATTTGTTGAAATCATAAGTTTTATATAAAAATTTTGAATGTTTTTTCTTTGTGAGTACTTTTTTTTATATAGTAGTATATATTTCAACGTCTTAAATAGGAACGGTCCAACAACTTTATTGTTTTTATATGCTTTAAAAAAATACATAAATGTATATTTCCTCGTATATATATATATATATATATATATATATATATATATATATATATATATATATATATATATATATATATATATATATTACAATCTCATAGAAACTGTTTTCCCACGAGAAGAGTGTTATAACTCTGGAAAGAAGTTCCTCTGTAGTTCACGTACAAAATAACTATTGCTGGTAACATCTTACACATAACGATAGTAAAAGCTATATTCTCTACTGCTTTGAAAAACATTTTAATTCATAATTTAATCACAACTTTTTACTATGTTAATAATATCATGCAGTTATGTCCCTTAAAAAAGTACTAAGAAGGAATTAGAACGTGAAGTTGCCTTCCCTATCGATGGTTTTTATCTTACACATCTTCCCACCGAGCAAAAGCTGAGTATAAGCTAATAGCACAAGTGATATTCAATATTGACGTGTTTGTAATAACTTGGGAGCTATCTTTAGATAAGAAAAGTAAATTTGTCCCCGCAAGCTAAGTCTAAAAATTCATCACTTAGCTGATTGAGAACAAACTAGCGAGTTTGTGTGATTTGTTTACATATCTGGCAGTTTTATCAGCATTCGCGCCGCTTACACGATGCTTCGGTACGTTTCAGCTGTCTGTAGACGAATTATTTCCGCCCTAACTCTTTTTACAGACCCACCTACACAACATAAATAAGATGCAGTTTCCATTAAAATTTATTATAGTTAACAACGTTTTGCACCTCGTTTCATGATTATCCGCTCATTAGCTTAGTGCAATGCAACTCAGTCTACGCAAATAAAATTTGTTAATTGACTTGACTACGAAAATGATATTCAAACAAGGGTAAATTAGGACCACTGGAAACCTCTGGAAATGCTGAGCTAAATATAAATAAGAATCTTTATTATCATACAAGTAGAGCTAATTTCAAACCTGATGTGTATTCAATCACTGATTGATCACCGTGTGTTGCAATGGCTCCGTACAATGTTCACTGGCGAACATTAATCATGTGAATAGCCGATATCGGGAGCTGGAGCCTTGTTGTGTGATGTTACATGTGCGTTAGATGTCACTGTGAACCTCTCACAACCAAGCTTTTGTGAAATATTACAGGATATTTTGCAAACTAGGCAAATATCTGTGTGTAAAACTTTTTCTTAAAAGTGTCAGCGTTTTTCTAGAAGTATTAAGATTTTATTGATTTATATATTATAAGTTTATTTATTGTGTTGTATTATAGGAAAGTTATAAACATTGTCGTACAATTTTTGTAAATATGCTTATATATATTTTAATTTTTACCAGTGCATTTATACAATTTATACTTAATTCTTCAACCTTCGTTTTGAAATACCGTCAGAGCATTCGGAATCTTTACGTTTTCGATTTTCAGTGCATTACAGAGAGTTTATTCTCATTTTATCCGGCATTTGAAATATATTTACTTCAGTGCTAGGTTCCACTTAGTTTACAGTACATTAGGAATCTTTGTTAACAACAGGGATAAATTAAATCTGTTTCAGGTTTTCCAAAAGTTTTTCGAATAAGATTTAACAAGATTTAATTTAATTTATCTGCAATAACAGAAATAGTTTATTTGAAGATATTTTGCAGATGTTTTATGACCTCCTCCTAATTAGTTCCATCATACTGACAGCTTTAAAACACCGTCATTAACCTTTCTATAGCAAGTAAGGTAGGATTAAAACATTCACATATAGAGTCAGGATGAGCACACATTGATGTCCATGATGAATTTACAGCATTTTAAACTTACTCTTTCCCCACTATTGAATACATTATTTTAACCATTATATCACAGAAGCGGAATCGTTATTATAAAACAATTTTTAAAAACAAAATACTACGATACGACAATATTTCATTCAATGTAGCTAAGTCATAATGAGTTTCAAAAATCTAATGAACTAAAATAATAAAGTATTTTTACATAACCAAGTAAAAAATAATAATCTATTGTTTTTTCAATTAAATAAAATTGTATACATCATTACTCACACATTGATAACAACGTCAAACATAAGAATGACCAACCAAATTGGATTGCAACTGTTTTATTTTATTTGTATTTGCACCGTCATTGTCACCTTATTTAATATAGTTGTTTTTAAATTTTTACTGTCACGTCGCACACAGGGCTTATCATTGAGAAGGTGTGAGGTTCGTGGTTACTGCCAGAGCGTGTATGGGGAGGATGAACAGGCTCTCTCGGGGAAGCTAAATTGTTTAACCACGTTGACTTCAACTCCAAAGCTAACGTGACAGCTCGCGATGTTTGTTTGCGGCTCAATGCTGGTTTAAGAGTCTCTTCAGTGACAGTTTAGCTTGCGGCTCTGAGTCGAGTTCCTGCTTTCCGGTTCGACAGTCAAACGTGCCGTCCTTTATTTGAGTGTAAGCTAAAGGATAAATCCTTACACCGGATTGAAAATGAGACCGGGTAATGTTTATTATAGTGACATTTTTTTAACAATTGTATTTCTTAAAGTTTTAACCCTAAAAAAATTATGTTGTTATTTTAAATATGGTACGTTATTTATTTGGCTAATTTTATTTTTCAAAGTGTACGATAACTGAAATAACAAGCTTATTCACGGGTAATTGTCCTTCTTAAAGGTATTCGAATAAAAGTCCAAATCAAAGCAATTAGGGGTATCATGTTGTTTTTGTTTTATAAAATAAAGTATATAAATAATTAAGTTTACAATGCCTCCATATGTTAGTGTCAATTTAGTCGAGTCATATTAATTTAGGTAGTTATTTTATTTTTAACCATTAGTAATTCAAAACCGCTTAAATGTTTGTATGATTCTTGACATAAACTTCCGGACATCAATCAAGGAAAATTAAACTCGTAGGTAAGTGAATGTGACAATTTTGTTTATTAAAGGTCTTGACATTTGTTTTGTTTAAATATTGTCAATAATTTTAAAATTTAACTTCCCTTTCAGTTTATTGACCAAACTAACAACATTGGTTAAACTATCTGTATGGACCCCTGGAGGGAATACTAAGGATCACTCACCTAAGATTTGTATTAAGTACTAAATTTGAAGGCATTATTGTGATACAATGATATGGCTATGTGGTATAGTATATAAGAAGGTTGGTTTTAATTTTTACATGTATAAAGTACTGAAAAACTTTTAAGGGTTTTGTTCCAGTGGCATACCTCAGTTCCAATATTCACCAAGTATAAATGATTTGATTTAAATAGATCAAATTATAAAAACTATTATAAAATTATTATTTGCGTATGCGTTTATTAGGAGGAAAAGCTTAGAATTAATTTTAGCCACAAAGTACAGCTCAACCAATTTATTTTTGTAACCCCAATGAATGTTCTCGGGGAAACCGGGGTTACCAGGCTTAAGGTGGTCCCACACTTCTCGCGAACAGGCCTGAAAATTCGACCGAACATCCTCCCGAATGTTCACTGGTCAACATTTACCACTTGAGCCAATATTAGAACGGATGACTTGAAGTGCAACACAAGTATGAGTTATGTCACACAGATGCAAAAGGTGTTAAAAATACCTAAATACAGGTGTTTATAAACAAATTTACAATTTTAAACATGAGTAAAATGTTTATTGACGTAATTAATTAAAACTACAACCAAATACAATAAATCAATCAGCTGAAATAACTGCAGCTGATTTCATACTGTCAGTAAAAATATCTTACCTACATTGAATTAGAAGGAGGGAATAATTGAAGTAGTACAATTTTTCATTAACACACAGTATATCACAAAACTACTTGGATTTAAGTAGTTTAAACGTAATACGGTAGTACAAAGTAAACGCGTGTGTGGTGTAAATTGTTGGCCGACATCTTGAAACTAATTTGTGTTAAATTTGAAATTAAATTTTCTGATAGATATTACTCCTAAAAGATTAATCTAGTGGAACGGTCGTGTCACGTCGCCAAGTCCACCACACGACCACGTACTATGCTAACACGAAGCAAAATGAGACGATTTTTCACATCTCAAACAAGCGTATTACAGCCTTAAGTGAATCTGGCAGTGCATTTATATGCTAAACCCTTTCACTAAACACGACAAATCACAACAGTTGGTTTAAGAAAAGTCTGAGAAGTGAGAAATTAACGTATAAAAGTATCCTAAATCTTGTAGTTTTTGCACTTTTCACAAATTGTCCACTTCATTTTGTTCATTAAGCCTAAGAACTTTATTTCTCATCAAACTTGAACGAAATTTCGCACAGACTTCTGTTTTTACTCACATATTTCACTTTTGAAACTAACTTGTAAGTTTGCAAACGCAATATTTTAAAACAAATTATATTAAATTCCACTTTCAAAATTGTTACTGAATTTGATGTCTGCTTTATTTACATTTACTACGTAAACAAAAATCCAAGAAAAATCCAAGTATCGCATGTGTTCCAAAACAAATCTGATCAGCTGACACTTGTAAATTCAAATTAAATCATTGAGTGAATTACACCAAATAAAAGGATATAGAGGTAAGGAAAATCTTTTAATTCGTTTAATGTATTCATACTATATAATACATCGAACATAACGTAATATGCAATAAACATAGTATGAAATCTAAAAACAAAGTCGGTTTAGTATGTTATTTAGTTAAATAAGTTAGTCACACCAGACAGCTGTTATAAAGATTACATGTAAACATACTTAAAAGGCATAAACATATGTTCATTATGGAAATACAAAATCTACTTGAATATTATCTCAAATTCTTCTCAATTATTTTTTCGATGCCGAAGTTAGTTCTATATATATAAATAGGCGAGTGAGTGTAGCGAACGAGCTCATCTTGAAAATGAACGAGCATATTCTCTCTGAATAAAATAACTCAATAAGCACATTTGCAATAATTTTAAAGTCCGTTCTAGAGGTTAGCTTTAAAATGGTGTTCTTGCTTCTTACTGTGTTTTGTCAGTATTAACAGCTGTTATATGTTCAGTTTAAATTTATTTTAATTTTGCCATAATTTTAACATTGTAACTTTGAGAGCATAGGATAACCTGAAGGATAACGTTTTCCAAAACCACAAAAGTCACATCTAGTCGTTAAGGGTGTTCAAGTAACACACACACGATAATTTAATACATAATAGTATCGCCTATATAGACTTGTCATCAAAATTGGCTTAATTTTTAGTAAATAAGTCAGGATCTTGTTAATGGTTCAGTGAGTGTTGTAAAAGACTACTAAAGATGCTCACGATACAATCGAAAACATTATTATAATTTTTAAAGACAGAGATGTTGAAATTCAAAGATCGTCCACAAAATTTGAAGTCACTCCTGGAGCATTCGTTTTCCGAAAGCAGTTTCATTTTGCGGTAGCATGATATATCATTACAATTCACAAAAGTCAGGGATTAACGCTCAGCAGTTGTATTGTTGATACTGGTAATGCAGTATTTTCATGTGGCCAAACGTACATAGCCTTTATCTCGCGTGACTTCACTGGTCTATTAATCTCTCTCTGGTCTATTAATTTTAAACTTTGACCCTCAAAATATTAAGGCACAAGCATCAGCTATAGCCAAAAATAATAGGCTAAGGAGTGAGTACCGACCAGAATTAAATAATTAAAAATTGGAATAAAATTTCAAGGAAAAATCCCTGGTAAAATCTGGAAAATTTATAATACTAAATTAGGAGCTATTCAAGACATTACTAACAATATAGACGAACTGGGAAATCTCGGTTTTAAAAATGCTGATGTCGTGTCATGCTATGCAAATGCAGTTTTACAATGTATTTTGTACTGCCCACGAATGCTCTACTAAAAGAAATGGTAATACCCTACCGAAGAAATTACCAAATTTTAAATTCTATAAATATTATAAATCAACTGGGACCACAATATAATGCAATTGAACAACAAGACTGTGCAGAATATTTAAATTGCCTTATTTCGAATCATCAACACCTGGAATTCAGGCACTCAAAAAAATTAAACACAAATGTTCAAACTGCAACCACAGCAAAACCAGCTACGACAGTAAATTTATATTCCAAATTTTCAATTCTAATCATCTTAAAAGAAAAGCCAATTTCGATGAACTACTCAGCAGTCAATTTAACGCCTGGTTACCTCTAGCTGACTATATGCACAACTTGTGAAAATGATCACTATCCTATACTCTAATATGAGTAAGGTTTGCGAGCGTGCGTCCGTGCTTGCTTGCGACACTGATCTCAAAAATGGCACCAACGATTTCCTTCAAATGTTGGAAATAACTAATTTCTGGGATAAAAATAAGTTCTAGACAGGTCTCATCTCCAGGAAAAATAAACTTATGTAAAAATACACCCGTTGCAGCAAACCTGCATACTCAGCGAATTCCAAATGGTACTTCACTAAGTGATGAAGCCACTTGCCAACTTTCATCAAAGCGGATTCATAAATAAGCGAGATAAGACATTTTATTTATCCTCCATAAGAAAACATTAGGGCTGAGTATGCAGGTTTCATCAAGGACCGCGAAAATCTGGTTTTTATGCAATTACCAATGGGTAACCACTAGATGAAGCAACATACCAAGTTTTACCAATTTTTACTGTATTCATAAACAAGCAAGTTATCACATGTTTCTTATTCTCCATAAGAATAACATTATAGTTGCTGAGTACGCAGGTTTGCTGCCATGGGGACAGCAAAAAAAAGGTTTTGTATGCAAATATCAGTAAATCCCAACCATATGATGCCAAATACCGAGTCTCATTAATATATGTTCATTAATAAGCGAGATATAAAATTTAACTAGTCCTCCATAAGATTAACATTAAACAACGTACTGTGTTTAGCACTTTCAATATCTCGGTAACCAATTGACGTAGAACAATAATCAAAATACCGAATTGTATGATTTTTTAAGCTGAATTCAATGGTAAAAATTGATCAAAATGAAAATTGCATGTGAAAACCCCAAAACACTTATTTTTGGGGTACAAAACCCCCCTTCGGATAGTGCGATTCGTATGGTTTTCGAACTTGTTCAAATAAATGGTAATTTACACATTTGTGCCAAATTTAATTAAGATCAGGCCTTTTTTACGAGTTATCGTGATTACGGACACACACACACACACACACACACACACACACACACACACACACACATATATATATATATATATATATATATATATATATATATACATATAACAATTTTACCGAATGGTGTTTTTGGCATTTGGGGACCTCTAAATGAAAAATTATCATGGACTTGGGCTTAAGTCTTACCATACCACCTATGGTAATAGCTTTCTTCCCTATAGGGGAAATTCACTAAAACAAAAATGAAAAGTTAAAAAATTAACATTGGGCTTATGGAGTTTCAAATCAAAACAAAATAATTGTAACAGCTGTCAAAGAACTGTCAGAGCAATACTCATGTTGTTTATGATTATTAACATGTATTTTCCTGAGAGCAGTGATTAAAACTGTTGAGTGAAGATCACATATATAGAGTATTAAAATAAATCAATGGGACATTGAGCTATAAATAACAACTGGAGTGACCTTAAAAATGTAGAAAAGAGGCAAATTAGTTATAAAAATCCGATTATCAGCAGGGGATAGTGGTGAAATATTATTCCAAGTTATCTAAACAAACTGACTGGCCTTCCACGAGCAAAGATTGGCCCCTTGGTACTATTCAAAAACATCTATCTCAGTTACAAGTAAATTCATAATTTTTTAACTACAACTTTGGCAAACACATGATAACAAAATTTCAAGTCTAATAATACCCAGTCTACAAAAATCTAAATTAATGGAATTCTATTCAAATTAAAAAATGCGGTGTTCCATTGAGGAAACAGTACAGCATCAGGGCATTACATATCTTACATTCAAAACAAAAATAAGTGGATAGAAACAAATGATGAGAAAGTGAACGTCAAGAAATGCCCATATGGTGCTAAAAATATATATATATATATTATAATATCTGAAAAAACTGCCTGAAAATTCTAAAAACTATCTAGGAAAAATTAAGGTAAATTAATCTTAATTAATGTTCAAAATAGTTTATGACATTTTATCCTTGATATATATTTTGTTTTATTTCAACTTGAAATCTCATTTAAACCAATTTTTAATAAACAATTATATAAAAACAAATGATATTATACCCAAAACCACAAAGTGTTGACTGGTTGCCAAGTCCTAAAATGATATCAAAATGCATTCCAAGTTAAAGATAGAACCTTTGATCTGACATTGTTTATCATCACAAATTACTTAAATATGTTAAAATAAAAATGCTCGCAAGATTGTTGGTTATTTTCTATCTGTTCTTGGCCAGCAGCTTCACTGATGCAATATCTTTAATTTGAAATTTAAAAATCTAAAAAAAGTATAATTAACAATTATAGTGAAATATTATAAAAATACATTATCTGCTGGCCAAGAACAGATATAAAATAACCAACAATCTTTTGAGCATTGTTATTTTGACATATTTAAGTAATTTGTGATGATAAACAATCAAAGGTGCTATCTTTGACTTGTAATAAATTTTGATATCATATCATTTTAGGACTTGGCAACCCGTCAACACTTTGTATTTTTGGGTATGATTTATAGTAACAGAAACAGAATAAGTGGAGTTTAAATAATAATTCCAAGTTTTATTTGAACTTTCGTAACATATGCTGCTAGATAAAAACCTATCATCATTAACTTCTAAAAATCTAACTTTATAGCTTAGATTATTACCAAGTAATTTTTAACTCCTCCCCCCCTTATTTGCTTGCATGCCATGTCGCACTTCTCTCTTCATTTGATGTAATCAGTGTTATCAACAGTCTTTACGATCTCAGTGGTGAGTAAAGAAAAGGTCACAATAAAAAGAAAGGATCGTAAACCCCTTGAAATAAAGTTGATGAAATAATGTTGTCGTCTACAAACAAAGGCTGGACCAAAATTTCAAAATATAGCCTATTGATTTATTTTCTTCTATCTCGTACCACTATCATAAAACATAACTATTCTTTAAAATCATTTTAGAAATATATTAATAAACACTCTTAATGACGCAAACTGATTCAACGTGTTTAAAAAGTTACAACAAATTTCAATACAAAAATAAAAAAATAGTATGGTAAAGTTTTTAACGTTTTCTAATATAAATTAACACTTTGTTTCAAAAAATATGCGAATGATTAAAATAAATTGTATATTTTTTTGGTCAAACAATAACAAAGTAATATGAATTTTTATGAAAGTAAATATAATGTTAAGTGCAGATTTAGCATTGTTTGAAAAACGATAAAATTAAATGAAGGAGGAGTCATCCTTTCAGTGCTTGAAATATTTCGTCTTAGTAAACACACATGCTTTTATATCCGTTCGATTACGTTGCTGCCTACAATTTATCACAAATAAAATATCCCGGTCTATCAAACTGTTTCAGTGTTACCTAAAAATCAAGCTTTGCAAGCAGTCCTACAAACACAAGCAACTTGTAAACTACAGGTATTAAAACATTTAAAAACATTAAAAACACTGATTAAGAGATTTTCTTTCAATGACGTTTGTCTCAGTGTTACAAAAAAGTAAACTTAACAAAACAAAAAATCACACAAATTTCAGATAAATTAAACATCAACTCTCTTCAAGAAGTCTTCCAACTAACATGATTTAAAAGGAAATCTCTTTTGAACAAGCCTTTTCTTCAGAAAGACTCTTATAAAAGCCTTTCATCTTTGTGGCTGAGAGTTCCCTCCAAGAGAGATTTAAGTAACAAAGCATTTGTATCTCTCTCATTACAAGTGTAAGAGGATCCCGTAACAATGCTTCTTCACAAAATGAGTTTTCTGATATAAAACACTCTACTGAAATAAACACTTCTGTACTATACAACTTTGTGCAAGGAAAACTACATTAAACTGTAGTGTGTAGTTTTAGGTATATTTCAAAATAATTAAAAATAAAAGTAAATGTAATATTAGCATGATTCCAATAGAACATAATATGCTTAAATGGCAGTCATAAAAGGCATTTTTTACAAAAATATTGATTCATACTGAATATTTCAAGCTAACGTTCATATAGCCCATATTGCATGGTTTAAGCAATTGCTTCTTCAATTATAAGTGACCCTTATAGGCCAGGATCATCACGGGTATTAACGAGTCTCCCTTACTAAGTTTACTTACAAAAAGTTGACAAAGGATATTGTTAAATTAATGTTAGGCGAAAGTAAGGCTTATTAATGACCCGCCGGCGCCACAGTTTCCAGATTGTTTGTCATTAGTAACCCATTACACTGTGATCCGGCTCGCCGTCGGTCGGCGACTGTCTACTGGGCCAGTTTGGACCGAGGATTGAACTGTATTATTGGCTGGAAATCGTCCTTGATCATGACAATTGATTGGATGAATCAATTAAAATTATTTTATTTTAATAAACCGACTAAATTAATTCATACGTCAATTTAGGAAATAGCTAAGAGTGTATTTAAAATACTATCTATATAACCTGTTCCTTAAAATCTTTACCTAATTTAATTTGTTACGCTTGAAGTTTAAGATGTTAAATAAATTTTGTTAAAGTTGAAATTCGCTATCAGTATTAAAATATTTCGTATTCTCATTTTATTCTTTCAAAAACGAGTGTAGGGTTAAAGTATGGTTGTCACAGGATATTTGTGTGTATAATTGCATTAAAAAATGAATTTATTGTTATGCAAATACTGTTTCCAATATTTGCATTACGTAGATGTGGTCACTAGGTTCAACCAATGCATATGATGTACTAACATCATAGCATATATTCTTAGGAACCTATTGTGTTAAAACAATTACTATGAATTTCGCAGCATTTGTTGTTGCCACTATTATGCAGATAGGGTAAAAAATAATTTAATTCTTGATTATTTTGGTATGCCTAAAACGAAAACTTTCAATAATATTTATCACCGTATAACATACACATTTTGTTTGTTAACATTGTATAGTAACAGTCCAACAAAATAAACTTGTTATCGGATAAAGGCAAAGAAAAAAAATAGACGTTTGCATTGGCAGGAAGTACAAACTCCGGAATTAGGTGGATATGTAGTATTTGCATGGCTGTGCACTATAAAACCTCTTTAATATAGTTTATACTACTACCAAAGGTCGAACACTTTCACTTTATACGAAGAAACGAAAGGTGTTTTAGAATCCTTAAATATAAGCAACGTATAAAAGTAATGCACTCAGTAAGTATTGACAAACAATGACAGCAATAATTATAAGCTGACAAAAGGACGGGAAAAGGAAGGCAAAAAGAGGAAAGAAACCTCTTAAAAAATGTATACATGATGATAGACGATGTAGGGGCTCAATCTTGGTGTAATGAGTCACGAAAGATAAATCAGCTGGGAATAGCATTGGGCAATTAATTACCTTTTTTCCTGAATTAGGATCTAAACATAGTGTCTCTCCTCCTAAGCTCGCAATGTTTTTTTGCCTTTGTGGTTTGTTACACTAATACAATACATTTTGTCTACATAAATTTAGTAATATACTAGTGGCTTGAAGGGGCCATAGCCCCTAACCTTTCTCCAATCTGCCTTATCTGATTTTTACTCTTCACATGTTGAAAGAAATAAAGCAATAAAGAAGGAACACTGATCAGTTCGTAAACAAAGTAGACACTTCACATGTTCACATGTTTTAATTTAAATTAAGCAGACGTGTTTAAATCCCCATGCGTTTCTTATGGAGGATGTTTTACTTTATTCCTCATTTGCTAGTAACTTTTTAGAAACGCTGCTATTTTCCCCTGGGATCACCTTTAATCTGAGCCGTCTCCCACCATCCTGCAATTCGCCAAACTCCTACAATTTTGACTTACAAATTTTGCTTACTGAATGATATATAAAGATGAGAAAATGTACACGAAATTAAAATTCTGGTAATGCGTCTTACATAAAATAGTTTAAGAAAATGTAAGTATTATTAGTGATTATTTATACAAAATTAAATATTTTAGAAATCAATACAAACGGAAACTTTTAACTAACCCAAACTAATTACAATGCCTTTTCAGTAAACAGAATAAATCATTAAATTAATTTTTACTTTGACAGGGCGTGGTTGACTTAGTAGTCAATGAGATGGTTTCCCAAGTTACGTTGGAGAATTTGTCGTGAGTTCTAACCCTAGTTCAGAAAATAAATACATATAACATTGTTTAGTTTCGTGCTGTGGTGTCCCCCTTGCTTTAAGAAGACTTCCCGCTTTGTAAACATTCAACTTAAGGTTAAAATACCTCAACCTATGTTTTACACATACGAGAACGATGAATTTATACTAAGTTCAACATGCCATGATTGCATTCACAGAAGGATAATTGTTTCTTCTCACGATGTTATTGTATGTACCTAGTTAAAATACCTCAACCTATGTTTTACACATACGAGAACGATGAATTTATACTAAGTTCAACATGCCATGATTGCATTCACAGAAGGATAATTGTTCCTTCTCACGATGTTATTGTATGTACCTAGTTAAAATACCTCAACCTATGTTTTACACATACGAGAACGATGAATTTATACTAAGTTCAACATGCCATGATTGTATTCACAGAAGGATAATTGTTTCTTCTCACGATGTTATTGTATGTACCTAGTTAAAATACCTCAACCTATGTTTTACACATACGAGAACGATGAATTTATACTAAGTTCAACATGCCATGATTGCATTCACAGAAGGATAATTGTTTCTTCTCACGATGTTATTGTATGTACCTAGTTAAAAGTACCTCAACCTATGTTTTACACATACGAGAACGATGAATTTATACTAAGTTCAACATGCCATGATTGCATTCACAGAAGGATAATTGTTTCTTCTCACGATGTAATTGTATGTACCTAGTTAAAATACCTCAACCTATGTTTTACACATACGAGAACGATGAATTTATACTAAGTTCAACATGCCATGATTGCATTCACAGAAGGATAATTGTTTCTTCTCACGATGTAATTGTATGTACCTAGTTAAAATACCTCAACCTATGTTTTACACATACGAGAACGATGAATTTATACTAAGTTCAACATGCCATGATTGCATTCACAGAAGGATAATTGTTTCTTCTCACGATGTAATTGTATGTACCTAGTTAAAATACCTCAACCTATGTTTTACACATACGAGAACGATGAATTTATACTACATGCCATGATTGCATTCACAGAAGGATAATTGTTTCTTCTCACGATGTTATTGTAAGTACCTAGTTAAAAGTACCTCAACCTATGTTTTACACATACGAGAACGATGAATTTATACTAAGTTCAACATGCCATGATTGCATTCACAGAAGGATAATTGTTTCTTCTCACGATGTAATTGTATGTACCTAGTTAAAATACCTCAACCTATGTTTTACACATACGAGAACGATGAATTTATACTAAGTTCAACATGCCATGATTGCATTCACAGAAGGATAATTGTTTCTTCTCACGATGTAATTGTATGTACCTAGTTAAAATACCTCAACCTATGTTTTACACATACGAGAACGATGAATTTATACTAAGTTCAACATGCCATGATTGCATTCACAGAAGGATAATTGTTTCTTCTCACGATGTAATTGTATGTACCTAGTTAAAATACCTCAACCTATGTTTTACACATACGAGAACGATGAATTTATACTAAGTTCAACATGCCATGATTGCATTCACAGAAGGATAATTGTTTCTTCTCACGATGTAATTGTATGTACCTAGTTAAAATACCTCAACCTATGTTTTACACATACGAGAACGATGAATTTATACTAAGTTCAACATGCCATGATTGCATTCACAGAAGGATAATTGTTTCTTCTCACGATGTAATTGTATGTACCTAGTTAAAATACCTCAACCTATGTTTTACACATACGAGAACGATGAATTTATACTAAGTTCAACATGCCATGATTGCATTCACAGAAGGATAATTGTTTCTTCTCACGATGTTATTGTATGTACCTAGTTAAAATACCTCAACCTATGTTTTACACATACGAGAACGATGAATTTATACTAAGTTCAACATGCCATGATTGCATTCACAGAAGGATAATTGTTTCTTCTCACGATGTTTTTGTATGTACCTAGTTAAAATACCTCAACCTATGTTTTACACATACGAGAACGATGAATTTATACTAAGTTCAACATGCCATGATTGCATTCACAGAAGGATAATTGTTTCTTCTCACGATGTAATTGTATGTACCTAGTTAAAATACCTCAACCTATGTTTTACACATACGAGAACGATGAATTTATACTAAGTTCAACATGCCATGATTGCATTCACAGAAGGATAATTGTTTCTTCTCACGATGTTATTGTATGTACCTAGTTAAAATACCTCAACCTATGTTTTACACATACGAGAACGATGAATTTATACTAAGTTCAACATGCCATGATTGCATTCACAGAAGGATAATTGTTTCTTCTCACGATGTAATTGTATGTACCTAGTTAAAATACCTCAACCTATGTTTTACACATACGAGAACGATGAATTTATATTAAGTTCAACATGCCATGATTGCATTCACAGAAGGATAATTGTTTCTTCTCACGATGTAATTGTATGTACCTAGTTAAAATACCTCAACCTATGTTTTACACATACGAGAACGATGAATTTATACTAAGTTCAACATGCCATGATTGCATTCACAGAAGGATAATTGTTTCTTCTCACGATGTAATTGTATGTACCTAGTTAAAATACCTCAACCTATGTTTTACACATACGAGAACGATGAATTTATACTAAGTTCAACATGCCATGATTGCATTCACAGAAGGATAATTGTTTCTTCTCACGATGTAATTGTATGTACCTAGTTAAAATACCTCAACCTATGTTTTACACATACGAGAACGATGAATTTATATTAAGTTCAACATGCCATGATTGCATTCACAGAAGGATAATTGTTTCTTCTCACGATGTAATTGTATGTACCTAGTTAAAATACCTCAACCTATGTTTTACACATACGAGAACGATGAATTTATACTAAGTTCAACATGCCATGATTGCATTCACAGAAGGATAATTGTTTCTTCTCACGATGTTATTGTATGTACCTAGTTAAAATACCTCAACCTATGTTTTACACATACGAGAACGATGAATTTATACTAAGTTCAACATGCCATGATTGCATTCACAGAAGGATAATTGTTTCTTCTCACGATGTTATTGTATGTACCTAGTTAAAATACCTCAACCTATGTTTTACACATACGAGAACGATGAATTTATACTAAGTTCAACATGCCATGATTGCATTCACAGAAGGATAATTGTTTCTTCTCACGATGTTATTGTATGTACCTAGTTAAAAGTACCTAATGTGCAATAAAACAAAATATTAAAAAATATAAACATTTATTTACTCACTAAATTATCCAGTTCCATCCAATTCACACTTTGGTCTCTCTATGAAGCTCTGTTATTCTTTAGCGGTGAAACATTGGTTATAGTAGCCTATGTTAAGATTTTTGTATTTTGGGTACTTCTCATTTAATCTATCGTTATATTTATTTTCTTAAGATATTCATAGTATTTTTTGGCTGCTGAAGATTCTAGCTGACAAAAACGAAACAGTAACTAATAAATAACCGTAAAAAACTTAGTAGAAAATCAAGAACAAGATGAATGATTATCTTAGTATGGCTAGAGTTTATTTTTAAAACCTGTTTTGTAGTATTTTTCAATAAATAAATAAATAAAAGTGTTTAAGGGATAATACTGAGCATAGTGAAACAAAAGAAAATTAAATTTAAAAACTTACATACTAAAAGTTTCTATCCATTTAAATGCAAAAATGTCATTGACCGCATGTGTTTTTATGTTCAACATTATAACGAAATTCGAATGAAGAGTTTTTGTATGCTTGTACCGTCTGCATGATGATGACTCCACCGAGTTGAAACCGGCCGCATAAAGCAACAAAGTATCAATAGATGCAACTTCATTAAGACAAATATACGATAAATAAAACCATTGGATTACTTGCAGGTACCACTTTACCACTTTAAATAGTATACAGTAATAAGGAGGCTAAAATCCATCTATAAATTTAAAGTATTTCTAAGTGAAGGTTAAATTTACTAACTTATTCAAATATTCATAATTCATCAAAATATTTGTATTTAGAAAAATTAAAGTTAAAAAGATTATAGTTTCTTAAGTTAAAGAAAACATACGCCTCTGTTGTTTGTGAGAAGTAAATTTCAGTCATCTAGAGAGAGCTTTAGGTGACATCTTACACGAAGAATAAACGATGTGTCAAACTTAAATGATGAATGGTGTTTCTGTTACGACATCATGGAAATGCATGTACTCTTGTAAATCGGGTAGAGGTAGGAAAGACTAAGGTTAGGTAAGTCCAGACAAGTTAGGCAAAGTCGAGGAGAAAAATACACTGTAAATTGTCACACTTATTATACGATGGATATAAAAAACTATAATCTTTCAGAAACTTCTACTTTGAATAGAAAAGTTTGTTTTCATGCCAAGTGTCATTATAAAAAGATTTATTTTGTTTAAAGTAGGCTACTTGAGCTAAGGCATCTAAAAATATAATATAACAAAACATAACATGCAACTGACTGACTCTTAAATCCTTTTAAAGGCTATATGTTCGTTTCGCTCATATTAAAATATGGTGAAATGCTGCCTTATACTTGTCCCTATGTTAAATGGGATATAAATTTGCTTATTCATAAGTCTTATAGCAGAATATTCTTTTACATTGTTCCATGACAACCCATTTTGTGGGTAAGGAGTCAGTGACCAACAACACTCGGGCTTAAGAGGGGAACTTCCCCTTTTACACTCTACCCATCGCTCCCAGATTAGCTAACAAAACAGTTTTCCAACTGACCTACTTACAATTCATGATTAAAACACCTAATTGCCAAGCTGTATTGAAATAGTGAGTAAATTAGAGAGATAATCATATGTATTGTTTTCTCCGTATGAATAGCATTGAAAAACGTAATGTTTTTAACAGAAAATTGTTGTAAAATAATGATAAAATACAATTTACTTTGTTTTTGCGTTTTTTGTTGTTTTTGAATGACACTGAATTTTGAGTGATTTAATGAATTGTAATCCTGCTTTAAAATGTTCTCAGATACACGGGTGTTTTAAATTGTTAAGAACCTGAAGCAATATAAGTCATTAACTTTTCGTCAAAATTATAACGAATTATAACAAAGTAAATAAAAAATGAAGAGTAACGGTGAAAACCGTTATCTGACATTAGCCACGTTGTTTTCTTGGTGTATGTGTATAGACTGTCATATAAGATGTATTTCCCTAGCGTTTAAGTTAAAATTAAAAATAATTGGCTAGAGTATAATAATTATATTTGTTTAGGATAAAAAAATAGTTTAATAGGAGGATTTTACGAATCTGTTACAGCCCTTTACGAAATTAATGCTGAAGATGATATCTCAAGGAAATCAAAACAAGGTGGATAAATATTAATAAGACTCAGTAATTCCCATTTAAAAAAGGTATTCAATTTTATGAATGTAATAATTTGAGGTATGTTAAGTTAATTCTGCCACGACCGAACCCCAAATAAGATTTTTGCAAAAAATAAAAAGTTCATACCAAACTCAATGATGTGTCGGCACACCCAAGAAAAATTGCGTAAATATATTGTGTTGAAAATAAGCTCATATTTACACTACATCCTTCTGCCCCACCGTCAGTTGCTGTTTTACTATCTTTCCTTCTTTAATAAAATAAGCTATGTTTATCTTATTAACCCAAGTTATTTCACAGCTCGTTGTAACACAGTAACTCTAGTAAGTAACAAAAGTAATAGCTCAGGTTATGTATTACACGAAACTTTATTTATACATTCAGATACGTGACTGACTTTACCATCAGTATACATAAAGTAAGTAATTGGCATCACACATGAAAATCAGGTAATTTTGCTTTAATTTGTTCCAGTAAATAAAAACATAGAAATTCATAGATTCATTTCAGGATAAAAAGAAGATTTAAGAAATGAATTTATCAAGGACAGTCATACTAAAATATATTTACAAGAAATGTCCAAGAAAATATTTAGCCAGGAACATATAAAATGTGAGAATTGCCTATTATGGGCAAAATATGAAAGAATAGAAATGTAAATGTATTTACTAAATTAGTAAATACTTCAAATAAATTACAATATTTTCACTACGAATACTGTATACTTTATAAAAATTTTGGAATATAACAAATGTAAACAAATTTTCATTTAGAAATAAAAGGAAAATATAATTTTGATCTCAACTTATTACTGTCTTTGCATTCAGGTGCAAAAAATTTCAATCAAAGACTTTAAAAAATAGATTACCGCCATATTTCAAAGATAACATTAAATAACGGCTAGTCGCTGACGGTGGTCTCTCACTTTGCTTAGTTTCTTGGTGGCCTTGCAGGAGTAGTTGTGGCGGAAAAACAAAGACAATAAAATAAAAAGAGTTTGTTGTATGCACAATATTTTTGCCACATTTGGGATTTTTTGAGCCCTCTGTCACTTGACCAGCTTAAACATTCCCACCAGCTGATTTCTTCATTTAACTTTAGAAAAAGAAGAATCCTTATCTTTTTTTACGAATAGATTAAACTTTATTAAGAAAACAACTTTAGTACATTTTCCTTGAAAATAAGAATAATTCTTTAGATGACAGAGTTTTGATTTACTACAGTTATTGACATACAATTTTAATGAGAACTAGATTCCATACATTGATTACAAAATATTCATTATTATTATAAACTTTATTAAGACATCTTTAGCAACAGGTGAGAAGTATGGCCAGAAGTATGGTGTTATAATATATTTAATACTATTCATGGTTTGGAAATAACATTGTAAATATTAGAATATAATTCAGTATGTAGGGTCATATTCTACCGCGAGGTAACGTATTTGACGAGTTCTTATATTCCACCAAGAATATACGTTGGCGTGGACGGCTTCTTGTTTACTACAACATTTTCATCGTATAAATAATTTATGTGAGTGAAATTGTAAAATTGTCTCAATAACGTCTCAGGTGAAATGTTTCTACAAGTTATAAATTTAGGTCTGACCTAACTTAAGAACTGTGACTCAGCTAGAATAACGTCTAAGAATATGATACTAAGTGTGTTAGAACTCAGAACTGTAATAGAATTTAAACGTTTAGATAATTCACATTCACTTGCTAGGACTACTAACATTATGATAACGATAAATAACATCATAGTACAGAAATCTTTCCAGAGTATATCATAATAAATATATTGTCGTGTCAAATTAAAACTAAAGGTTGTTCAGCTTAAAAATACCGATCAATCATCAACCATATAAAACTAATCAATAAGCTATGAACTTATTAAGCTTATGTATGTTTAGTTGTTTATGAAAAATTTAAGTGCAATCTTTCGAAACGATTTGTCCACTAGATCTTGGATTTCAAAAGGAAGTTTGTTATAACACCTACTTAATCCCGTAACTACACATGAGTCAGTCTTATAAGTTATAGTTTTATGAATATGTTTTATGTATTTACGAGTGTCATGTGTGTGCACTGTTATTTATGTTTTACAGATTAGCTTTAATATTGATCAGAGAGTAACAAATGTACTGGCTGACAACAGTTTAGAGTGTTCACCTTTACCATCTCCAACTATTATCTGAACTGCTCATTTCTGAATAAAGCAGGCAAGTCTATCTTTAATGGACACGAGTATGAAAAATGAAACAGTGATGTACATAATACAAATGCACTATATTCCAAACAATATCCTAGATTATTTGTTACTGTCAGTTTCCTCTAGGTTAAAATAATTGATAACCAGAAATTATATTCTTTGAATATCTTATGTCATAATGTATGCTGTTTCATTCTAGGAGGCAAGTGACCAGATAATCACTCATAATATTTGTAAACACTCTTTCAGTAAACACGGAACAGTTATAGAACGAAAAGTCGACTCATTAGCGGAACACTTAAGTGTGCAATATCGCCAGAAAGTTGTTCCCAAGTTGGAGCTGTTTGGCTGACTGGTTGTTGCCAACTGAGGAAACATTCGAAAATGAAACTTCCGGAGATTAACCATACCACTAGGTTCCATTTGTCGGACATTTCTTTATATTCACCAATTAGGGTGGATATAAAAGAACAGAATTTAAAAAATTGAAATTGTTTGGATTGTTTTTTAATGGTATTTAGCGGATTTTCCCTAGAGAGAAGAAACTATTACCGTAGTTGGCATGGTAAGACCATGGTAAGCCCGGGACCATGATAACTTTTCGTCTTAAGGTCCCCAGATGCCAAAAACACCTTTCATTCAAAACTGTATATATATGTGTTCGTGGGTGCGATAACTCTCGTAAAAAAGGTCCAACTTTGACGAAATTTTTTACAAACTTTTAGAGCAACAACATTTATGACTTTAAGTTCGAAGAACAGACAGATCGACCCATCCGAAGGGGTATTTTGGGGTATTTTGTACCCCAAAAATGAGTTTTTGCAATTTTTTACAGATCATATTTTAAAAGTCAAATATTAGTTTTTACCAATAGATTCAGCTTTAAAAGCAAAATATTTTGTGTTATGATAATTTTTCTATGCCAATTGGTTACCAAGATATTGAAAGTGCTAAACACAGTACGTTGTCTAATGTTATTCTTATGGAGAATAAGAAACATGTTTTGTATCGCTTATTTATGACGAAATTAATATTGGTTTACTGACGAAATGTGGTATACGGCTTCATATGGTTGTGGTCTATTGTTATTTGCACAAATACAGACATTTTTATTGATGTTTCCCTGAGCAGCAAACCTGCGTACTCAGCCCCCATGTTATTCTAATGGAGAATAATTAAAATATTATGTCTCCCTTCATTGTGAACATGAATTAATACAAATTTTGAGGCTTCACCTAGTTGAACCCATTGATATTTGCATAAAAACCTAAATTTTGTTTTCCTTGTTGCAGCAAATCTGCTTACTCAGTCCCCATGTTATTCTTTTGGAGAATAATTAAAATGTTACATATTGCTTATTTATGAATGTATATTGATGAAACTTGTGGCTATAGGGCTTCGCCTACTTGACTTCTATTGATGTTTGCATAAACACCACTTGTTTGTGTTCCGTGTTTTAGCAAACCATAGTACTCATCCCCAATGTTATTCTTATGGAAAATAATTAAAATTGTACATATCACTTATTTGTATGAAACTTCACAAATATTTTTATGAAACTTTGTAAGCGACTTTATGTGGTGTCAAAACATAATAAGTATCGGTAATTAGTAGGATTGGCACCCCGTTAGAACCGGAAATGGCATAGTGGTTAGAGCGCGTTATTCCGGAAAGAGTAAGAAGAAGAAAATTTTCCCGCCAAATTTTCCCGCCAAATTTGCGCGCAAAAAAAAAATGGCGCCAAACCTAACCTTACTTTTCTTCCCGCCACTTTTTTCCCTCCAAAGTGTTACCAACTTAGCAGAGCTAATTATATGTACCATATATAATTATATGTACCATATATAACGCCACAGTGTATAATCATATATATAAATATATATATATGTACCATAATAGTGTATAATATACCATCACCAGAAAGGTAAGTGAAATAATACTCACGAAATATGTTGGATAAATATATTAAAAGCTATCTACATTGTCTATCGCCAGACCGTTTCCTTCTACTTCTTCTTCTCCTCCCTCCTCCTCCTCCCCTCTCCTCTGACCCCGCACGCCACAGCCTTCCCGCGTCAACTGTAACAGGAAAAACCCAAGGTTATCCACTATCTAACCACAACATCCGCAACAAGTGGCTGTCAGCAAACTCGTTGAAACCTGTTAAAATACTGCTCCGTAATCCGTCATAATAAAAAGGCACCCAATTGGTTGTAATTAGGCGTCCTGCGCCCTGATTGGTCCGCAACAAACAACACTATTGCATCAGCCGACCCCATCACCTCCAATTACCGCGCATTTTCTCTCTCTCTCTCTTTACTCCCTGCTCCCGTTGCGATCGGACGTGTTTTTGCGCTGCTCCGTTCGTTGCGTTTTGCAAAGATAAATCTTGAGCGTTTGCCTACTTGTAACATAACCTCACTTTTTTATTTGTATTATAATATTGTTTAGAGTTACATAACCTCACTTTGTATTATTCTATTCTGTGTAAAATAACCTCACTTTTATTTGAAAATGGCTGTAAATCCTGTCGAGGTTCTCAGTTCGGATGATACATATGTTAGACACTTCCGTATTTATGGAACACGAACAATTTTTAAATTTACTAATCCTCCTCCTGAAACTACTGAAATTGATTGGCTAAGACGAGGTTTTGCTAAAATTGTTAATGAAATGAAAGAGCGGGCCCGTGAAAATGATCAGCTCGGCTTTACTTTACATAGCCTAAACTTAAAAAGTAAAGAACCTGGTTTTGTTGCTTTCCGGCCAGCTGGTGAAATTAATGAAGACATACTTTGGCAAATTTTCGGGGGTATTGTCCAGTCAAATTCAGAATCTATTAAATCTACAGACACATTTAAAGTGACATGTACCCGAGTTAATCTCCCTGTAGGTTCTGGGTCTCACAAAAGACCTGGATTTTATAATACCTTCGATGAAGAGTGTAAAGCGAGACGGGGTATTGTTGTTATTAATAATAAAGACAACTTGTGTCTCCCCAGGGCTTTGGTGGTGGCCATGGCTAAAGTGACAAACGACCCAGAGTATAATCTTGTACGTATGGACAAGGGTAAACGACAGACAGTGAGGGCCCAAATATTGATGCAGAAGGCAAGGGTAGAGATCTCAGAGGAAGGCGCCGGTATCCCCGAATTGGAAAAGTTTCAGGATTTGCTAAAAGATTTCAAAATTACCGTCTACAACTTTGACAGAAAAGGCCGCGATGTTTACTTTGAAGGAGCTGTTGAAAATCCTAAATTTAAAATAAATCTTTTGTTTCACAACGGTCATTATAATGTAATCAACAGTTTGACCGCTGCTTTCGCCTGTAACTATTTTTGTGAACCCTGCCATGTTCCCTATGACCACAAAGCTAGGCACAGATGCTCAAACATCTGTCCTCAATGCCAAACCATCTCGCCTCCCTGTAAAGAGGAGCATGGGGGAATAGTTTGCCCGGATTGTAACATGACTTTGCGGAACCAGCTCTGTTTTATCGCCCATAAGGTTGACAAATGCAAAACAGTAAAAAAGTGTCTTGACTGTGGAAAATTGATTAATTTAAAAGAGAGATCAGGACCTCACCAATGCGGTGAAGTTTTTTGTAAACCCTGCAATGCATTCAAAGATCCCAATCATAAATGCTACATGCAACCCAATGACGGAAAACCTAAAACTAAAGACTATCTTTTCATTTTCTTTGACTTGGAGACTCGCCAAGACGAGTCTCTTCCCTCAGACCCTCAACAGAAAGTACATCAAGTTAACCTGTGCGTATCACAACAATTTTGCTTTAATTGTATCGATGGCAAACTTTGTATGACATGTAAGAACCGTACAAGAGTCTTTAACTCTGACCCGGTTAAAGATTTTATGGATTATGTGATGCAAGTTCGTAAACAGTTCAAAAATGTTTGTGTAATTGCCCACAACGGGCAGGGCTTTGACTTTCAGTTTTTACTAAAACACATCATGGAAGAAACAAAATTTACGCCGGAGCTGGTAATGAGGGGAACCAAAATTATTCTGATGGAAATGGACAACGTAAGATTCATCGACTCCCTAAGCTATTTCCCCATGGCCCTCTCTGCGCTCCCTAATGCCTTCGAACTGCCTCCTGAGAAAAAGAAGGGCTACTTCCCGCATCTTTTTAACACTCTGGCAAACCAAAATTATGTAGGCTCTATGCCCGACAAAAAGTATTACTGCCCGGAATCAATGTTTGAGAAACCTCACGAAGCCTTCGAGATTTGGTACGACGAACAAGTAGCGAGTAACTATGTCTTTGATTTTAAAAAGGAAATCTTGGAGTACTGTATCTCTGACGTAGAAATCCTAGCCCAAGCGTGTATTAAATTTAGAAGTATTTTCTTGAAAGAATGTAACGTAGATCCTTTCCTCGAGGCCGTAACTATTGCTAGCGCGTGTAACCTGGCCTTCCGCCGCAATTTTCTAAAACCAGACACAATTGGTTTGATTCCTAAAAACGGGTACAGACTGACTGACAACCAGTCTACAGAGGCCCTTCAATGGTTAAGCTGGGAAGAGGAGGAACGGGGAGTGAGGATTGAGCATGCGGGCCGAGGTAAAGAAGTAAAAATTAACGGGAAGAAAGTAGATGGGTTTGACGGTGAGCGAATTTATGAGTTTCACGGGTGTTATTGGCACGGCTGCCCAAAATGCTTCCCTTACAATCGAGAGGCTCCTCTGAAGGAGGATCCCTCAGATTCACTTAATTTAAGATATGAAAGAACTTTGAAAACAATGTCTAAAATCAATGATTACGAAACTATAGTAATGTGGGAGTGTAAGTTTAGAGCATTAAAAAAGAAACATAACCTTAAACACTTGAACAACCTGCCGATCCTCAACAACCTTCCCCTTGACCCCAGACAAGCGTTCTTTGGAGGCAGAACGGGCAATGCAAAAACGTATTGTAAATGTGAAGGGGGAGAATCAATTCAATATGTAGATGTCTGTTCTCTCTACCCATATGTTTGCAAGTATGGGAAATATCCTTTGGGCCACCCCACAATCTATGTGGGAGATAGGGAGTGCAGGCAGCGAGGACTAAATGTAGATGGTTTGTTAAAATGTAAGATTCTGCCACCTCGGGATCTCTACCACCCTGTACTCCCCGCTAGAATGAACAACAAATTGATGTTTGTTTATGTAGGACTTGTGGAGAAAATCAGATTCAGGGGGATTGTGAACATGAGAGTAGTGAAAGGGCAATGGTAGGAACGTGGACGATGGATGAAATCAGGAAGGCTATAGAGAAAGGCTATGTGATTTTGGACATGTATGAGTTGTGGGAGTACGAGGTAGCCACTTATGAGAAAGGTGGACTTTTTACCGATTTTATTAATAAATTCTTGAAAATGAAGCAGGAAGCCTCAGGCTATCCTAGCTGGTGTAAGACAGAGGAAGACAAGGACCGGTACGTGCGGGACTATTTCCAACATGAGGGAATTAAATTAGACAAAGACAAAATATGTAAGAACGGGGGTTTGAGGCAATTGGCTAAATTAATGCTAAACAGTTTTTGGAGAAAGTTCGGACAGAGGGAGAACCAAACTAAAGCAACAATTGTAAGGGAATCTAAAGTTTTGTTTAAAATGTTAATAAGTCCAGAAGTACAAGTCAATAGGATTCAGCTTGTTAATGAGGAAGTAGTTGTTGTTAACTGGGAATATATCGAGGAAGTGGGGGAACCTCTGACAAATGTTAATGTTGTTATTGCGGCCTACACCACAGCCCAGGCTAGACTTAAATTGTATGAACACTTGGATGCTCTTGGAGGCCAAGTATTGTATTATGACACGGACTCGTGTATTTATCTCTAGCGGGGAGGGTTGTACAAGGTCCCTACGGGAGATTACCTTGGGGAAATGACAGATGAATTGGCAGGTGACTACGGGCCTGGCTCTTATATCGTAGAGTTTGTTTCTGGGGGGCCTAAAACTTATGCATACCTTGTCTGGTCAACCAACAAACAAAAACTAAAATCTGTGTGTAAAATTAAGGGTCTCACCCTCAACCTAAAAACCTCCGAAACGTTAAACTTTGAAGCTCTTAAACAAATGGTCCTTAGTGAAACAAGAGAATCATTGAAAATAACTGAATCTCGAATCAGGAGGACTAAAGACAGAGATATTGTAACTGTAAGCGAAACCAAAGTTTTCAAAATTACTGGACCAAAAAGGAAGCTCGAGGGCGAGTACGACACCTTACCATTTGGCTACAAAATTCAAAGACTTGAGTAAAACAACACCGGAAGTAGGTGGGGCCCAAAATGGGCCCCACCTATCCTACAATGATTCTAAGGCAATTCGCTCTGCCTCGGCCACTTTTGCCGCTGCTCCTGCCGAGGTAAGACGTGTCCTTACGTAGCTCTGATCTGCGCTATTGTAATTTGTTTGCTGTACCTTTTGAAATGGAGGGGGAGGAAGATTGGGAACAAAATATCGGTTGGATCTTTATAAATCTATTATGTGACGGAAGACCTGTTCGAAAAATAAAATTTGAAGGAAAGCCATTAAAATTGGAAGTAAAATCAAATGCAGACTTTGACAGAATAGAAGTTGAATTTTTGAGTGGCAAGGCAATGCTGAATAGCGGATTTTCTAAAGAAAGGGTTATGAAAAAAGTAGCTAAATTCTCCAAGTACGATGAAATAGAATATAACATTTATTTTGACAGCGGTCAAAAGAACCTAGGATGTCTGACTGACTCGTTTGTGCTAGATGACGAGTGGGGCGACCCGGAAGATCGCCCGTGCATTGACCTTACGATTTATGATGAATTTAATAAAGAACACGTGCACCATGTGTTAATTAAATTTAAAAAACCCGAAAACTAGTTGAAACCTGTTAAAATACTGCTCTGTAATTGGTTGGAATAAGGAAGCATTCTATTGGTTGTAATTAGGCGTTCTGCGCCCTGATTGGTCGAGACTTTATAGCGCTCTTTATTCTCAAGAGTTAACTTCACTCTGCCCCTTGCATCTGCACAGGTAAGAGCTCCCAGCGATACAAATATAACCTATAAAAATGTCTCACTTAACTTCTTATATATTTAATGATCAACCCGTTGCTGTACTGTTTGACAGTGAAAATAATCCTTGGTTCAAAGCAAAAGATGTTGCTAAAATCTTGTGCTATCAAAATACGAAACAGGCATTGCGGATAAATGTTGATGAAGAAGATACGTGTAAGGCTGTAAATATACTCTCTGAAGGGGGGTCTATCGATAGACCCCCCTTTAACTTCCAATATCAGTCTAACTTCATCAATGAATCTGGTTTGTATTCTCTTATTTTGCGCTCCTTGAAACCAGAAGCTAAAGCATTCAAAAGATGGGTTACAAGTGAAGTCTTGCCTTCCATAAGAAAATATGGAATGTATCAAATCAAACAGGAGAATAATCAGTTAAAGAATGAAAACTCTCAACTCATGCGAGAAATTACAAACGTTATGGAAACTAACCAACAGCTCACCCACATTAACTTAGAATTTAAAAGTAAAAATGAAACAATGGATAAAATGTTAACTGACCAAGCACCTAAACTGGCAGTTTTTCCTAAAGAGGATGACCTTAGCCACGTATTGTGTATCCTTATTAAAGACACAATGTTGCAGTTATACGGAGTCTGTGAGTACAAGTGTATTCGTACTCAAAAAATAAGATTCCACAAGGCTTTGAATAAAGCAAGAAAGGAAGGTTTTGTACCTTGCTTTATAAAATCATCTGTCCCTAACGGGATAAATGTTGTAAATAAAGCTAAAGAGGTTATGAGGAGTTATGGCATGCATTTTGATTCTGCTCATAACAACATCCTCGCCTCACATAACTTTGTAAATATTGTTGAACATGTGTTGGATAACGCCTAAGTCCCACTGTATGAATGTAAGTGTGTGAATGAAGGTCCCTGGCGCGGGTGACGAAAAGCCCCGTAAACCTGAAAGGGGGTTTAGTAGATTGAGGAGCCTGGCCAACACCCCGGCTACTCCTTCGAACAACCCATGAGTGAATGAGGGGTCCAGTAGATTGAGGAGCCTGGTTAACATCCAGACAACTCAACCGAACCGACCTCGGGTGAAAGAAGGGCTTAGTAGATTGAATGGCCCAGATCCGAGCAGGACTTGAGCCGTTCCCTCGAATGGCCTGGTGGGTGAAAAAATACAAAAAATTATAAAAGTAAAAAAGATGAACGGGGGAGGCAACTAGTTTGTTCTTGGAAGGCCTCCACGGGCCATGGCGGTGGAGGAGCCATGGTTTGTCTTAAAAAATCTCTATCCTTTGTTTGCTCAAAGGGAGAGGACATTAGTCTGTACTGGGCATCAACCAGGTAATCTGGATTGGCTCACGCACGGAATAATGTTTAACCTGGGTGCACATGCACGGATGGTCTCAAACCCCATCCAAGCAAACATTCAGTATAAAACTAGCGACATCTGAATAAAACCTACCATTTTGACAATGGACGCTATAGCTAATGAACTACATCGTCCTGCCAGGAGAAACTATACGAGGCGTAAAGTTACCCTTAAGGGGCTAACGGACCTTTACCAGGCTGATCTCGTTGAAATGAAGCCCTTTGCGAGGATTAACAACGGCTACAAATATATTCTCACGATAATTAACTGTTTCTCAAAACTAGCTTTTGCCGTTCCGTTAAAAGACAAGTCAGGGCCACAAGTCGCTAAAGCTTTAGAACCCATCTTAGCTAAATATAAAATAAAAAATTTTCAAACAGATCAAGGTACCGACTTTTTCAATAAACATGTAAACGCTTTAATGAAAAAGTATAAAATCAACCACTATTTTACGTATTCAGAACTTAAAGCAAGTATAGTGGAGAGACTCAACAGAACTCTCAAGACAAAAATGTACAAGTTATTTACTGCCCGTGGAAGTTACGAATGGTTAAGTATTTTGCCACAAATCATAAAATCTTACAACAACACAAAGCACAAAACTATAGGTATGAAACCCAATGATGTTAAACAAAAACATGTCAAAGACATTCTAAAGAAAATAAATAAAGTTAAAAAACCCAAACATAAAATCCTTAAACAAAAATTAAAATTAGGTGACAGTGTTAGAATAAGTAAAGTAAAAAGAGTGTTTAAAAAAGGGTATTTGCCAAATTGGACAAACGAGACGTTTACAGTATACGCGATTAAACCGACAAGACCAGTAACATACATATTACAGGACAACAGAGGGGAAATATTAAAAGGCGGGTTTTATGCAGAAGAAATTAGCAAGTCCAAAACAGGGGACGTTTATTTAGTTGAAAGAGTTTTAAAAAGGAAAGGAGACAGGCTGTATGTACGGTGGAAGGGGTATGATAGCAGCCATGACAGTTGGATTGACGCCAAGGACTTGGTGTGATAGAGGCCGGTCACGACTTCCGTGGAAGGCCGCAAGTTATCATTGTGATTGCGATACACGACTTCCGTGGAAGGCCACAGGATGTATATATCGGTTTGCGAGTATGATAATGTAATCAGTCAGGATGCGGGTTGAGAAGCAGGATGTCGGGTTTCCTGTAGTGAACCTTGACGATTACATCTCGGGGTCGGGCATGACTAAAAAGAATAAACACGGTGTTTTACTGCCAGATTCAATACGTTGCATAATAGCGGGGCCAAGTTCCTCTGGGAAGACCAATGTTTTATTCAATTTATTGTTTGACCCAAACGGCCTAAGATTTGAAAATATCTATGTTTTTTCAAAGTCCCTCTATCAACCTAAATACAAATTACTTAAACAGGTTATGCCTAAGGAGGTTGGGTATCATGAATTTGACGATAATAGTTTAGTTATACACCCAAACGAAGCCAAACCAAACTCTATAATGATTTTTGACGATATTTCGCTGGAAAAACATGACAATATACGTAATTATTTTTCTATGGGAAGACATAAAAATATAGATACATTTTATTTAGGGCAGACATACAGCGCCATACCCAAACAGCTGGTGAGGGACAACTGTAACTTTATTATTTTATTTAAGCAAGACGAAAGGAACCTAAGACATGTTTACAACGATCATGTCACTACTGACATGTCATTTGAAAAATTTAAAGAAATATGCGCTCATGCCTGGCGTGATAATTTTGGATTCCTAGTGATTGACAAGACACTAGATCCTTATAAGGGAAGGTACAGAGTAGGTGTGGACAGTTTTGTAACTGAACTATAATGGTTCGCATCTACACTTACAACGATCTAAGAGGCTTTAACGCTAAACTACATAATGTTAAATCAAACTTGTGCTCTTTCTATTACAAGGACAAGAAAACATTTTGTGGAAACTACTGCAGTAAGAAACCCCCTCATGGATATGAATTCAACAAAAGATGCTGGAGACATAAAAAACTAAAAAGATCCGCTGTGATACCACCAGTAGTTTTATTAATGATATCCGCGAGTGAGAGAACTTATAACCGAGATACATGGCTTAGTTTTATGAACAAATGCGAAGAAAAAACGTACCATTGGAACTTGTAATATATCACGAAGATATGTTCAATTGTACCGTGCGAGACCCTCAAAACATGATATCTAGATTCAGGCCGTTCCCCGAGTTTTTTGGCAAGTATTGCCTTTACGTAACCTTCACGGTAGCGTTAATTTTACACAAATCTGTAATGAAATGCTGCAATACGGATGTAAGATCCCATTTGCTTCACGGTGTATACTTCTGACAGAACGCAGTATTCTAATAAGATCACCAATGACAGTCTATAACAAAGCTTTAAGGTTAAAATGTCACATCGATATTAGTTATAATATCGGGTACGCAAAAGTGCCTGACAGTATCCCAAGGGGTAATAGAAATAAACCTTATAACGGTGTTAATAATCTATGCCAAGGATTATACACTACAGAGTTTTTAAGAGCAGCCTTACCTACACTCCCGTTACAGTGTGAGAGATTCGGCCTAAGTCTTAACAATGGCCTGTACACTATCACAAACAGAGTGCTATTTGACCAATGGAAAGCGTTTACAGGAGCTAACCCTGATGAATTCTGGCTTTTAAATTCTTATTTATTGCAACACCACAACGAGCCTAGGCCTATGGCGTTACTCAGACGATTCATGCAAAACACAATTGAAAGTGATAAATACACCGTAGCAGAGATACCTCAATGGAGAGACGGGTGGAAACGTACTTTTGTATTCAGGAGTTTTACCGGTCGTTATGTGATTCCCAGGTTTAATGCTAGAGAACAGAGGTACTACAGAGGTATGGACTTTAGCGCTGGTGTTTCACTGTTGGATATTATCGAGTACATACGGAGGCATAAGAGGCGTGCCTTGTTTTTCAGGCAAGTCGAAATGCCTTAAATCTAGATGCGCTAATTGAAATCTATCATTTATGACTATGAAGCGGAGCAGGAAACAGCAACTGACAAACCGGCTCATAGAGCTGCGTAATGCCATTAAGAGAAAGTATAAAATGTTTAAGGAAGGATCTGAGGAAAGTGATATTATGCTTGAGAAACAGTATAAACCAATTATACAAGAACTTAGAAAAACGACAACAAACACAGCCGACATAAAAACAGAACCCGAAACCTTTAAAGAAGAGCCAATGGAATACGATACGACAGATGATGAAGGAGAAGCTGAATTTATTCCTCAGAGTGTATCTACACCTGAAACCAGCGGGTTAAAGCAAATTGTATCGACCCCTTCGGGACTGGAAACAGCGTCCCAATATATGGAAAATGAGTTTAGTAACCCCATGACGGTGAGGTATATGACACTGCTTTTAAAAGATGCTAGCGGTAAGGTCCGAGTTATTGATCATGATTACGGTCCTAGATACGAAGGCAGTACTTTAATGATGGGAGATAAGGTGTTAGACTTTGACAACGATGGAACTATACTAATAAACAACACAAGATATAGTCCTACCGAAGGTTTGTATGAGCTCATATTTAAGAGAACCCCTGACGAGGATATATACAATAAAGACGATCTTAATACCTATAAGAGTATTATTATCGCCACCAACGCTCACAAGAAAGGATACAAATTCCACAATCAAATTAGAAGGGACAACAATCTAAAGTACAGAAGAATTATTAAAGACTTATTCCCGGCCAGAGTGGGCAAGGGTCTAGCGTGGAAAAATGCTAAATCCCGTGATATAATACACTGGGACGACGCCGACGAATTGGTAAGTAGACTAAGACACATTGCGATGTCAACAGAGACTGGAAACAGAGTCCATAGCAATGAAATACTAAGTATTGTGGAAGAGCTAAGGGAAGCGGGGTATATAAAAGGAGCTGGCAACAGTAGATTTAAAGCATTATTAAAATGACCATTGACAAGTTTGGACGTAGTAGCCGGAAATCCCGAGGTGAGGCCGTCAAAGGCCCCAAGGGAGAGGGTTTCAATTTAACGCCTCAAGGTGACTATGATATGCAAAATAAACGAATATGTAAATTGGCTACACCGTTACAGCCACTCGACGCTGCTACAAAGAATTATGTTGACCATAAATCTATACCTTCTGACGTTCAGAGGTTCAATATGCAAAATAAAAGACTATGGAGTGTAGCTGACCCCATGGAGCCCTCGGAGGCAGTAAACTTGGGCATACTAAAAAAACTAAGTATGACTATCTCCAACGATAAATATGACGCTAATAATAAACAAATAACTAATTTAGCTTTACCAACAGACCCCAGCGATGCAGTTACCAAGTCGTACCTGGAAAAAGAGATATTGCCTATAACCATTAACCTCGCTAATCAACAGTTTGACTTAACCGGTCTCAAGACCAGACTGTCAAAATGCGAAGGTCTAATAACTAGTAATAAAGAATTTCACGAGAAACGGTTGAACAAATTTGGTACCATGCTCTTTAATTATATTAACAAAAAACAAACTGGGAGGTCTGCCACGCCGGGTGAAAATTATGACTTAGACTGGGAAGTTTTGTTTGCTGAAGGGTTAGAAGGTGATGAAGAGCCTAAAGAAGAAGACGTTAAACCTCTTCCGCCTGATACTTATGATCTCTTTATGACTGAAGAGGGGCTGAGTAGAGCTTCTTTTGAAACAAATTAAAGAGAATTTTCATCCTTAGCCCACGGGTATATTTGATGATACTGTTCCCCAATCTCCTCAAGACAGAAGCTGAATATATAATGTCACTTAAACCGGGGAATACTGATTAGTCTACTCTGGACCGTCGAAGATGTTGGTTCTCTTACTACTTGTGTTGCCCCTTACCTCGCGCAACAAGTCAATAGAGTATCTTACATATTACGGCTATCTGGAGAAATATTCCGTGTATACGTGAAACACTGTTAAATAGACTGTACGAGGTGATTAAATATTTACAATAAAATGGCTAAGACCAGAAGGAAACCTCTCAGACGTAAGCCAGCAGTCGTGCGAGGCGGAGGTATTATTTCATCTGTTCTTAATAAGGCCATAGACTTACTACCTGTCGAATTACATTTACCTGGAGGATATCAATTTTGTGGACCTGGCACGAGATTAAAAGCGAGATTGGCTAGAGGTGACAAAGGAATAAACGGTTTGGACGAGGCCTGTAAGGTCCACGACATAGCATACTCCCGGTATTCCGACAACGAGCGACGAAGGCAAGCGGACGAGGAGTTGGCGGAACGCGCTTGGCAGAGATTCAAGTCCAGTAACGCTAGTGTTGGTGAGAAAGCCGCTGCTTGGGCAGTCACTACAGCCATGAAGGCAAAATCAAAATTTGGGGGAGGCCGTAAAAAGAAACGCCCCGCTAAACGTACCAGAGGCCAAGGACTGTATCTAAGACCCTATAGAAAGGAAGGTGCGGGTACTAAGAAAGGTGCAGGTAGAAGAAAGAAAAGGAGGACGAAAAAAAAAGCATCTCGATACCGATAAAACCACTTACAAATTACGATTTAATCAAATACGCGAGGTTGCTAAAAATTCCAAACTTTAGAGGGGTTTACATGAGAGACAGTTTACCGAAACGCCCGAGAAAATATGAATCTGCGATAGTTAACTTGGACAGTACATCTGGGCAGGGTACTCACTGGGTTTGTTACAAGAAGATTGATAAAAAAGCCTATTACTATGACAGTTTTGGCAATTTAAGACCACCACAGGAGATCTCACGATACTTGAGTGGCTGTGAGCTATACTATAATTACAAGAGACAACAGAAGTTTGACTCAGTTGTTTGCGGACATTTGTGCTTAAAGTTTCTCCGTAGTAATGTTCTGTCTCACGGGAGCAACTAGTGTTTTATCCCACGAGCTAGCGTTTCCCGTAGATGTTAGCAAGGGTGAATGGGAACTTGGTTTAATTGAACTGACCACTTATAACTCTATACCAAACATTGAGAAGGACATTAATGATAAGTTTTACTACGGTGATGATAAAATTATTATAATCCCTGAAGGTTCTTACGAAATTGAGGACATTGAAAAATACATTAAATCCCAGCTACCGAAAGAAATCCAGTTTACATTAAAACCAAATAACAACACTTTGAAAGCTACGATATGTTGTTCTGAGAAAATTGACTTTACTAAAGAGCAATCATTGGGAACACTCTTGGGTTACAAAAAACAAATATACGCGGCTAATATTCAACATGTTTCGGAACTACCTGTAGATATAATTAAAGTCAACTCTATACGGGTGGACTGTAATGTCACACGTGGGTCGTACCTAAACGGAGTCGAGGGTCATGTCATACACGAGTTCTACCCTGCCGAACCACCGGGCTATAAAATAATAGAATTACCGAGGAATGTTATTTATTTACCCGTCATCAGTCAAAGGATCAACAACTTGACAGTGTCTCTAAGAGACCAGGACGGTAATCTTGTTAACTTTCGCGGAGAAAGAATTTCTGTTAGACTACATCTCAGGCGCAGTAATGGGGCTACTATTTAGGGGAATGCCGGCGAGGCAGCAGGTCAGTAGTGTTCAGAAAGTCAAGACGTTAAGTTGTAAGAATATAAAGTTTCTCCGTTCTCTCGGTTTTAAAGTAATACAAAATGGCGCTACTAGCGATAGACAGCCAGGCTGTATACGATGACTTGATAACAGGGATGGAGTTGCACTCACATCAGCCGTATGCAAGTACAACTTATAATAATAATGATGAAATTAGAATACCAATATTACAGCAGGACATAATTACCGCACCTTTTGAAAGTTTTATCGTGATTCACGGTAAAGTTAGCGCTAAAAAGGCAGATGGGTCTGCTCTGAACGTATCCTTTGTAAATAACGCAATGTCTTTCTTGTTTGAAGAAATTCGGTACGAGATTTGTGGCAAGGAAATTGACAGAACAAAATATGTCGGTATTACTACTACTTTAAAAAATATTCTATCCATTCGCTCGGAAGAAACAAACACCCTCAAGAACGCCTGCTGGCTAGGCCCCGGTAACTCTGAAAGAGTGACAGATTTTATATATTCTATACCTCTAAAACTATTGCTAGGTTTCGCTGAAGACTATAGGAGGGTGTTGGTAAACGTTAAACAGGAACTTATACTCTTACGCTCAGCTACAGATAATAACGCTGTAAAAACTCCGGAGGCCGGGACTTTAGAATTAAAAATTGATAAAATATACTGGCGTATGCCTCATATAACAGTAAATGACGCTCAGAAGTTAAAATTGTACAAGTTTATTGAGAAAGATCCCGCGATCCATCTCCCATTCCGGCAATGGGAAATGATTGAATACCCGAACCTTCCGAATACTGAAACATTATCTTGGACACTTAAAACATCTAACCAAACGGAAAAACCTCGGTATATTGTTCTGGCCTTCCAGACAGGCAGAAAGAACGATATGGTAAAGGATATGTCACAATTTGATGCCTGCGACCTAACTGATGTAAAACTTTATTTAAACTCAAACTTTTACCCATACGATAACCTTCGCGGGAACACCGCCTTGTTCTATGACATGTTTGCTACTTTCCAAAACTCGTATTACGGAAGAATTGGTTCACCTATATTAAACTTTGATGATTTTAAAGCAAAGTGCCCCCTTTATGTAATTGACTGTTCAAAACAGGACGATACAATTAAAACAGGGCCAGTGGACGTCAGGCTTGAGATTCAAGCTAAAACCGCCATCCCAGCCAATACTTGGGCATATTGTTTAATTCTACACGACTGTCACTACACATACACACCGATAACCGGAGATGTCAGGAAAATCTCGAGTTAGTTTCTCCGACCCGGTAGTTACAAAAATATACAGTTTGCCAGAAGAAGGTAGGAAATCAGATTGGGAACAACTGGCACGGGACAGAGCCAGATTTTCAAGGCGTATTAAACTTACACAAGAGAAAATTTCCAATGTTATTTCTAAACAGTGGACCCTCCGGGTCCAACACTTGGAATGTATGTACAAGGGGGGCGAATCGCCCCCCTTGGGGTGGGGTGGGGTGGGGAAGGGGTAAAAGATACATCTGTACGTTGAATATTACAGACTGAAGATGGTCAGTAGCAGAGATGACTTCGCCGGAGGCAGACGCTGTGCCTATCCCCCGATTGGTTGAGCCTATAAATTTAATGACCGGAGTATTTTTAAAGTCAGTACATTTCTTGGACCCAGAACTCACCAAATGTGTCGTGTCGGGTATTTTTAAAAATCGAGATAATAGTTTGGGTGTATTAATTAAGGGGAGAAAAGGTGTTGTATTTTGGAGTTACGACTCGTTCTGTCAGCTAGTTGACAGGTTCAATGAAATAACTTTGGCTTTCTTGGGGAATTATCAGTGTTTTATTACTATAGACACGGGGGCTAATATAAAGCTTAGCAGTATTTTTGGTCAGCAGTACGCTTGTGTCTCTGACGGCGAGCACTCCTTGGCTCTCAACCGTAACGAGTGGGATCAACTTGTAAAATATATTCCTTTAATTGGTCGCTCTCTATTAGAATTATTTTATATAGAGGATATTATTAAAGTTTTTATTAATCAAGTATTAACCGATGCTGAAACCTGTACGGATCAATTACCGCCTCACGTAGCTGACCGTTTATATCAGGAAATTTTATTATGGAAGCTATAGTGGAGTTTCAAGCTTTCCGGAGTAACGATAGTAGATTTATTATTAAAGAACTTGCTATAGTTGGGAGGTCGTATAGAACACAGATTGTGTTCCGACCTCCATACAGCTTTGATTGTTTAAATAGTAAAATGCAAAGGACAGCCCGTTGGTTGACCCGTCATTATCACCACATTAAGTGGGGCGATGGCGAGGTAGAGTACAGTGAGGAGCTTTTAAGCTCACTCTGTAAACCTTTTGAAACTATTTATACAAAGGGTCTTGAAAAGGCTCAGTTCCTTCGGGAATTTCACCCTAATGTTAAAGAGATTAATATTGTAAATAGTAGCGATAGTTATGAACTTGTAGATTGTATTGTACATGGAAATAAAAATGAAAACTGCGCCTTGATGTCCGCGAAGTACTACGCTCGAAAAATATTTTCGAGTGGGGTCTAATAAAAAATAAGGCCCGGCAGTCGCTCACCCAAGGCAGGGCTAAACCCTTTGTAAGTCCAGGGGTGTGGGGAGGTTGGCCTAAAAAACCGTGAAACCGTTTGTTGTAATCCTCTGACTGTCAGGGAAAAGTGGATGGAAAGGCGCAACAAAAAAAAAGTATAAAAGTAAAATACAAAAAAAGTATAAAAGTAAAAATAAAAAATAAAAGGAGGTAGCATTTTGTTATGGAGTGGCTACCACTGTGAGAGGCGATGGTTGGGGCCTCTCACCCCAGAGGTTAGGCCTCCAGGGGAAGCTCTGGGTAACCAAAAAGAACGCGCCGACGCACCTACGGCCTAGCCTAACGGCTTACCGTGTTGTGGAAACGGGAGCGTTCAAAATTATTTCACCGGAGTTATAAATATTTGACGGAAAACATTACAGTCTAAACAAAATATTCTCCCGGTAAAGTATTTTTACCGGACTCTAAAGTAAATGACCAAGAAATTTAAAATATTACTGTCAAATTAATTATATCCCCCGTTAAACAGTTCCAGTGGACTTGGAAACATTTGACCGAGAAATTAAAAACATTACGGTCAAATCAAAGTCTAGATTATTTATAATACAAATTACTTACGGGTAGTAATGCCCACAAAACCTCGGTGGGTTACGCCGATCCCACTGCTCGGAAGGTAGCCCCGCACATACACAGCATAAGGCATAGAGGAATCCCTTATGGCTCCTCCACAACCTAACACAGTAAGTTTGTTTACTGCAAGAATCGCACAACTCATACACAGGCTGCATGACTGTAACTGACGCGAGAGGCGAGCAGCGCTTGCTAATCGCCAACCACTTCCGCGATAGGGCAGGGAGGGGTACTTGACCGGGAAATTTAAAATATTACTGTCAAATTAATTATATCCCCCGTTAAACAGTTCCAGCGGACTTGGAAACATTTGACCGAGAAATTAAAAACATTACGGTCAAATCAAAATTGTAGCCCGATAATATATTTTACCGGACTCTAAAGTAAATGGCTGGGAAAGAAACATATCTTACCTTAACAGCAACATTCTCGGGACGCCGAGATTTCTTGAAACATCCCGCACTCGAAGCAGTTTTGGGACCGGATGTACGGCCGGTGCAGGCAGTAGCCTAGGTTTTTGGTCCCCAGCCACCAGCCGTCAATGTAAGCGTAAGGCTCGAAACTGTGCGGCGCTAGTTCGTAGATCTGTAAAACAAAAAGAAGAATTATACACAGTCACACAAACAACAACAAAAAGTTAACCTTATTAATAATTGTACCCACCGAGTAACAGTTACTGCAATAGCTCCGCCCACAGATAAAGTAACTTGCTTTATAACATTTACTTTTGTGCTCTTCAATTAGTGATTGTTTGATTAAAAATGGCACGTTTAAATTTTGAATTTGCTGTAGAAATTTGAATTTTAGACAATAATGCTTAAGGCAAATTTGAGTTAGGCTAGGCGGAGTGTTCATCATGAAGTGAGAGAGAGGAGCAGAGTGTGTGTGGGGCGCGGCTAGCGAGACCTCGCGTAACCTGATTGGCTGTCCTGTTGGGCGGAGCAACAGCCGTCTTGGATGTGATTGGTTGGATGTGTGGGGCGGATGGATTGTTATTGGCTGGGTAGGCAGAGCATATGGAGGGAATTTAGTATATATACGGGGTTCAGGCTTTATTTTGTTATGTCGCTATGAACACAGTGATTTTTATAATGGCTATAGTGTTTTTGCAATTGTTTGTCCTCGTCTATCTTCGCCTGGCGGCAGGAGACAGCGATGAGGAAAATATTCCTCCTTCAACTGAACAGGTTAGTTTTTATTAGTTTATTTTTTTTAAACTCACATTGATTTCTTTAGACTTTTTTCAGACCCGTCGTTTTTCAGGTCATATAGTTAGTAATAGATTGTTGTTTATTTTTAGGCCTCTGGCAGCAACCCTCCACCAGCTCAGGCACTAAGTCAGGACATGTTCTTTGCTGAAGACCTGGATATCCTGTCTATTAGAGCCGTAAGTATTGTATTGTTGTGGAATTATTTGGTTTTAATAGGTGTGTTGTTATTAGTTATATTTTATAAATTTATTTATTTTCAGAGCGGGACTGCAGTTTCCCTGAGCAATATTTCTGACCTCCACAACCTTTCTCAGGTAAGCATTGCTTTTATTTGACGTTGTTATTTAAGTAAATATAATATTTAATATATGTCTCTTATTTGTTGTATTTGTATAGTAATATATTTTATTTGTTTGATTTATAGGCCAGTAGCTCTGCAGTGAGTTTAACCGAGCTGCGACCTCTATCTCAGGTTAGTAAATTACAGTAGGTAAGACTTTAGTTTAGGATTATTTTTATAATAGGTGTGTATTCAGTTTTATTTTTCTTTGATTTTAGGAAGAGTACAGTGGCCGCTTAACTCAAATGTTAAGACATTCTGGCCGTTCGAGCCAGGGGGAATTTGTAATTGAGACCAGTAGGACCTTCCTGCAGTCTGGTGCAGTGGTGACCAGGAATAGTTTCAGGGTTAGTAGTTTTTTATAGCGGGCTTGTTTTAACTTAAGTTAGAAAGACATGTTTTACTTATTAATTTTTTGTTGCAGAACGGCTCAGGGCAGATACTGAGCCAAGAGGATCGTGAGGCAATCCGGCAGGAATTGGAGAATGTAAGTCTAAATTTTATTTTATTTGTCTGTTGCAGTATGACATAGCTCCTGAGCTTATAGAGGCTAGCATGCGAGTATTGGGAACTGTAAGTTTTATTTTTGTGTAGCTTAGTTTACTAGTCTGATACTTAGCTATAGGTTAGGGGAGAGTTTCACTCCCCCATACTTGCAGTATTGTTTTCTCAAACTCTATTATTCTTTCAGTGGGAGAGGCCTGCGTCTCCAATTAGGCGAACACCAAGGAACATGGTATACATTGACAACAGAGCTAGGCAGAGTGTGGAGAATGTAAGTCAAATTTACTATCTTTTTATTAAGGTAGAATGTTTACTTTAAAATATAACTAATATGTTAGTATATCAAATATATATATATAGTTTATGTACCTTTTGTTTTCAGGATAGGGATCGCTCTCCAGTTGCACGCCCCGGCACTCCAACCCCAGAGTCACAGCCGATGGAGCTCCCGTCATTCAGGGGTGGACGGGAGGAGACTACCCGGCGAGATCGGTCTAGGGAGCTGCCTGGCTGGATGACGGCTTCGAGACGTGACTTTCGGCAGAATCATCTTGTAAGTATTAACATAAGGTTTAGTAATT
The DNA here is from genome assembly GCA_963675035.1 of Allygus modestus. NCBI lineage: Eukaryota > Metazoa > Arthropoda > Insecta > Hemiptera > Cicadellidae > Allygus > Allygus modestus. The sequence goes on from OY776112.1 coordinate 62,942,311, forward strand.
AGTATTAATGTGTAATATACATTTTAAGTTTTAATAATAATATAAATATTATTTACAGGGACGGAACATGACAGGAGATGATGAGGATGTTTTCGAGTTTCCCCCTAGAAGAGTTGCCTTGTCTCGGAGAGTGGCTGCACTAGTGGCGAGATTTGAGAGGCCCGGTGTTGGTGGTAGTGAACCAATTACGGGTCCTGCAAGGCGTGCTGATCTATTGGTAGGTTTAATACATTCTCACTTAATACTAGAAGGTTTATTAAATTAGGCTTGTTTATAAGTAACCTAACAGATGCTGCCTTTTATCTTGTTTCAGACTATTCCAGAGCAACAATTCTTTTACAATGCGCGGGGGGAGATACTGAGTTATTTTGGAGCTCGGAATGATCATCCTACACCCCGCAACTTTTATCATCTCCCGCAAGTAAGTTGTAGTGTATTTTAGTCGGGATAACTAAGTAGGGTTTGATTTAATACAGTGATTATATATATTTATATTTTTTTCAGAACGTTGCGGAATATTATGTGGATCAGATGATCGACGAAGTTGAGCCATCGAGTGTAACCGGGACCTGTATTCACGTACGCGAGCAGCGGGTAAACGGCCGTTGGTGGCGTCTTATTTCTACTATGGTTAGTATACATAGGTTTAAATGGACTACTTTTTGTGCCTGGGATTGTATAGCTGTATTTAGTAATTTTTAAATGATTTTAGAATGGTGGTGAAGCATGGCAGCCTGCAAGGTTCCCCTTTACCAGGGGGTATGGCCGGGAGGCACGGTTTGTCTACGAGTGGGAGTCAGGTCGCACAACTGATATTGAGGTAGGGTAGCTGTATTGATTATTATATTTGTTATTGTTTGAGTAAATAAACCTTGTTTATAATTAACATATCATATACTAACAGGTTTTTTTAACTATTCAGAGACTGGTTAATGGAGAGGCAGCAGCAGCAGCAGCAGCACCGGCAGAACCAATGAACCTACAGTGTGAGGAGAGGATGCCAGCAGTTGAGCCAGGGACCTGTGTCGACTGCAGAAGGGAGGATGCTATTCTACAACTGCGAAGGCGAATATTTGAAGAGGTGGGTAATTATGATTAAACTAGATATCCACTCGTCAATTTGTACAGGCTTTACAGAATAATAATAATAACACTTGTTTCTTTAGGGATTCAGTATAATATACAGATATATTAAAGATACTTTATGATTTCAGGAGCGACTGCGGAACGGGGCAGGGGCTGTTTCGTCTGAGACTGGAGTAATGTTCTCCCGCCTCTCCTACGTGAGACACGAGCTGCGTGGCGTGCTGAACCTCGCATCGAACGTCCTAGAGGACTCAACACCTCCGGATGTGGCAGCTGTAATAACCCATGTATGGGATGAGATCCGTCAGACTCTGGAGAACATCCTGGGAACCAGCGGCCCTGTGATGGACTCCCTGACCGAGAGAGGACCTGACCCAGACATGGAGCGGGGTAGGCACATCGAGTGCCAAATTTGTAATGACGGCCTACCCTGTATTGTTCTGCAGCCCTGTCACCACACTCTATGTCCCCAGTGCAGTATGCGGATTTATAGCTGCCCCTTCTGCCGGCTTAGAATTGTAAGTAGGCTAAGGATATTTTTTGAGCAGTAGTTGTTTTATGTATTTTTAGGTTATTATTAAAGGTTAAAATCATTTTATGTCTGTTTTAGAGGTATAATTATTTTGTTTAAACTTAAAGTAAGTCCATTTTATTTGAAGTTGTTTTTTGTACAATAATAAGTCAACAAGTAGAGTCGTTTTATGTTTGTTATTAAAAGATGTGATTATTATTTAACAAGTGAGGATTAAAAGTCATTCTGTATTAATATTGTTTTTAGAGGTATAATTATTTTGTTTAAACTTAAAGTAAGTCCATTTTATTTGAAGTTGTTTTTTGTACAATAATAAGTCAACAAGTAGAGTCGTTTTATGTTTGTTATTAAAATATGTGATTATTATTTAACAAGTGAGGATTAAAAGTCATTCTGTATTAATATTGTTTTTAGAGGTATAATTATTTTGTTTAAACTTAAAGTAAGTCCATTTTATTTGAAATTGATTTTGTACAATAATAAGTCAACAAGTAGAGTCGTTTTATGTTTGTTATTAAAAGATGTGATTATTATTTAACAAGTGAGGATTAAAAGTCATTCTGTATTAATATTGTTTTTAGAGGTATAATTATTTTGTTTAAACTTAAAGTAAGTCCATTTTATTTAAAATTGATTTTGTACAATAATAAGTCAACAAGTAGAGTCGTTTTATGTTTGTTATTAAAAGATGTGATTATTATTTAACAAGTGAGGATTAAAAGTCATTCTGTATTAATATTGTTTTTAGAGGTATAATTATTTTGTTTAAACTTAAAGTAAGTCCATTTTATTTAAAATTGATTTTGTACAATAATAAGTCAACAAGTAGAGTCGTTTTATGTTTGTTATTAAAAGATGTGATTATTATTTAACAAGTGAGGATTAAAAGTCATTCTGTATTAATATTGTTTTTAGAAAATTGTTTTGTTTGAGAAGTTAGAATTGTATTAGTATTTAATTGGTTTTAAAGAAATAAAGATAGTTTATTTAAAATGAATTTGATTTTTTACTTACCAAGTGTAGAGTAGAGGAGTGGAGCGAGCACTGCGCACCTCAACAAAACATAACTGTAGACTGAAGACCAGACGTATTTATAATACAACTTTTACTGCCACTCTTCAATGGTCTATTCATGATGAGTGGTGTATCACGGACTCAAAGACGTTCATTGTACGAGCGGCGGCTGCCGCTCACGGTTACATGTAACCGCACAGGATGTGCCGTGGTGAGGCAACCACTATCTTGACACAGATAAAGTTGAGTTTCTCTGTATTAACTAAAATGAATTTTTAACAGAGTATTTTCTGGTGATGGTATATTATACACTATTATGGTACATATATATATTTATATATATGATTATACACTGTGGCGTTATATATGGTACATATAATTATATATGGTACATATAATTAGCTCTGCTAAGTTGGTAACACTTTGGAGGGAAAAAAGTGGCGGGAAGAAAAGTAAGGTTAGGTTTGGCGCCATTTTTTTTTGGCGCGCAAATTTGGCGGGAAAATTTGGCGGGAAAATTTTCTTCTTCTTACTCTTTCCGGAATAACGCGCTCTAACCACTATGCCATTTCCGGTTCTAACGGGGTGCCAATCCTACTGTAATTCACTGAGTTTGCAGGTTTGCTGCGACGGGGGTATTTATTATTATATTATTGTTTTTAATCCACTAACAAAAGAAGCGGAATTGATTCAAGTGATTTAATTAATATTTAAAGTGAACCGATTTGTTTCCTAGTAAATCTAACTAGTGCATGCCTAATTTATAATACACTGCAGCAACACCTAATAGTAATAGTTTGTTATTATATTCTCAGTGTGCCTACATAGAGAGTATACTTACTCTAGTTTCTTTGTGGAAATCAATAGTATTTTTCAGTAGCTGTCGAGAAGTGTTATAATATTGTTTAATTCATGTTGTTACGTAAAGACAAAAAATATTGTACCAGCCTAGCTTACCATTTGGCGAATAAGTTTCGTGATTGAAAACATTATTATAAACTGGCTCTACAAATATATCCTCCTTTAAAAGATCACACTTTTACTAATATCACAGTTTATTATTAATATAGGTAGACTAATTACCATATCAATCCTCGTTTATTCTGGTGGAAACACGGACTATATATTTAATAATACATTGCAATAATCAACCCAGAAGTTATTCCCCGGACGCGGCATGGTAGCTCAGAGGTACAGCGCTGGCCGCCTCGCAAGTCAGCCGTTGTCAAGCGTACATAGGTTCGATCCCGACTGACTGCTATGATACTTTTTCACAAGTGGTTACCTCTTGCTCTCCCATGTGACTATTTCAATGAACGGTACCTCGCTGTCTTTAAATTGCCGCACAGGCCTATTGGCCAATAACGACAGACAGTTGAGGTTAAAAAACAATGAGTTGATATTAATACAATTTGTTGTACTATTATTCATTGAGATGGATAACTGTGGTTGCTTAACATTTAATAATTATACAAGAAACATTACATTTCAAATATAAAGTTTAATTTAAACATTTATCCTGGCATAGGCCAGGATGGAAATACAAAACTGAATTAAATATTTTGCTTAACAGTTTATCCTGCTCTAATTCAAAAGGAAATTGTTGTCTGTTATCAAGATGTATCCTCACAGTCTTGTTATAAACCTGTCGAGATGTGTTCCAGATAAACTTTAATGAACTGCCTCGACAAAATGACGAAGTTGGTTTGTGCTCTGAACTTCTTACTTAGTTTGTCATATTAAAACTTAAATTTGTTTAACGGCTGTTATTTATTCAAACTTTCTAAAGTTATTAGAGAATCAAAAGAAAACTATACAACGATATATTTGTTATTAGTAATATGACTTTTACCGGTCTAATTTATATTTTTTAAACACAAACCAACAAAAATTTAGTGTTTGATTTACATTAATTGCAATGTGTTGTGTAAAATGTAAATGAATAGTAATGACTCTTGTTTATTGTTTAATACGTTAAAATACAAATGGTTAAATTATAAAGGTCTTGTTATGATAACGCTGGCCACTATAGTTGACTTTTACATAACTAATATTGGAACATTGTTTGTGTTATTTAAACAAAAACGTATTTTCTTATGCCAATTGCTTAGTCAATTACATCAACTTAAATTTATTTACGTGAATGTCGAATTATAATTTAACATAAGCTGTTAAGACAGCTGTGATGGAAAACAATTGAATATCTACAATGATTTCAATATCGGTATCACAAATAAAGGTCGCTCTTCCACAAGGAGGATCTCAAGCTAGTTTTTTAGTTATTATTTTTCAGGATTCAAGTAATGTGATATGAAGGTAGGTGATCGAGTACAAGGGCGACCTTTTAAAAACGTTTTAAATATATATATATATATATATATATATATATATATATATATATATATATACGTGTGTATATATATAATTATTGTTATTATTTTTTTTAAACATGTAACAAGTACACTTTTTATTAAATAAAAATATAGCTCTAATATGCAAATCACGTAATATTATTATTAAATATATACAGGGTTTTCATAAAATAACGGTGTGTTTTTGCCTGCTTATAAAAAACCTACTAGGTAGATTGAAAAATCAGGTTGGTGGCACTGGATTCTACAGCTCAAATAGTTTTGTATTAGCTCATTGATTGTTAACGTTGTCTTTTGTAACAAAATTTATGTTTAGGTTTCAGTGGTTCAAGGTGGACAGGTAGAGGTGGCGAGGTGGTCCCATATCGTGGCTTTCTGGGGGCCCAGACTTGACTCCATGTGACCTTTTTTTTGAGGATGTGAGAAAAACATAGTTTAATCACACCAAAAATTCGTATTGTGGCTCATTTAAGAGAAAGGATATATGAGGAGGAGTGCTCAGTAACAAGGGAAATGTTGCATCATTTATGGGTTGAATTGCGTCATCATTTAGATATCTGCAGACTTCAGATTGCGGACATATTGTGACTTACAAGTCATTTATATTCAACTGTTTCTCATGGTGATTTCAACGGAGTAAATATTTTTGCTACACCTTCTTTGGTTTGTTTGGGATGTAATGTCAAAACCACACCACCCTTTTAAAAACCCTACTTATATAAAAGACAAATTCACTTGACAGTATTTTATGTATAATTTTAGTAAGTAAATTCCATTTAAAGCTGAACCAAGTTATTCCAAAACCCATGGTTTAATCCGTTCTAACAATTCAATCGTTAAAACCCACTGTTCATAGAGTGAGACGACCTATTTTTTCTACGAATATTCATATTAGGTAATTCGTGGAGATTCATTAAGAATCCAACGAAAACAGTGTTTTCATTACTGATAGTCCATAGAAAAAACTTATAATTTTAATATATTAATAAAACATCGTATTTTAATACAAGTGAACAAGGTACAGAAACAAAACAAAACCTTTAACAGCCTTTGAACAGAAGAGGAGTTGGAAAGCAATTTGCCAGTCGCTGTTTATCGTGCTTTTCTCCTCGAATCCCAATTTCCTCTCTTTTTCTGGTGTCATCGGAAAGTCAATTTGTTACAACCAAACATTTAAAAATACATTCCTTTGATATTTGTATCCTGTTTTAAAAACTATCCTTGCTGTATTGCATGTAAAAGTATATTTTTAATTGGAATTCTTTACGTGTTTGCTTGCAATTTTGTAATACCACCAGTCAATCATGCCACGTTTTTTAAACACAGTTATAAGGCTTATAGCTATAGTTATTATTACTAGCCTTATAAGCTTTCAGTTAAAGTTGTGTAGTAGGATTTGCAATTTGAGTATACCTTGTTATTTGAGTGTAAAATTGGAGAAACTTTAAAGCACTTACACACAATTTAATCCGTTTGCGCAAAAGCTTCGAATACAGAACTCGACTATTCTGTAACACAATAGATAAGTGAATATGCTGAACAGTTGGTTTCTGATGACTTATAAGGAAACTAGAGAACCCGTGCTCCTCTGCAGCATCAGTCAATGTTGAAATTTGAAAGTGACGTCATTGATGAGTATTGTCTAATCAAGTTAAAATATTATTAGCAGTTTTTTCTCAATCTATCATCGTGAAATAATAACTGGATTTCATTTATATTATTGAATGTATAAAGCCTATAAAGAAAGCAGCTATATTCTCAATTTATCGTACTCATTCAAAAATAACTGGATTACATGTACATTGTGAAGTATATAAACACCCGTAGAAAGGGGAAAAAGAAGGCAGTTGTATTTTTTGCTGCATTATTCTTTGGCAAACCAAATAAACTCTCTTAATAAACTTATGTTTTAAGTAATCATCTGATGTAAATAAACTTCCTACATAAGATTAACACGAGAGCTTTAAGAGCCACTGGGGTGAAGCCCATTGAAGATATGTTAGTTTGGATGGGTGATGATAAATCTAGACATAATTACCTATCGGTTAAAAAAATAATCATGAAAATCGGCCCATGTATAATAGTCTGACGGACTGGACAAAGTTTTGAATTTTTTAAAATTTATATTATTACCGATATAGAAAACGAGTCACTTATATTCAACCACTGAACACAAAAACTATATATAGAATTATTTTAAGTTTAGCGAATTTCCCCTATAGGGGAGAAGCTATTACCGTAGTCAGCGTGGCAAGACCTAAGCCCGGGACCATGATCAATTTTTGTTTTGAGGTCCCCAGACCCCAAAAACACCATTCGTTCGAAACTGTGAGTAGGGTAAGAAGGACATTCCTGGCTCAGGAGGGACAGGAGGGACGCCCCCCCCCCCCGAGCCCCCCCCCCCCGAGGTCTCGTCTGTGACACTTTGCGAATTTTTTTTTTGCGAACTTTTTTGCAAACTTTTTTTGCGAATTTTTTTTTTTGCGAATTTTTTTTTTTTGCGAATTTTTTTTTTGCCAATTTTTTTTTTTTGCGAAATTTATTTTTTGCGAATTTTTTTTTTTGCGAATTTTTTTTTGCCAATTTTTTTTTTTGCGAAATTTTTTTTTTGCGAATTTTTTTTTTGCCAAATTTTTTTTTTGCGAATTTTTTTTTTTTTCGAATTTTTGTTGTTGCGAATACTAACCTAACCTAACCTAACCTAACCTAACGTAACGTAACCTAACCTAACCTAACCTAACCTAACCTAACCTAACCTAACCTAACCTAACCTAACCTAACCTAACCTAACCTCGGATCAGATTTCTGATTGCAGATTCTTGTTCGTCTAGTCGAGCCGAGTCATTTGAGTACCCACAAAGTACACTTTGGATGATGTTTACAAAAAAGGGGCCCGCACCACACTTTCGACCTTTTTTTCATTTTTGGAATCTCCTCGCCAAGCCGAGTATTCTCAGTACCCACATGACATACTTTGGATAATTAATACAAGAGTTGATCAGGGTAACGCTACAACCAACAGAGCTAGCCCATCAGCGCTTGCGGTCAATTGAACTACCAGTGAATGCAAATTTTGAGGAGAATATAATTGCAATGCTTTGAACATATACTGCAAAGGGGGTGTATCGATACACCCCCCTTCAAGTACTCTGCACCGAGGCAGCTGTTCGCACAACCGACTGACGCGTCCAGTCTACTGTCTGGGAATGCGGATGTTGTAATTTGATACCTCGACTGGAGGGTGCAGGTGTTCACACAAAAAAAAACCGACAAGTCGAGACCTGTCTGGGAATGCGGATGCTGTAATTTGATACCTCGACGGGAAGACGGCTGACCCTTCTAGGAACCCATAATTATAGTCCGCCCGTATCGAATTCCGAGCAATAAATCACCAGTTGTCAAACACCCACGGTATCATTCTTGTTTTTGGCTTCAACAATTCCTGACGTATGGGGGAGCGAAAATCTCCCCCTAACCCATTATGTGTTAGGGGGAGCGAAAATCTCCCCCTAGTAATTAAATCAACAGAACACCAGTTGTCACGGTCTCATTCTTGTTCTAGTCTTCAACAATTCCTGACGTATGGGGGAGCGAAAATCTCCCCCTAAGCCATTATGTGTTAGGGGGAGCGAAAATCTCCCCCTAGTAATTAAATCAACAGAGCTAGCCCATCAGCGCCTGCGGACAATTGAACTACCAGTGAATGCAAATGAGGATGTTGTAATTTGATACCTCGACTGGAGGGTGCAGGTGTTCACACAAAAAACCAACAAGTCGAGACCTGTCTGGGGTGCAGCTGCGCCCGACCTCAGGAGGGCCAGGAGGAGCAGAGGAGCAGGAGGGGCAGGAGGGGCAGGAGGAGCAGGAGGAGCAGGAGGGACAGGAGGAGCAGGAGGAGCAGGAGGGGCAGGAGGAGCAGGAGGAGCAGGAGGGGCAGGAGGAGTAGGAGGAGCAGGAGGGGCATGAGGAGCAGGAGGAGCAGGAGGGGCAGGAGGAGCAGGAGGAGCAGGAGGGGCAGGAGGAGCAGGAGGAGCAGGAGGAGCAGGAGGGGCAGGAGGGTCAGGAGGAGCAGGAGGAGCAGGAGGGGCAGGAGGAGCAGGAGGAGCAGGAGGGGCAGGAGGAGCAGGAGGAGCAGGAGGGGCAAGGTTTCGTCTGTGACACTTTTGCCAGCCAAGACGCCTGCGGACAATTGAACTACCAGTGAATGCAAATGCGGATGTTGTAATTTGATACCTCGACTGGAGGGTGCAGGTGTTCACACAAAAAACCGACAAGTCGAGACCTGTCTGGGGTGCAGCTGCGCCCGACCTCAGGAGGGCCAGGAGGGACTGGAGCCCCCCCCCCCAGACGCCTGCACCAACACTTGGAAGAAAATCCTCCTACATTAGAAGGATTTCCTTCTGTTCCCTAACATGAAAAGCTTTTGTGGCCTTGAAAAAGGCCGATTGTGATGGTGGGATCAGGTGGAGGTTAAGGTGTTGGAAAACGTTTATTTTTTACTGTTAAAAAACTTTGTTACTTCATCAGGGTGCAGTTCATCGGTCCGCCGATTCCACCACATTTCAACAAGCATCATGTACTTCTGCTCATGTTCAATGGCGTAGAAGTGCTCCTCTTCAATGGGGTAGAAATTCATCTTGTAGTCCATGTCACGCTGCCAATATTCCCACTCCAAGCCGTCCAGCGGGCAATGGTTCCACATGCTGTTGATTCCCCGTCGTCTGGAGTACAGAGCGTCGTCAAGATCTTGAGTAGTTGAATACATTTTTGGTTCATGAACGTACTTGAACTTTTTGTCAATGCGCCATAGCCTCTTCTTATGGAAATGCTTCAAGGTGCATTCATCGTCGTCTTTTCGGTTGTAGAATTCATCACCTTCGAAGTAATCATCTTCATCGTCAAACGGTCTCTTCTTATTATTGCTATTCATTGTCGTTTCCGCTGCAACACATACATCCTCCAACTCAACGTCTGTGATGTCACAATCCCACTCGATGTTGGCCATGATCTCTTCGTAGCTGTTGACGCTTCGAAACTCAAGACTAAACTAAACTTTACTGCTAGGGGCGGGCTGTGCGTCGTGGGATGATGGGCGCAGGTGTACAGACAAAAAACCGTCGCGTCACCCTACTGTCTGGGAATGCGGATGCTGTAATTTGATACCTCTACGGGAGGGCGCGGGTGTTCACACAAAAAACCGACGAGTCGAGACCTGTCTGGGAATGCGGATGCTGTAATTTGATACCCCGACAGGAGGGCGACCGACCCTTGCAGGAACCCATAATTATAGACCACCCGCGTCGAATTCCGAGCAATAGTACACCACCTGTCAAACACCCACGGTCTCATTCTTGTTCTAGTCTTCAACAATTCCTGACGTATGGGGGAGCGAAAATCTCCCCCTAGTAATTAAATCAACAGAACACCAGTTGTCAAACACCCACGGTCTCATTCTTGTTCGGGAGTTTGAAGTGTGTGGCTGTGTAATAGTGTTGCTGTGTGACGTTCTGTCAGAGCGATCGCCCGACGTTTTGACCTAACCTACAAAATGAACCACTTAACCGCCTATGTGTTTAATGATCGGCCTTTGTCTGTACTGTTTGACAGCAGCGATAATCCATGGTTCAAAGCTAAGGATGTAGCTACAATATTGGGATACGCCAACCCTAAAGAAGCAATCAGAGTACATGTTAGAGAAAAATATCGCAAAACAATTCCTGAAGTATGGGGGAGCGAAAATCTCCCCCTAACCTATAACGAGAAACATTCAATCTTTCTTAACGAGCCGGGATTATATTCGTTACTTATGAAATCTAAAATGCCCATCGCCGAGAAGTTTCAAGATTGGATCTTTGAAGAAGTTTTGCCATCCATTAGAAAAAATGGTCAGTACAGACTTATAAACGAGAACCAACGGCTGCTACAATCACTTACAAAGTCGCTAACAAATAACCGAAAGCTAGATCAAACAAATTCCGAGTTTAAAACTACAAATGATATATTGTGTATGGAAAACCAATCCATGAATCAAACGCTGATCGAACAGACATCTAAAGTGGCAGTGTTGCCTGAAGATGCAAATCTGAAGCATATATTTTGTGTGATGATTAGGGAAACCCTTCTAGAGCAGTACGGAGTTTGTGAATACAAGTGCATTCGAACACAGAAGAGGAATTTCAAACAAGCCTTGAAAAAAGCAAAGGAAGAAGGATTTACAATGTGCTACTGTAGAGAAAATGTCCCCAACGGCATAAACATAGTGAATAAGGCTAAAGAAGTGATGAAGAGTTACGGCATGCACATTGACTGCAGATACAACAACATCCTAACCTCGCACAATTTCATTAATGTAGTTGAACATATCTTTGACAATGCATAGGTCTGCGCTTGTGGACTCGTTCCAGAACCTTCGACGCTAGTCAGGTAGCAACAGTCGATACGTGCTCCAAAGATGACCAGTGTGGATGACGCAAGAAAAGTAATCACCATATCAATGAACAAAATACGTTATAAACGTAACAACATCCGAGAAAGGCTCGCAATCAAGTTAGTGTTGGATAGAGCGAGAGATGTGTTTGAGAGAAAATATCATATGAAACAGCATACTTATGAAAAAAAAAAACAAAAATATTGAATATCATGTGAAAGAATATAACTATGAAGAAAACAAAACAGACTGTTAAATTTAAGGAGGAGCTAAATACACAGTACACTTACGAGCCCTGTGAGGATGTACAACAATTAACGTGGACTCAAATCGCATTAGATGAAATGAGATTCCGCAGACCGTTGGAACTGATGTTGGGTGAAAAAATCAAACATCTAACCTATTGCAACAAGATGTGTCACAGCGAGTGCATACAGTTTACTTCAAGGGTGAGCAGACGCACCACCAGTCCGTAGTACGGTAGAAGTCACACGGTAAGGACGTCAACATGGACGCTTACGTTTCTGCGGACGACTATATCAAATCGTTTATTCAGGAGATTGAGGTTATGAACAATAATGCTAGTGATCAGACATTGGCATCACCTCAGACGTCATCTGTAAAACCGATCACTGCCTGCAAGAGACGAAGGAGACCAACTCTCATCGAAGTGGAAACCAAGAAACCAGGATGGGTGCCAAAACCAACAGATGATTGTCCCATAGTGTCATGGATGGAGGATGGGAATACTTTTGCTGTTCAAAACCCGGGAAACAAAGGACAAATTTTATTGAAAATGAAAATGTACGATGGTACAGATATGGTGTTCACGTGCAGTTTATTTTTGGACAAAGATGGTGAAATGCTCCAAAGTGTTAGACAAGTAGTTGATAAAGTGGAAAACATGTGGATCGATAAATCAACAGGAGTACCGAAAATTACAGGCTTAACTCAAACTGTTACACAACGCAGTGCAGTTTCGCAACCAACGTCGAAGAAGCGAGCTGTGAGGAAGAAACAACGAGTGTCGCCAGCAGTCAATTAAAGCATCAGCATTCCCAGACAGGAGGGCGACGCGTCGGTTTTTTGTGTGTGAACACCTGCGCCCGGCCAACTACTAGAGATGTCGAGCAGCAGCACTTTCAAGCTAGAGTTTCCGAGCGTGAACGGCACTGCAGCAACCGAGGACCTGAGAGCTACCCTCAACAACTGCAAGTCTGACTCTCCGCTCTACACCAGGATAGACGATCTCAGAGAGGAATGCGGCTATCTCATCACTGCGATGGAGCGAGCCACATCACCCTTTGGCGAGACGATCATCGTGATCCTGGAGGGGCAGGTCGGGGACGACTTCTTTCTGCGAGTCTACCTGCCTAGGCGCTTCAACGAGGTCCTGAGCAACACCGACATCGAGCGCTACAACAGCGGGTTTTGAGAACGCCTTCGCTTGGTGAAGCGCAGCCCGAGGGGTTCCAATAGCAGATTCACACCTTTGGAGTTTATGTAAAGCAAGACTTGAAGATTATGTAAATACCTTTGTAAATTAGTTTTCGTAGTCAATACTTATAGTCACGTTCAGAACATAACCACTGTGTTATTTATTTCACTTAACCCCAAAAATGTCCTTTGGTAGTAAGTTTAAGAGCGTGAGTATGGTAACTGTGAGGTGTTTAGCTCATCAGCGTCATCATCAGAATCATCGATATTTGTACATAGATGTAACCCACCGCGTAATGCGATACAATTGATTGGAGCGCATCGTGTGTGAGCTGTCTTGTGATGGCGACATCGCACTGCGTTTGTAACAAAATAACGTGTACATTAACACGACGATCACTTTTCTTGCTTAAGTCACGATGTGCATTATGGCGTACGGGACGATTGGTAATAACAGCGTTTAAAGTAAACTGTGCACATTCGTTGTGATACGTCTTGTCACAGCACGTTAGATTTCACATTCTCACATTCAACATCAATTACAATTGTAGACGTAATCTCATTTCATCTGTTGTGATTTAAGTCCACGTTAACCGTTGCACATCCTCACGAGGCTCGTAAGTGTAATGAGTATTTAGTATGACAATAAACTTCTCGAATGTTAGTACGTTAAATCGTAGCTTGTTCATTGACGCATCGATCCCTATTCTTGTTTCAGTCTCAATATGCATTATGGCGTACGTGCCAGATGGTACTAACAACGCTTGAAATAAACTGCACACATGTGTTGTGATACATCCAAACACAACAAGTTAGATGCATCATTCAATCATTCAGCATCAATTGAAATGTTATGCGTGGCATCATTCATCTGGTGTAATTTGAGGGAATAACTCGACTACGAACCTTTATCGTATGTTAGTTCGTTAACAACGTAAATTGTACATTAACACGACGATCACTTTTCTTGCTTAAGTCACGATGTGCATTATGGCGTACGGGACGATTGGTAATAACAGCGTTTAAAGTAAACTGTGCACATTCGTTGTGATACGTCTTGTCACAGCACGTTAGATTTCACATTCTAACATTCAACATCAATTACAATTGTAGACGTAATCTCATTTCATCTGTTGTGATTTAAGTCCACGTTAACCGTTGCACATCCTCACGAGGCTCGTAAGTGTAATGAGTATTTAGTATGACAATAAACTTCTCGAATGTTAGTACGTTAAATCGTAGCTTGTTCATTGACGCATCGATCCCTATTCTTGTTTCAGTCTCAATATGCATTATGGTGTACGTGCCAGATGGTACTAACAACGCTTGAAATAAACTGCACACATGTGTTGTGATACATCCAAACACAACAAGTTAGATGCATCATTCTAACATTCAGCATCAATTGAAATGTTATGCGTGATATCATTTCATCTGGTGTAATTTGAGGGAATAACTCGACTACGAACCTTTATCGTATGTTAGTTCGTTAACAACGTAACTTGTACATTGACGCATCGATCACTTTTCATGCTTAAGTCACAATGTGCATTATGATGTATGTGACGACTGGTAATAGCAATGCTTGAAGTAAACTGAGCACATGTGTTGCGATACGTCTTGTCACAGCAGGTTATATTGCTCATTTCCCCATTCAACATCAATTACAATTGTATGCGTAATCTCATTTCATCGGTTTTAATTCAAGTCCGCGTTAACTGTTGTACATCCACGCGGTTCGTAAGTGTAACGAGCATTTAGTTTTACATTAAACTTCTCGTATGGCAATCCCAAGTAATCGGTGTTTGAAGAAGTTTGCCTTTCCCTCAAGAATTGTCACTAGCATTATAACATACGCGTTTAATAACCAGATCGCACTTGTAATATTTTTGTATACCGATAAAAATTCCAAGTAATCGAGGTTTGAAGAAGTTCGCACATTGATAAAAAAAAAAAAAAAATCCAAGTAAACGATGTTTGAAGACGTTTGAGTTTTCGCCATCACACAAGTTCCAATCTTGAGTAATGTCAACCCAAGAAAATGAAAGCTAACAGCATCACGTAGTTGTGTTAAGTTACGATAGGTATAGTTAGGTTTATTAAGACTGTTTCCAGTTAGAAAGGGGAAACATGGAGAGACTTATCTCATCGTTAGGTTACGATATCCAGTGTAACGTTAGGTCCCTGCATAGAAATAGGAAACGTAGACAGTTGTATCTCATCCTTAGGTTATGTTATGCTCTGTTAAGTTAGGTTTGTGCTTATAGATAGGAAATATTGTCAGTAGTATCTCGTCGTTAGGTTAAGTCATGCTCTGTTAAGTTAGGTTTGTTGTTGAATATACAAAAAAAATCTGTACCTTAATGTCGGCGTGCGCAATTTAAAAATGGTATAATCATAATGCGCACGCCGACATTGCGCCCCCCCCCCCGAGCCCCCCCCCCCGAGCCCCCCCCCCCCCCCCGAGGTCTCGTCTGTGACACTTTGCGAATTTTTTTTTTTGCGAACTTTTTTGCAAACTTTTTTTGCGAATTTTTTTTTTTGCGAATTTTTTTTTTTGCGAATTTTTTTTTTGCCAATTTTTTTTTTTTGCGAAATTTTTTTTTTGCGAATTTTTTTTTTGCGAATTTTTTTTTGCCAATTTTTTTTTTTGCGAAATTTTTTTTTTGCGAATTTTTTTTTTTGCCAAATTTTTTTTTTGCGAATTTTTTTTTTTTCGAATTTTTGTTGTTGCGAATACTAACCTAACCTAACCTAACCTAACCTAACGTAACGTAACCTAACCTAACCTAACCTAACCTAACCTAACCTAACCTAACCTAACCTAACCTAACCTAACCTAACCTAACCTCGGATCAGATTTCTGATTGCAGATTCTTGTTCGTCTAGTCGAGCCGAGTCATTTGAGTACCCACAAAGTACACTTTGGATGATGTTTACAAAAAAGGGGCCCGCACCACACTTTCGACCTTTTTTTCATTTTTGGAATCTCCTCGCCAAGCCGAGTATTCTCAGTACCCACATGACATACTTTGGATAATTAATACAAGAGTTGATCAGGGTAACGCTACAACCAACAGAGCTAGCCCATCAGCGCTTGCGGTCAATTGAACTACCAGTGAATGCAAATTTTGAGGAGAATATAATTGCAATGCTTTGAACATATACTGCAAAGGGGGTGTATCGATACACCCCCCTTCAAGTACTCTGCACCGAGGCAGCTGTTCGCACAACCGACTGACGCGTCCAGTCTACTGTCTGGGAATGCGGATGTTGTAATTTGATACCTCGACTGGAGGGTGCAGGTGTTCACACAAAAAAAAACCGACAAGTCGAGACCTGTCTGGGAATGCGGATGCTGTAATTTGATACCTCGACGGGAAGACGGCTGACCCTTCTAGGAACCCATAATTATAGTCCGCCCGTATCGAATTCCGAGCAATAAATCACCAGTTGTCAAACACCCACGGTATCATTCTTGTTTTTGGCTTCAACAATTCCTGACGTATGGGGGAGCGAAAATCTCCCCCTAACCCATTATGTGTTAGGGGGAGCGAAAATCTCCCCCTAGTAATTAAATCAACAGAACACCAGTTGTCACGGTCTCATTCTTGTTCTAGTCTTCAACAATTCCTGACGTATGGGGGAGCGAAAATCTCCCCCTAAGCCATTATGTGTTAGGGGGAGCGAAAATCTCCCCCTAGTAATTAAATCAACAGAGCTAGCCCATCAGCGCCTGCGGACAATTGAACTACCAGTGAATGCAAATGAGGATGTTGTAATTTGATACCTCGACTGGAGGGTGCAGGTGTTCACACAAAAAACCAACAAGTCGAGACCTGTCTGGGGTGCAGCTGCGCCCGACCTCAGGAGGGCCAGGAGGAGCAGAGGAGCAGGAGGGGCAGGAGGGGCAGGAGGAGCAGGAGGAGCAGGAGGGACAGGAGGAGCAGGAGGAGCAGGAGGGGCAGGAGGAGCAGGAGGAGCAGGAGGGGCAGGAGGAGCAGGAGGAGCAGGAGGGGCATGAGGAGCAGGAGGAGCAGGAGGGGCAGGAGGAGCAGGAGGAGCAGGAGGGGCAGGAGGAGCAGGAGGAGCAGGAGGAGCAGGAGGGGCAGGAGGGTCAGGAGGAGCAGGAGGAGCAGGAGGGGCAGGAGGAGCAGGAGGAGCAGGAGGGGCAGGAGGAGCAGGAGGAGCAGGAGGGGCAAGGTTTCGTCTGTGACACTTTTGCCAGCCAAGACGCCTGCGGACAATTGAACTACCAGTGAATGCAAATGCGGATGTTGTAATTTGATACCTCGACTGGAGGGTGCAGGTGTTCACACAAAAAACCGACAAGTCGAGACCTGTCTGGGGTGCAGCTGCGCCCGACCTCAGGAGGGCCAGGAGGGACTGGAGCCCCCCCCCAGACGCCTGCACCAACACTTGGAAGAAAATCCTCCTACATTAGAAGGATTTCCTTCTGTTCCCTAACATGAAAAGCTTTTGTGGCCTTGAAAAAGGCCGATTGTGATGGTGGGATCAGGTGGAGGTTAAGGTGTTGGAAAACGTTTATTTTTTACTGTTAAAAAACTTTGTTACTTCATCAGGGTGCAGTTCATCGGTCCGCCGATTCCACCACATTTCAACAAGCATCATGTACTTCTGCTCATGTTCAATGGCGTAGAAGTGCTCCTCTTCAATGGGGTAGAAATTCATCTTGTAGTCCATGTCACGCTGCCAATATTCCCACTCCAAGCCGTCCAGCGGGCAATGGTTCCACATGCTGTTGATTCCCCGTCGTCTGGAGTACAGAGCGTCGTCAAGATCTTGAGTAGTTGAATACATTTTTGGTTCATGAACGTACTTGAACTTTTTGTCAATGCGCCATAGCCTCTTCTTATGGAAATGCTTCAAGGTGCATTCATCGTCGTCTTTTCGGTTGTAGAATTCATCACCTTCGAAGTAATCATCTTCATCGTCAAACGGTCTCTTCTTATTATTGCTATTCATTGTCGTTTCCGCTGCAACACATACATCCTCCAACTCAACGTCTGTGATGTCACAATCCCACTCGATGTTGGCCATGATCTCTTCGTAGCTGTTGACGCTTCGAAACTCAAGACTAAACTAAACTTTACTGCTAGGGGCGGGCTGTGCGTCGTGGGATGATGGGCGCAGGTGTACAGACAAAAAACCGTCGCGTCACCCTACTGTCTGGGAATGCGGATGCTGTAATTTGATACCTCTACGGGAGGGCGCGGGTGTTCACACAAAAAACCGACGAGTCGAGACCTGTCTGGGAATGCGGATGCTGTAATTTGATACCCCGACAGGAGGGCGACCGACCCTTGCAGGAACCCATAATTATAGACCACCCGCGTCGAATTCCGAGCAATAGTACACCACCTGTCAAACACCCACGGTCTCATTCTTGTTCTAGTCTTCAACAATTCCTGACGTATGGGGGAGCGAAAATCTCCCCCTAGTAATTAAATCAACAGAACACCAGTTGTCAAACACCCACGGTCTCATTCTTGTTCGGGAGTTTGAAGTGTGTGGCTGTGTAATAGTGTTGCTGTGTGACGTTCTGTCAGAGCGATCGCCCGACGTTTTGACCTAACCTACAAAATGAACCACTTAACCGCCTATGTGTTTAATGATCGGCCTTTGTCTGTACTGTTTGACAGCAGCGATAATCCATGGTTCAAAGCTAAGGATGTAGCTACAATATTGGGATACGCCAACCCTAAAGAAGCAATCAGAGTACATGTTAGAGAAAAATATCGCAAAACAATTCCTGAAGTATGGGGGAGCGAAAATCTCCCCCTAACCTATAACGAGAAACATTCAATCTTTCTTAACGAGCCGGGATTATATTCGTTACTTATGAAATCTAAAATGCCCATCGCCGAGAAGTTTCAAGATTGGATCTTTGAAGAAGTTTTGCCATCCATTAGAAAAAATGGTCAGTACAGACTTATAAACGAGAACCAACGGCTGCTACAATCACTTACAAAGTCGCTAACAAATAACCGAAAGCTAGATCAAACAAATTCCGAGTTTAAAACTACAAATGATATATTGTGTATGGAAAACCAATCCATGAATCAAACGCTGATCGAACAGACATCTAAAGTGGCAGTGTTGCCTGAAGATGCAAATCTGAAGCATATATTTTGTGTGATGATTAGGGAAACCCTTCTAGAGCAGTACGGAGTTTGTGAATACAAGTGCATTCGAACACAGAAGAGGAATTTCAAACAAGCCTTGAAAAAAGCAAAGGAAGAAGGATTTACAATGTGCTACTGTAGAGAAAATGTCCCCAACGGCATAAACATAGTGAATAAGGCTAAAGAAGTGATGAAGAGTTACGGCATGCACATTGACTGCAGATACAACAACATCCTAACCTCGCACAATTTCATTAATGTAGTTGAACATATCTTTGACAATGCATAGGTCTGCGCTTGTGGACTCGTTCCAGAACCTTCGACGCTAGTCAGGTAGCAACAGTCGATACGTGCTCCAAAGATGACCAGTGTGGATGACGCAAGAAAAGTAATCACCATATCAATGAACAAAATACGTTATAAACGTAACAACATCCGAGAAAGGCTCGCAATCAAGTTAGTGTTGGATAGAGCGAGAGATGTGTTTGAGAGAAAATATCATATGAAACAGCATACTTATGAAAAAAAAAAACAAAAATATTGAATATCATGTGAAAGAATATAACTATGAAGAAAACAAAACAGACTGTTAAATTTAAGGAGGAGCTAAATACACAGTACACTTACGAGCCCTGTGAGGATGTACAACAATTAACGTGGACTCAAATCGCATTAGATGAAATGAGATTCCGCAGACCGTTGGAACTGATGTTGGGTGAAAAAATCAAACATCTAACCTATTGCAACAAGATGTGTCACAGCGAGTGCATACAGTTTACTTCAAGGGTGAGCAGACGCACCACCAGTCCGTAGTACGGTAGAAGTCACACGGTAAGGACGTCAACATGGACGCTTACGTTTCTGCGGACGACTATATCAAATCGTTTATTCAGGAGATTGAGGTTATGAACAATAATGCTAGTGATCAGACATTGGCATCACCTCAGACGTCATCTGTAAAACCGATCACTGCCTGCAAGAGACGAAGGAGACCAACTCTCATCGAAGTGGAAACCAAGAAACCAGGATGGGTGCCAAAACCAACAGATGATTGTCCCATAGTGTCATGGATGGAGGATGGGAATACTTTTGCTGTTCAAAACCCGGGAAACAAAGGACAAATTTTATTGAAAATGAAAATGTACGATGGTACAGATATGGTGTTCACGTGCAGTTTATTTTTGGACAAAGATGGTGAAATGCTCCAAAGTGTTAGACAAGTAGTTGATAAAGTGGAAAACATGTGGATCGATAAATCAACAGGAGTACCGAAAATTACAGGCTTAACTCAAACTGTTACACAACGCAGTGCAGTTTCGCAACCAACGTCGAAGAAGCGAGCTGTGAGGAAGAAACAACGAGTGTCGCCAGCAGTCAATTAAAGCATCAGCATTCCCAGACAGGAGGGCGACGCGTCGGTTTTTTGTGTGTGAACACCTGCGCCCGGCCAACTACTAGAGATGTCGAGCAGCAGCACTTTCAAGCTAGAGTTTCCGAGCGTGAACGGCACTGCAGCAACCGAGGACCTGAGAGCTACCCTCAACAACTGCAAGTCTGACTCTCCGCTCTACACCAGGATAGACGATCTCAGAGAGGAATGCGGCTATCTCATCACTGCGATGGAGCGAGCCACATCACCCTTTGGCGAGACGATCATCGTGATCCTGGAGGGGCAGGTCGGGGACGACTTCTTTCTGCGAGTCTACCTGCCTAGGCGCTTCAACGAGGTCCTGAGCAACACCGACATCGAGCGCTACAACAGCGGGTTTTGAGAACGCCTTCGCTTGGTGAAGCGCAGCCCGAGGGGTTCCAATAGCAGATTCACACCTTTGGAGTTTATGTAAAGCAAGACTTGAAGATTATGTAAATACCTTTGTAAATTAGTTTTCGTAGTCAATACTTATAGTCACGTTCAGAACATAACCACTGTGTTATTTATTTCACTTAACCCCAAAAATGTCCTTTGGTAGTAAGTTTAAGAGCGTGAGTATGGTAACTGTGAGGTGTTTAGCTCATCAGCGTCATCATCAGAATCATCGATATTTGTACATAGATGTAACCCACCGCGTAATGCGATACAATTGATTGGAGCGCATCGTGTGTGAGCTGTCTTGTGATGGCGACATCGCACTGCGTTTGTAACAAAATAACGTGTACATTAACACGACGATCACTTTTCTTGCTTAAGTCACGATGTGCATTATGGCGTACGGGACGATTGGTAATAACAGCGTTTAAAGTAAACTGTGCACATTCGTTGTGATACGTCTTGTCACAGCACGTTAGATTTCACATTCTCACATTCAACATCAATTACAATTGTAGACGTAATCTCATTTCATCTGTTGTGATTTAAGTCCACGTTAACCGTTGCACATCCTCACGAGGCTCGTAAGTGTAATGAGTATTTAGTATGACAATAAACTTCTCGAATGTTAGTACGTTAAATCGTAGCTTGTTCATTGACGCATCGATCCCTATTCTTGTTTCAGTCTCAATATGCATTATGGCGTACGTGCCAGATGGTACTAACAACGCTTGAAATAAACTGCACACATGTGTTGTGATACATCCAAACACAACAAGTTAGATGCATCATTCAATCATTCAGCATCAATTGAAATGTTATGCGTGGCATCATTCATCTGGTGTAATTTGAGGGAATAACTCGACTACGAACCTTTATCGTATGTTAGTTCGTTAACAACGTAAATTGTACATTAACACGACGATCACTTTTCTTGCTTAAGTCACGATGTGCATTATGGCGTACGGGACGATTGGTAATAACAGCGTTTAAAGTAAACTGTGCACATTCGTTGTGATACGTCTTGTCACAGCACGTTAGATTTCACATTCTAACATTCAACATCAATTACAATTGTAGACGTAATCTCATTTCATCTGTTGTGATTTAAGTCCACGTTAACCGTTGCACATCCTCACGAGGCTCGTAAGTGTAATGAGTATTTAGTATGACAATAAACTTCTCGAATGTTAGTACGTTAAATCGTAGCTTGTTCATTGACGCATCGATCCCTATTCTTGTTTCAGTCTCAATATGCATTATGGTGTACGTGCCAGATGGTACTAACAACGCTTGAAATAAACTGCACACATGTGTTGTGATACATCCAAACACAACAAGTTAGATGCATCATTCTAACATTCAGCATCAATTGAAATGTTATGCGTGATATCATTTCATCTGGTGTAATTTGAGGGAATAACTCGACTACGAACCTTTATCGTATGTTAGTTCGTTAACAACGTAACTTGTACATTGACGCATCGATCACTTTTCATGCTTAAGTCACAATGTGCATTATGATGTATGTGACGACTGGTAATAGCAATGCTTGAAGTAAACTGAGCACATGTGTTGCGATACGTCTTGTCACAGCAGGTTATATTGCTCATTTCCCCATTCAACATCAATTACAATTGTATGCGTAATCTCATTTCATCGGTTTTAATTCAAGTCCGCGTTAACTGTTGTACATCCTCACGCGGTTCGTAAGTGTAACGAGCATTTAGTTTTACATTAAACTTCTCGTATGGCAATCCCAAGTAATCGGTGTTTGAAGAAGTTTGCCTTTCCCTCAAGAATTGTCACTAGCATTATAACATACGCGTTTAATAACCAGATCGCACTTGTAATATTTTTGTATACCGATAAAAATTCCAAGTAATCGAGGTTTGAAGAAGTTCGCACATTGATAAAAAAAAAAAAAAAATCCAAGTAAACGATGTTTGAAGACGTTTGAGTTTTCGCCATCACACAAGTTCCAATCTTGAGTAATGTCAACCCAAGAAAATGAAAGCTAACAGCATCACGTAGTTGTGTTAAGTTACGATAGGTATAGTTAGGTTTATTAAGACTGTTTCCAGTTAGAAAGGGGAAACATGGAGAGACTTATCTCATCGTTAGGTTACGATATCCAGTGTAACGTTAGGTCCCTGCATAGAAATAGGAAACGTAGACAGTTGTATCTCATCCTTAGGTTATGTTATGCTCTGTTAAGTTAGGTTTGTGCTTATAGATAGGAAATATTGTCAGTAGTATCTCGTCGTTAGGTTAAGTCATGCTCTGTTAAGTTAGGTTTGTTGTTGAATATACAAAAAAAATCTGTACCTTAATGTCGGCGTGCGCAATTTAAAAATGGTATAATCATAATGCGCACGCCGACATTAAGGTACAGATTTTTTTTGTATATTCAACAACAAACCTAACTTAACAGAGCATGACTTAACCTAACGACGAGATACTACTGACAATATTTCCTATCTATAAGCACAAACCTAACTTAACAGAGCATAACATAACCTAAGGATGAGATACAACTGTCTACGTTTCCTATTTCTATGCAGGGACCTAACGTTACACTGGATATCGTAACCTAACGATGAGATAAGTCTCTCCATGTTTCCCCTTTCTAACTGGAAACAGTCTTAATAAACCTAACTATACCTATCGTAACTTAACACAACTACGTGATGCTGTTAGCTTTCATTTTCTTGGGTTGACATTACTCAAGATTGGAACTTGTGTGATGGCGAAAACTC
Source organism: Allygus modestus (assembly GCA_963675035.1). Taxonomy (NCBI): domain Eukaryota; kingdom Metazoa; phylum Arthropoda; class Insecta; order Hemiptera; family Cicadellidae; genus Allygus; species Allygus modestus. The sequence continues at coordinate 62,965,891 of OY776112.1, forward strand.
AAACGTCTTCAAACATCGTTTACTTGGATTTTTTTTTTTTTTTTATCAATGTGCGAACTTCTTCAAACCTCGATTACTTGGAATTTTTATCGGTATACAAAAATATTACAAGTGCGATCTGGTTATTAAACGCGTATGTTATAATGCTAGTGACAATTCTTGAGGGAAAGGCAAACTTCTTCAAACACCGATTACTTGGGATTGCCATACGAGAAGTTTAATGTAAAACTAAATGCTCGTTACACTTACGAACCGCGTGAGGATGTACAACAGTTAACGCGGACTTGAATTAAAACCGATGAAATGAGATTACGCATACAATTGTAATTGATGTTGAATGGGGAAATGAGCAATATAACCTGCTGTGACAAGACGTATCGCAACACATGTGCTCAGTTTACTTCAAGCATTGCTATTACCAGTCGTCACATACATCATAATGCACATTGTGACTTAAGCATGAAAAGTGATCGATGCGTCAATGTACAAGTTACGTTGTTAACGAACTAACATACGATAAAGGTTCGTAGTCGAGTTATTCCCTCAAATTACACCAGATGAAATGATATCACGCATAACATTTCAATTGATGCTGAATGTTAGAATGATGCATCTAACTTGTTGTGTTTGGATGTATCACAACACATGTGTGCAGTTTATTTCAAGCGTTGTTAGTACCATCTGGCACGTACACCATAATGCATATTGAGACTGAAACAAGAATAGGGATCGATGCGTCAATGAACAAGCTACGATTTAACGTACTAACATTCGAGAAGTTTATTGTCATACTAAATACTCATTACACTTACGAGCCTCGTGAGGATGTGCAACGGTTAACGTGGACTTAAATCACAACAGATGAAATGAGATTACGTCTACAATTGTAATTGATGTTGAATGTTAGAATGTGAAATCTAACGTGCTGTGACAAGACGTATCACAACGAATGTGCACAGTTTACTTTAAACGCTGTTATTACCAATCGTCCCGTACGCCATAATGCACATCGTGACTTAAGCAAGAAAAGTGATCGTCGTGTTAATGTACAATTTACGTTGTTAACGAACTAACATACGATAAAGGTTCGTAGTCGAGTTATTCCCTCAAATTACACCAGATGAATGATGCCACGCATAACATTTCAATTGATGCTGAATGATTGAATGATGCATCTAACTTGTTGTGTTTGGATGTATCACAACACATGTGTGCAGTTTATTTCAAGCGTTGTTAGTACCATCTGGCACGTACGCCATAATGCATATTGAGACTGAAACAAGAATAGGGATCGATGCGTCAATGAACAAGCTACGATTTAACGTACTAACATTCGAGAAGTTTATTGTCATACTAAATACTCATTACACTTACGAGCCTCGTGAGGATGTGCAACGGTTAACGTGGACTTAAATCACAACAGATGAAATGAGATTACGTCTACAATTGTAATTGATGTTGAATGTGAGAATGTGAAATCTAACGTGCTGTGACAAGACGTATCACAACGAATGTGCACAGTTTACTTTAAACGCTGTTATTACCAATCGTCCCGTACGCCATAATGCACATCGTGACTTAAGCAAGAAAAGTGATCGTCGTGTTAATGTACACGTTATTTTGTTACAAACGCAGTGCGATGTCGCCATCACAAGACAGCTCACACACGATGCGCTCCAATCAATTGTATCGCATTACGCGGTGGGTTACATCTATGTACAAATATCGATGATTCTGATGATGACGCTGATGAGCTAAACACCTCACAGTTACCATACTCACGCTCTTAAACTTACTACCAAAGGACATTTTTGGGGTTAAGTGAAATAAATAACACAGTGGTTATGTTCTGAACGTGACTATAAGTATTGACTACGAAAACTAATTTACAAAGGTATTTACATAATCTTCAAGTCTTGCTTTACATAAACTCCAAAGGTGTGAATCTGCTATTGGAACCCCTCGGGCTGCGCTTCACCAAGCGAAGGCGTTCTCAAAACCCGCTGTTGTAGCGCTCGATGTCGGTGTTGCTCAGGACCTCGTTGAAGCGCCTAGGCAGGTAGACTCGCAGAAAGAAGTCGTCCCCGACCTGCCCCTCCAGGATCACGATGATCGTCTCGCCAAAGGGTGATGTGGCTCGCTCCATCGCAGTGATGAGATAGCCGCATTCCTCTCTGAGATCGTCTATCCTGGTGTAGAGCGGAGAGTCAGACTTGCAGTTGTTGAGGGTAGCTCTCAGGTCCTCGGTTGCTGCAGTGCCGTTCACGCTCGGAAACTCTAGCTTGAAAGTGCTGCTGCTCGACATCTCTAGTAGTTGGCCGGGCGCAGGTGTTCACACACAAAAAACCGACGCGTCGCCCTCCTGTCTGGGAATGCTGATGCTTTAATTGACTGCTGGCGACACTCGTTGTTTCTTCCTCACAGCTCGCTTCTTCGACGTTGGTTGCGAAACTGCACTGCGTTGTGTAACAGTTTGAGTTAAGCCTGTAATTTTCGGTACTCCTGTTGATTTATCGATCCACATGTTTTCCACTTTATCAACTACTTGTCTAACACTTTGGAGCATTTCACCATCTTTGTCCAAAAATAAACTGCACGTGAACACCATATCTGTACCATCGTACATTTTCATTTTCAATAAAATTTGTCCTTTGTTTCCCGGGTTTTGAACAGCAAAAGTATTCCCATCCTCCATCCATGACACTATGGGACAATCATCTGTTGGTTTTGGCACCCATCCTGGTTTCTTGGTTTCCACTTCGATGAGAGTTGGTCTCCTTCGTCTCTTGCAGGCAGTGATCGGTTTTACAGATGACGTCTGAGGTGATGCCAATGTCTGATCACTAGCATTATTGTTCATAACCTCAATCTCCTGAATAAACGATTTGATATAGTCGTCCGCAGAAACGTAAGCGTCCATGTTGACGTCCTTACCGTGTGACTTCTACCGTACTACGGACTGGTGGTGCGTCTGCTCACCCTTGAAGTAAACTGTATGCACTCGCTGTGACACATCTTGTTGCAATAGGTTAGATGTTTGATTTTTTCACCCAACATCAGTTCCAACGGTCTGCGGAATCTCATTTCATCTAATGCGATTTGAGTCCACGTTAATTGTTGTACATCCTCACAGGGCTCGTAAGTGTACTGTGTATTTAGCTCCTCCTTAAATTTAACAGTCTGTTTTGTTTTCTTCATAGTTATATTCTTTCACATGATATTCAATATTTTTGTTTTTTTTTTTCATAAGTATGCTGTTTCATATGATATTTTCTCTCAAACACATCTCTCGCTCTATCCAACACTAACTTGATTGCGAGCCTTTCTCGGATGTTGTTACGTTTATAACGTATTTTGTTCATTGATATGGTGATTACTTTTCTTGCGTCATCCACACTGGTCATCTTTGGAGCACGTATCGACTGTTGCTACCTGACTAGCGTCGAAGGTTCTGGAACGAGTCCACAAGCGCAGACCTATGCATTGTCAAAGATATGTTCAACTACATTAATGAAATTGTGCGAGGTTAGGATGTTGTTGTATCTGCAGTCAATGTGCATGCCGTAACTCTTCATCACTTCTTTAGCCTTATTCACTATGTTTATGCCGTTGGGGACATTTTCTCTACAGTAGCACATTGTAAATCCTTCTTCCTTTGCTTTTTTCAAGGCTTGTTTGAAATTCCTCTTCTGTGTTCGAATGCACTTGTATTCACAAACTCCGTACTGCTCTAGAAGGGTTTCCCTAATCATCACACAAAATATATGCTTCAGATTTGCATCTTCAGGCAACACTGCCACTTTAGATGTCTGTTCGATCAGCGTTTGATTCATGGATTGGTTTTCCATACACAATATATCATTTGTAGTTTTAAACTCGGAATTTGTTTGATCTAGCTTTCGGTTATTTGTTAGCGACTTTGTAAGTGATTGTAGCAGCCGTTGGTTCTCGTTTATAAGTCTGTACTGACCATTTTTTCTAATGGATGGCAAAACTTCTTCAAAGATCCAATCTTGAAACTTCTCGGCGATGGGCATTTTAGATTTCATAAGTAACGAATATAATCCCGGCTCGTTAAGAAAGATTGAATGTTTCTCGTTATAGGTTAGGGGGAGATTTTCGCTCCCCCATACTTCAGGAATTGTTTTGCGATATTTTTCTCTAACATGTACTCTGATTGCTTCTTTAGGGTTGGCGTATCCCAATATTGTAGCTACATCCTTAGCTTTGAACCATGGATTATCGCTGCTGTCAAACAGTACAGACAAAGGCCGATCATTAAACACATAGGCGGTTAAGTGGTTCATTTTGTAGGTTAGGTCAAAACGTCGGGCGATCGCTCTGACAGAACGTCACACAGCAACACTATTACACAGCCACACACTTCAAACTCCCGAACAAGAATGAGACCGTGGGTGTTTGACAACTGGTGTTCTGTTGATTTAATTACTAGGGGGAGATTTTCGCTCCCCCATACGTCAGGAATTGTTGAAGACTAGAACAAGAATGAGACCGTGGGTGTTTGACAGGTGGTGTACTATTGCTCGGAATTCGACGCGGGTGGTCTATAATTATGGGTTCCTGCAAGGGTCGGTCGCCCTCCTGTCGGGGTATCAAATTACAGCATCCGCATTCCCAGACAGGTCTCGACTCGTCGGTTTTTTGTGTGAACACCCGCGCCCTCCCGTAGAGGTATCAAATTACAGCATCCGCATTCCCAGACAGTAGGGTGACGCGACGGTTTTTTGTCTGTACACCTGCGCCCATCATCCCACGACGCACAGCCCGCCCCTAGCAGTAAAGTTTAGTTTAGTCTTGAGTTTCGAAGCGTCAACAGCTACGAAGAGATCATGGCCAACATCGAGTGGGATTGTGACATCACAGACGTTGAGTTGGAGGATGTATGTGTTGCAGCGGAAACGACAATGAATAGCAATAATAAGAAGAGACCGTTTGACGATGAAGATGATTACTTCGAAGGTGATGAATTCTACAACCGAAAAGACGACGATGAATGCACCTTGAAGCATTTCCATAAGAAGAGGCTATGGCGCATTGACAAAAAGTTCAAGTACGTTCATGAACCAAAAATGTATTCAACTACTCAAGATCTTGACGACGCTCTGTACTCCAGACGACGGGGAATCAACAGCATGTGGAACCATTGCCCGCTGGACGGCTTGGAGTGGGAATATTGGCAGCGTGACATGGACTACAAGATGAATTTCTACCCCATTGAAGAGGAGCACTTCTACGCCATTGAACATGAGCAGAAGTACATGATGCTTGTTGAAATGTGGTGGAATCGGCGGACCGATGAACTGCACCCTGATGAAGTAACAAAGTTTTTTAACAGTAAAAAATAAACGTTTTCCAACACCTTAACCTCCACCTGATCCCACCATCACAATCGGCCTTTTTCAAGGCCACAAAAGCTTTTCATGTTAGGGAACAGAAGGAAATCCTTCTAATGTAGGAGGATTTTCTTCCAAGTGTTGGTGCAGGCGTCTGGGGGGGGGGGGGCTCCAGTCCCTCCTGGCCCTCCTGAGGTCGGGCGCAGCTGCACCCCAGACAGGTCTCGACTTGTCGGTTTTTTGTGTGAACACCTGCACCCTCCAGTCGAGGTATCAAATTACAACATCCGCATTTGCATTCACTGGTAGTTCAATTGTCCGCAGGCGTCTTGGCTGGCAAAAGTGTCACAGACGAAACCTTGCCCCTCCTGCTCCTCCTGCTCCTCCTGCCCCTCCTGCTCCTCCTGCTCCTCCTGCCCCTCCTGCTCCTCCTGCTCCTCCTGACCCTCCTGCCCCTCCTGCTCCTCCTGCTCCTCCTGCTCCTCCTGCCCCTCCTGCTCCTCCTGCTCCTCCTGCCCCTCCTGCTCCTCCTGCTCCTCATGCCCCTCCTGCTCCTCCTGTTCCTCCTGCCCCTCCTGCTCCTCCTGCTCCTCCTGCCCCTCCTGCTCCTCCTGCTCCTCCTGTCCCTCCTGCTCCTCCTGCTCCTCCTGCCCCTCCTGCCCCTCCTGCTCCTCTGCTCCTCCTGGCCCTCCTGAGGTCGGGCGCAGCTGCACCCCAGACAGGTCTCGACTTGTTGGTTTTTTGTGTGAACACCTGCACCCTCCAGTCGAGGTATCAAATTACAACATCCTCATTTGCATTCACTGGTAGTTCAATTGTCCGCAGGCGCTGATGGGCTAGCTCTGTTGATTTAATTACTAGGGGGAGATTTTCGCTCCCCCTAACACATAATGGCTTAGGGGGAGATTTTCGCTCCCCCATACGTCAGGAATTGTTGAAGACTAGAACAAGAATGAGACCGTGACAACTGGTGTTCTGTTGATTTAATTACTAGGGGGAGATTTTCGCTCCCCCTAACACATAATGGGTTAGGGGGAGATTTTCGCTCCCCCATACGTCAGGAATTGTTGAAGCCAAAAACAAGAATGATACCGTGGGTGTTTGACAACTGGTGATTTATTGCTCGGAATTCGATACGGGCGGACTATAATTATGGGTTCCTAGAAGGGTCAGCCGTCTTCCCGTCGAGGTATCAAATTACAGCATCCGCATTCCCAGACAGGTCTCGACTTGTCGGTTTTTTTTTGTGTGAACACCTGCACCCTCCAGTCGAGGTATCAAATTACAACATCCGCATTCCCAGACAGTAGACTGGACGCGTCAGTCGGTTGTGCGAACAGCTGCCTCGGTGCAGAGTACTTGAAGGGGGGTGTATCGATACACCCCCTTTGCAGTATATGTTCAAAGCATTGCAATTATATTCTCCTCAAAATTTGCATTCACTGGTAGTTCAATTGACCGCAAGCGCTGATGGGCTAGCTCTGTTGGTTGTAGCGTTACCCTGATCAACTCTTGTATTAATTATCCAAAGTATGTCATGTGGGTACTGAGAATACTCGGCTTGGCGAGGAGATTCCAAAAATGAAAAAAAGGTCGAAAGTGTGGTGCGGGCCCCTTTTTTGTAAACATCATCCAAAGTGTACTTTGTGGGTACTCAAATGACTCGGCTCGACTAGACGAACAAGAATCTGCAATCAGAAATCTGATCCGAGGTTAGGTTAGGTTAGGTTAGGTTAGGTTAGGTTAGGTTAGGTTAGGTTAGGTTAGGTTAGGTTAGGTTAGGTTACGTTACGTTAGGTTAGGTTAGGTTAGGTTAGGTTAGTATTCGCAACAACAAAAATTCGAAAAAAAAAAAAATTCGCAAAAAAAAAATTTGGCAAAAAAAAAAATTCGCAAAAAAAAAATTTCGCAAAAAAAAAATTGGCAAAAAAAAATTCGCAAAAAAAAAATTCGCAAAAAAAAAATTTCGCAAAAAAAAAAAATTGGCAAAAAAAAAATTCGCAAAAAAAAAAATTCGCAAAAAAAAAAATTCGCAAAAAAAGTTTGCAAAAAAGTTCGCAAAAAAAAAAATTCGCAAAGTGTCACAGACGAGACCTCGGGGGGGGGGGGGCGTCCCTCCTGTCCCTCCTGAGCCAGGAATGTCCTTCTTACCCTACTACTGTGTGTGTATACATGTATACATGTATATATATATATATATATGTGTGTGTGTGTGTGTGTGTGTGTGTGTGTGTGTGTGTGTGTGTGTGTGTGTGTGTGTGTGTGTGTGTGTGTGTGTGTGTGTGTGTGTGTGTCCGTGGGTGCGATAACTCTCGTAAAAAACTTCCGATTTTGATGAAATTTGGTATAAACGTGTAAAGCATTTATGACTAAGTTCGAAAACGAGAGAGATCGACCCATCCGAAAATGGGTTTTTTGAACTTTTTACATGTAATTTTTTAAAAAGTCAAATTTTATTTCCTACCATTGGATTTAGCTTTTAAATAACACGGTGTTTTCAACATTTCTCTACGTCAAGTGGTTACAGAGATATCGAAAGTGCTAACACAGTACGTTGTCCAATGGTATTTTTATGGAGAATAAGAAAAATCTTATATCTAGCTTATATATGAACGTATACTTACGAAAATTTGTATACGGTTTCATCTAGTTTTGGTCTATTGTTATTTGCACAATAATATCAATTTTTACCGATTAGTCCGGTAGCAGAAAATCGGCGTACTCAGCCCCAACGTTATTCTTATGGAGAATAAGTAAAATAATGTCTCCCTTCCATATGAACATAATTTAATAAAACTTGGTATGTGGCTTCACCTTGTTGAGTTATATTGATATTTTCATAAAAACCCATTTTTTGTGTTCCTTGTTGCAGCAAACCTGCGTACTCATCGCCCCCATGTTATTCTTATAATCATTTAGATATTTATCTCTGCTGCCCTTGGACATCTCGATCACGTTGTAGGCCAATGTTGTATTTCTTAAATATTATATTGTATATTTCAGAGTTTATATTTGTTATTATTTCTTGACGTAGTATTTTCGCTTTTACTTGACGTAGTATTTTGACGTAGTAATTTCGATTTTGTGTGATATTTGATTATTTTAAACACTAGTCTGTATAGTAGTTTTTCTATTATATTATCACTGTTTATCTGTATTGCTAATTTTTTTGAATTGTTAACTTTTTTTCTGTTATTGGCCATCAAATATATAATGATATGTAAATTTGTGAATGTCGTTGGTACAGACAAATAAGTAAATAAGATGGCAAGAACATATTATTTTAAATGCATATTAAAATTTACACAGTTTTCCAACAAAAACACAAACAAAGAGTTTAAGTCATGAAAACCAACGTTTGTCACATATTAATCACTTACACCACATCACACCATTAATCGAATCATTTTAAATATTTAATTTAAAATGTTTACTTCTATAAATTGAAGAATTTTTTCTCTGAGTATTTGAAACTTTATTTGGAATTTCACTTAAGATTCTTGTGTTCTAGCCATCCATCAAGCACCCGGCGTCAGTGGTGGTCGGTTCCGACCTCACCTCTACGGCAGAGATGGTATGGAGATTGATCTGCCATTAATCTCCTTTCAATCTCCCACTCACAGACGTTGTCTGAAAGGCTGACGGGCCTGAAATGTATTTTAGTTAGGCGGGACGGATTCAGTTTTATCTACAATGATTTGTAGTCACCGATTAGAAAAGTAGTTTGTCTTCATGTTACTGGTATTTTACCTGTAAGGTGTTACAGGTATTTTTCTGATTTACTATTAACGATTTTTGAATAAAGAAAAATGTCTGTACGAAATTTTAATGTAGTATAACAGTTTTACATCTAGAATATATAATTTTACACGTAAGACAAATCATTATACAACTTCTAATTGGATGGGTGATAAAATCTCACATACTTATTTATTATATAAATAAAAATTACGCTGATAAAAAAAATAACAAATTTAGAAATTAATTTAATAATTCCTATTCTAGGTTCTTTACTTCAATGTAGGAAATATATGTTTCGTTTAGAATATTAATTTCATGTTGAATACAACTGTAAATGCTTAAAAATATAATAATTAAAAAAATATTACAAATGATTGCACGGTGACAAATTTCTAACTGCAATTATAATTTGGATTAGCTCGTCTTGTCAAATAAGTCTTAAATGAGAAAAACTTAAAATTAATATTTCGTCGTTCGTCACAAAACTGATGCTTAAAGTTGCAAAGTTTAAATGAAAACACTTTACGGGAAGGAATATAACAAGGAAATCTAATTAAACTCTACCGCGAGAGCATGGAAATTGTGCCTTTTCACCTTTGCAATTGAATCATGTTTAATTGTACCTTGCTAAACACCACTAATGAAAGATTGTTATTTCTTAATAATAAAATTACTAAAAACAGAAGAATACTTGACTCTGTATGCCTTCTTTGTCGGGATATGTGAAAAACATAGTTTACTCACAAAGAATTCGTAATGTGGCTCATTTAAGAGAAAGAACATACGAGGCAGTATCCTCAGTAACAAAGGACATGGTGTACCGTGTGTAGTTTAGATATATGTAGAGTTTCAGATGGTGAACATATTGAAATTTACCAGTCGATATTAAACTGTTTTGTTTGAAAATTTCTATAAAATAAAGATTTTGGCTATACATTCTTTGGTATTTAAATTGGTTTGAAATTATTTTTATAGTGTTGAATCGAACCAATTACATGACGAAAATCCAATTTTTGGCGAACACAACATTCGCTCTGGGCATTATCGCGTTACGTATCCGGTACTGTACATCCACACACAACCCCATTATAAAATAACAATTACATTTCACGATACGCTTGATCTTCGAAAGTTATTGATTGCTTGTTGGAAATGACCAAATTCAATAACAATCGTTTTTCAACGGTGTTTTTTTTTTTTTTTTTTTTTTTTTTTGGGGGGGTAATTTTATAATACTACTACAGGCTCGCTGAATGTGGCAGATTGGTTTTATGTATTCAAATATACATATACATTATATCGAATCTTCGAATCTGATGGATGATTATGAGTTTTACGATATAATCCTAAAATTAGTCAGTTATAAGTTAGGTAACCCTAGTAGTTAACTGCTACATATACTCAGTATAGTAACAGTATTGTGGTATAGTTTGTTAACTGTTATTTCATCATATCTAATATACATACAGCCGCATGTGTATCACACTCAGACATATGAATTCTAGACCACTTTAAGACGAACTAGAAACGTGAAATTTAGCATCAAGGTAAATACATAAAACCCCTAAAACCCCCCGGGAAAATTGCCAAAAGTTACAATTTTAAATTTTAAAACCTCTAACTTGTTATTTGAAAATTGGAAATTTTAACATTGGGCTTATGGAGTTTCAAATCAAAACAAAAGAAAGTAACAGCTGTAAAAATCTCCAGAAACTGTCAAAGTAACTTTTGATGGTAGAGTATAAACAAAAGATAGAACCATTAATAAAGATCTAGATTAGTTATACCCCAAATGAATCAAAACAGTACACTATATCAAAATACTCGAAGGGACATTGATTTATAATAACAACTGGAACAACCCCAGGCGGGGGTCTGGGGGCGGAGCACCCAGTCAGTAGAGCGAGTTAGACGACATACAGCTAATATGTTCTAATATGTAAGGTAGTTGGAAGCTGCAATATTTTTTGACTCCCCCCCTTGTTGTCATTTACAACATTGTCATAATAGACATTTTTCGGTAAGGCCTATTCTATGTTCGGGATTTGGTCATGCGTTTACGTTTTTATTAAATTGCCGCTGAATAATACAGTTATTACTACCAAATATCTTTTAGTTTTGTATAGTTTTGTTGGATTGGCTGTTTGTGTTTATATTCTACCGTTACAATAATAAAAAATCTTTATATTAATTAAATCTAAATGCATTATTTACAAAATCTATGTAAAAACTAAATTAGTTGTATGGATTTCAATATCGCTGTCAACAAATTTATCGTCAGTTTCTGTTACACTTTTTGAAGTGTAAAAAACTTGTTGTATTTATATAGATGGATGTACTCATGTTGATTACCTATCCAAAATGTATTAACAGCTGCAATTCAAACAAAATTATTCTCAATGTTAATCGTATAGGCATAAAACAAACTTTCAGGACGGTGAAAATAAAGATTACATATTATATTTATATAGATAGATGTATTCCTGCTTATTACTTGTCCGTAATATATTAGTATCAGCAATTATTTTGGTGGAAAACAAACAAAATAGCTGTTTTTTTATTTGAAAATTGGAAATCCCACTTTGCCCACTTTAAGTTTTTTGTGATATTTTCAATCTAGCTGCCATCGTACCCGGTTTCACTAGGGAATACAATAGCGTAAGCAGTTGTGTGTGCTGCATTAAAACCCGTGGAACTACTACGAATCATGATCACCTGTTTCAATTCTCATCAGCTCAAACTAAAGTGAACGACCATAATAATAACACAGGATTGCTGGAACTATGAAGCCCGTAGGACATAGCCCTAGGGGAATTTCTTAAAATCCCTTCTTAGTGGCTATCTACGTTATAGAAATAGTATACACGACAGATTTCGTGGTTTTAAGTATAGAGGTTTGGCCTGGGGAATGATCGGTTGTTCGTATTTGTAAAATGCCCATAAGAATAACAAAGGATTAAAACTTTGTCTCCCCGTTGGGTAGAGCCCTATGGGTATTTCTTAAAACCTTTTCTTAGTGTTCACCTACGTTTTGGTAAGAGTATACGTGCCAAATGTCGTGGTTGTAGGTGTGGAGGTTTGGCCTGGGGGATGATCGATTTTTCGTATGTATAGATTGTTCTTAAGAATAACACTTGGAACTTTGACTCCCCGTGGGGTGGAGCACTATTGGAATTTTTTAAAATCCTTTCTTAGTGGTTATCTACGTTATGGAAAGAGTATACGTGCAAAATTTCGTGGTTTTAGGTGTAGAGGTTTGACTTGGGGAATTATCGGTTTTTCGTATTTCTAGATATAGAGAAACAAAATATTTATTATATTAAAAACAAACATTCCGGGCGGTATAAACAAAGAACACTTATTATATCTATATAGATAGATGTATTCTTGCTAACTACTTGTCCATAATGTATTAACAGCTGCAATTATTCTGGTGGAAATACCAATGAAACATATGGGTTTTGAATTGGAGATTGGAAATGTTATGATATTTCCACTTTCCACTTTCAGTTTTTTACGATATTTTTGAGTTATATGTCTAAAATCGAAAATCTAAAGCAAGTTTGCACATCTGCACACCTAGACGCACGTTTTGCAGTATAAAAAAAATCTGAAATTTGAATAACTAAACTGACAAATCTGAAAACAAAAAGCCTTATTGTTTACAAAGTTTGCATGTAGCGTATTAATAATATAGATTTATTTTATACATAAATCTTTAAGATACATTTTTAAGTAACAATTTGGGAGTTTGGAAAATCGCAGTATGATAGGAGAGGGCTCAAATTAAAGATATTGATCCCAGGAACTCGGGAAAAATATAAGTTTTTCTGAGATGTTTCAAGCAAACGAGCAGTAACGTAAAACATCCCCCATAAGAAAAGAATGGGGATTTAAACCGTCTGTTTACATTAAAACGTGTGATTAAGTAATATTTATTTTCAATGCAGTCCGTCGTCGGCGACACTGTCCGTTTTAACTTCGTAGGAATAATGTGTACTGTATTCATAATTTTACTAGTCTTTAAAATAATTCCGTTTTGTTCAATCTTTTAAGTAATTACTAAACAGCTAAAATAATCCTGATCCTGAAACTTCAGTTTGATGGTTTATGATGCATCCTTTAAGTTTTCTTTATAAACGTGTAAGTTTTCTAGTATATCTAGTTTCGGTCCTTTGTTTAATATATTTATTACTTGTAATGTGTCTTCAATTGTTCCATGTTCATGGTTATTATCTAATATGTGTAGAGCGTATTGGGATTGCAGCTCGTTTTGTTTGACAGAATATATGTGTTCCCTATATCTTTTCTGAAATTTCTGCCAGTCTGACTACGTAAACTTTATTGTAATTATGACATTTAAATTTACGTACTCCTGATTTAGTATAGTTATCTTATTTTTCAAGTTCAACATGTATCTTTCTTTTAAGATTGTTATTAGCTTTATATGCAACAATAATATTTTGTTTTTGGAATATTTGTGATGGTTGGTCCTGTACCTGTACCTCTGGACCTGTAAACGTAAAGCACACTCTTTAATGTTGTTTTCTTGGTCATTTTAGCGAATTTACCCTATAGGGAAGAAGCTATTACCGTAGGTCTCATGGTAAGACTTAAGCCCGAGACCATGATAACTTTCTCTTTTGAGGTCCCCAGATGCCAAAAACACTATTTGTTCAAATTTATATATATATATATCTATATATATATACATATATATATATATAGATGTGTGTGTCCGTTAACATGATAACTTTTGAGTAAAAAACGTCCGATTTTGATGAAATTTGGCTCAAACGTGTAAAATGACATTCATGACTTTAAGCTCGAAAACCAGAAAAATCGGACCATGGAAAGGGGGGTTTATGGGGGTTTTAAATTTTCCAAAAATCAGTTTTTTGAATTTTTCACATACAAATTAAAAAAAAACTTAATTTTGGTTTTGACCATGCTTAAAAAAAAATAATATTGTATTTTGAATCATTAAGCTAGGTTATATGGTTGCGGAGAAAATCCAAAAAACGTGTTCATAAAATCTCCCATGTTAATCTTATGGGAAAATGGGTTTTAGCTTTTCCCCAATTAATTTTACTATAAACTTCACATTTGCTTATACCAATCAGTTTAGCTCTACAAATCATCATTTTGGTGTTTAAATTGTGATTCTACGTCCAACCGTTGCCGAGATATTCAAAGTGCTAAACACAGTACGTTGTCCAATGTTATCCTTATGGAGGATAAATAAAATTTGATATCTCGATTATTTATGAATGTATGTTGATGAAATTTGGTTTGTGGCTTCACGTAGTACTGGTATATTGATATTTGTACAAAAAATTGATTTTTCGTTGATTATTTCCGTAGCAGCAAACCTGCGTACTCAGCCCCCATGTTATTCTTATGGAGAATAAGTCAAATGTATTGACTCCCTTAATTATGAACATAAATTAATAAAACTTGGTATGTAGCTTCACTTGGTTGAGTTATATTCATAATTGCATAAAAACCCGTTTTTTTCCTTGTTGCAGCAAACCTGCTTACTCAGCCTCCATGTTATTCTTGTGCAGAATCACTAAAATCTTATATAGCGCTTATTTATGCTTGAATATTGATGAAACTTGGTATGTGGCTTCGCCTAGTTAAATTCTATTTATATTTGCATAAAAACCAATTGTTTGTGTTCCTTATTTCCGCAAACCTACGTACTCATTGCCAATGTTATTCTTATGAAGAATAATTAAAATCGCTTATATGTGAATATATTTTTATGAAACTTGGCATGCGGCTTTATGTGGTATTAAGACATATACTAGGTGTACGCTCATTCTTCCCGTAAGAGGATGAACGAAGACTGAATTTGTAAAGATATTTAGGCAGGTACTGGATTGGTAACACTCTTCTATTATCCGTTTTAACTCCACAACAGCAAGAACAGATAATTAATAAACCAAACATTTTACTAATGGAATGGTAACACCATTCCCATATCCGATTTAACTCCACAACGGCAAGAACAGATAATTTAGGACTAATGTAAATAAAAAATACTACTGACTACTGGAGTGGTAACACCCTTCTCATATCCGTTTTAAAACGACAGTACCTGGGGGGCCCAGCTTTGCTCGGGGGAGGGCCAGTCAGTCAGTTTAGATGACCTGGAGTAATATTTCATCATTTTCCCCTACAGATAATCAGATTTGTATAACTCATTTGCCGCTTTTCTACATTTTTAAGGTCCTTCCAGTTGTTATTTATAGCTCAATGTCCCTTTCATTTATTTTATTTTACTCTATATATGTAATCTTCACTCAAATCTTTTAATCTCTGTTCTCAGGAAACCACACGTTAATAATCATAAAAAACATGAGTATTACTTTGACAGTTCCCTGGTTGAACAGCTGATAATATTCTTTTGTGTTGATTTAAAACTCCATATGCCCAATGTTAATTTTTTTAACTTATCATTTTAGTTTTTTTACATTATTTGATATTTCCTGGGAATGAAGCCTGTCTAGAACTTATTTTTATCCCAGAAATTAGTTATTTTGAACATTTTAAGGAAATCGTTGGAGCAGTTTTTGAGATCAGTGTCGCAAGCAAGCAAACATACAAGCAAACCTTTCTCATATTAGAGTATATGATACCTGGGGGCCGAGCTTTGCTCGGGGGAAGGCCAGTCAGTTTGTTTAGATGACTTGGAGCATATTTCACCACTTCCCCCTACTGATAATCAGATTTGTATAACTCATTTGCCTCTTTTCTAAATTTTTAAGGTCACTCCAGTTGTTATTTATAGCTCAATATCCCTTTGATTTATTTTACTACTCTATATATGTAATCTTCTCTCAAATCTTTTAATCTCTGCTCTCAGGAAACCACATGTTAATAATCATAAACAATATGAGTTCCATGTGGTTCCAAAATCAGATAATAAATCCTTTGAATGAAGATTACATGTAGAGTGGTCATATCCAGAATGACCCAAAGGTGCATTATAATAACAACTGTTGTGACCTCAAAAATGCTTGTTAGTAGGGTACATGGTGAAAAACAACTCCAAGTCATAAACAAGATTGACCTTTCCCTAGCAAAGCTCAGCCCCAGGTAGTACTTAAACTGTATGAGTATAACTTTGAGAGTTCGCTGAAATATTTTGAACAGCTGTTATGACTCTTTTGCTTTTATTTTAATTCCCAAAAGCCCAATGTGATTTTTTCAATTTTCCATAGCGGATTTTTACATTATTTGATTTTTTTGGGGGATGGGACATGTCTAGAACTTATTTTTAACCCAGATATCAGGTTTTACAACACAAGTAGTTGGAAGGACACATTAGTTATTTTTCAAGAAAATCGTTGGAGCCGTTTTTGAGATAAGAGTTGCAAGCAATCAACCAAGCAAGCGAGCATGCAAACCTTACTCATATTATAGTGTAGGATAGGATTGAGTCAAAATAATTCAGCATTTGTATTGATTGACTATAACATATTTTTACTCTTAGGCACATAGAATGTACACGAGACAGGGACAATGATTCTGGATTCTAGCATGTTTGAAGTTCTGTATACAGACGGCCAGGGCTGAATTTAGGGTCTGTACAGGCTCTGGTCTACACCCTAAATGCAAGTGCGGGCCCTTACCAGCCCGGCCAACTTTCCTGTTTGATTTATATAATATAACCTACGCTTATATCAGGCTCTACAGATGGCGTTGTGCAATTACTTAAATTTCAAATTGCTAAAATCCGTATTTCTGCCTAGTGTATATTAACGTTGTCATGGCAAGATATTATTAAGTGATTTTCATTATCTAAATACATGAAACAAAGTCGGGATTGTATGTTAGTTATTTAGTTTCATCAAACAGCTGTTATAAGGATGATATCTAAACATACTTGAAAAGCATATAACATACGTTTACTATAGAAATAATAAATCTGTTTGAATAGCAACTCATTTTCAATACCGAAGCAAGCTCTATATAAACATAGGCAAGTGAGCGTAGCTAACGAGCTCATCCTGGAGGCGAGTGAGTGAAGCGAACGAGCTCATCTTGAAAAAGAACGAGAATCTTTGACATAAAACAAATTCAGTGACATTAGGACAGAATAATGTCTGTCTGACCAGCTAGTAGTACTCAACCCGAACGCTGACCCGAACTCCCGAACGCTTACCCATCTTTCCTCCATAAATTTAACAAGGCAACTTTTAAAGCCAGCGAGGCGGAGCTCTCAGGTCGGGGTTAAAAAAATAACAACAATTTTTTGTACGATTGAAAATTTTCTAAAATTACTAAAAAAGGCGTAAATAATAACATAGAAAATTTTCCTGTGCGGTGGAGGTCTATGGTTGAGTAGGCCGGCGTATCAAACGTGGGGACATCTTTCAGGAGATGCTGCTTTAACAAAATAAATCCAATGAATCATACGTTAAAATTAAACGTTGGGAGCGATAGTAAAGGCAGAGCCCTGAGGGAAGAACAAAGAGGTATCCATAATATTTTGGTACCCAACAACGTAGTATATAGGTCTGGAGCAGTTTTGAGGAGCCGCTTTCGAAATCTTTGGATTTTTTATTTGGTGGTTTATATTAGATTTCTAATAAAATATACCACCTGATTTTTTAGAAAAATTTGGGTTCAGATATTACAGGGCTTAAGAGATCCCAAACTTCAGTTTTTTTTACCTTTCTTAGTACCATAAACTTTAAATATTTTTAGCAGGTTTCAACAGTTTTATCTCATTGCCATAAAAAGCTCTAAAAGATGAAAAAATTAGTACTCCAATCCACACACGGTTAAATTAGTATTTCGTTAGTAGGCTATTCGGATAATGGCTGTGGAGAATATTTCAATTTCCATTCAGCAGTAAACTAAGTATATTGTCCGATGTTATTCTTATAAGAAATAAAAAACATATATCTTTTGTATACTGATTAATTTTATTAAAACTTGGTGTGTTAGCATTGACCAATAGAGAATATTCGTCCTAGGACAACCTTAAAACTGGTCTATACCAGTTTGGATGCTGACATTGGGTACAGCAAATGAAATTGTCATTACATATGAAGTTTTTTGGATGTCCATTATGACAAACTTCCCTTTCACCTTTGGTCCCTCCACTTGCAGCGGCTCGGGGTGGAAATTCAGGGGTTGGTCCCCAACCTGAGAATGTATGGTCCCTGGCTGTTGTACATGGATACCCCATCCATTGAGTTGGCCAGTTGGAGGGCAGAGCGGGTCCACATTGAGCCTGATCACAGCTGTCACAAGGCACGGGAGTTGGTACTCTGAAAGGCCAATTTGGCTGCCTGTCCCATCCCACCCTTTCCTTTCCTGCTATATCCTAACCTTCTGGTAACCTGCACAAAATTCCCGCTTGTGGAAAACGTGCCTATAACAGCTATGCTGGGGTTTCCTAATCCAGCAACAATGAATAGAGAATATGCGGAATACGTTTCCATCTAACCCTGGAGGGTGAGGTGGAGCAATTAACCTCTTAAAACCACTGTGTGTACCTAGCAAATTAGATTAAACTGTTTGCGTTTATTTGGTCACAGGTCCTAGCTATCAGGCCTGATCACGCTTTTTTATGATTCGGCCAGTGACTAATATATTTTCGGCACCGGCTGGTTTTCGACGAGTTTTAAATATATAACCTGAGGGAAAAGTTGCCAATTATTATTAGACCTATTAATTTCCAGCTCCAAAATCAGGGGGTTAAACATACAGAAATATACTTGTTTTAAACCCATTTAATGTAAAAAAAGGTATTCAATGATTTATTTATATAACAGTATCTTATAAAATTCATACCTTAAATTTAAAAATGTTTACATCATCAATATATGTAAGTTTGAATTTAAATACACAGGCTACTGAAATCGCAGCACGAGAGGTTTAAAAGCAAAATCCAACATCTACATTAATGACAATTTTTCAGGAGGGCAATATGTCTATATCGTAATTAGTTGAACGATGTAGACGGTTGGGATTACGGAGTTTTGACATCTTGATTGTTTATGAAAATCAATATTAACCACAGAAAATGCAAACAAATATAAACTGTAAACCAGACTATTTTACTGACCGGTAGATTACAAAACTTTAATCCCATGTCATTAGGTGACAGTGAGGCTTATTTGGTACATTACATGTAATAAAGATAGTTTGTACGTATGACCGTTTAGTAAGTCTGCCATCAAGTTATTTGTTCACAATGTAAAGAAACTACTATAGGTCTACAACACGCTTGATTATCAATCACAGTCAGCCGTGTTACGGAGTTATACTGTCCCAGTAATTCAAAAATTCCAAAACCTATTGTATTAATTTATCATCACTAGACAAACACTTAGCTTTTACATCGAAGTTTTCCAGTAAAAAATAAACTGATAAATAAATCTAAATAGATACAAGCATTGTTTTAAACACGACAAAACACTATTAATTTACATAACACTCACATTTTAAACTATTTCAAAATAACAAAATTGATGGAACAAAACATAACCTAACTTCATAGTTCTGTTGAAAACGTGTTTACTGTTTACATTTTTGTGATTTGTAAACAAAGATTCAGTGTTTCCACTCAGCAATAAAAATATCCCACGCGCTGATACAAAAAATCTCGTTTTATCCCACACTCTCTTTTGTAATATCCCTCGTCATATAGTACACTTTCCCACCGATTTTTTAAACAATGCAACACAATTAATGTTAAATATTATATGATTATTGAATAATGTATTAGTACAATATTTATACCGTTGGATAGAGCTTATTTATATCTACTAATTACCTATAGGTATTTTACATTTTAGTACCTCAAAGGATTTTGAGCAATGCGACATAGGCTAAATGATATGGTGATCTAACTAAATTAAATAATTTATTTACGTGAGAGGTACTAATATATTTAATGGTAGTACTAAAGTGTACGAAATAGGTACTAAATAATGGCAAATATTTTGCTTGTTAATTCCAAAATGGCTCAGCCAGCGAAATTGACGTGATTCAGTGTTCCTTATGTGACGTTTATAAAATCATAATAAGGTCGGACAGCGAGGTTAAAAAATGGGAAACCTCGCAACTGCTAGTACGGCAAGAAAATCCACTAGAAGTACTACTGCTAAGGTGCTCTGGTCATAAGTTGTAAGCAAACTACCGAACGTACTGCCGATTAACAAAAAATCCCACTTTATCCCACAATCCCATTTTATCCCACAAGCAGTCAAAATATCCCATATAGGGGATAAAAATCCCTCAAGTGAAACACAGATAAATCCCAGCTGACATTTTAAAGACAACCATAGTCAATAGCTTACTACGAAAACCAATTCAACTACTGAATATCAAACATTAAAACTAGTTTTAATAATTATTAATAATTCAAAATAAAATACAAATGCTGTGTTAAAACATCGCTTTGGTATCCCAAATGACTCCTTCAAAATTTCATTAAGAAATGTTTGACAGTTATTTAGTATTTCGATAACACACTCACCCACACACACACACACACACCCACACACGGCCACTGAAACTTCTTCATCAATACAGTGATTCACTTCGTTCATCAAATTATGCATTGGAAATTCGCTGAGTACGCAGGTTTGCTGCAACGGGGGTATTTATTTATGTTTTCATACTTCTTAATATATCTGATTTTTTGAAACCATTTCCTTGGCCTACATCAAAAATTGTTTGAATTTCATCTGTCAAAGCTTCTTTGTCTAGGGGGAGTTGTTTTGCTCTATATATCATACAATCTTTGTATGTCATAATTCGTTAAGGAACACAATAACAACTCAATTTAATCGTAAACAATAAAATTCCCCTCACAATTTCTTGTTTAACGCAACCATTTGTGACACAACACATTTCGACCTTTGCCCTAGATATTACAAATGGTTCAATTTCCTATTCAGTTAGAATACATTTAGATCAGAGATGATTGTAAAGCAATGCTCGTATTATATTTAAATAAAGTTATTTGGTAATTCTATCTGGAGTCCTAATGCATTAACTAGGTGTAAATCCCTAAACAGAATGCAGGATCAGACTAACCCACTTATACTGTTAAACACGTACACCCTTGCGGTTTTCGCATATCTATTATGTACAAGTAGAAAGGGGCATTTCTTTATAGAGCACACTTATCTACCGGAATCACACATTTCACATACTAAGAGACTAGGTAACCAAGTTTTATAACATTGCCACTTACAACATTTTATTTTATGTGTAAAACACCGATTCAACAAATAGCACTACCATTTTTTCATTCGGGAGCCATAAAATATTTGTCTAGTTACAACATAAAAATGAAGCATCAACATGTCGCCCGTTGATCAAAAGGTGATTTTGTGACGTGTATGCTTGGTGGTGGCAGCAGCTGATCAAAGCCAAACTGCGGTTACTCTTCAAAGAGGTAATTATATTCACTTACGTAATCATGAGGCTTTTACGTTTATGCGCATATCATGATATTGTATGTCGTGTGTACCAAACAATAATACCTTTAAAAATGCCCATACACGAACAAGTATATTTGTTTAGTTTGAAAACAAATTAATAGCGATAGTAAAATATTTCATGCTGTCCAAGTATTGTTATCCATTTAATGGCTATTTAAGCATTTAAAAATCGATTATATGTATATGCTGAAATTGTGATAAGTTAATTTTACTTTGATAAATATGATTTATGTATTCCTAATTTAAAAACAACAACTATGAGCATATATAAATTAAGTAAGTTTGTTCAGAGTACTGTTATAGATAATATTAGTTAGATATACAAAAAGGTTCAAAATTCATTTATTTAAATTCAGTTTAATATCTATTAAATAAAATAAATATCACGTCCCTTCAAAGAGACAAATATATAGGTTTTTCAAGTTTGGCGTACTAGCCCCTGTACAGTATCTTAGGTAAGTCTAAATACGGCGCACAAGAGATTTATAGGGACAATTTATGTTGACTGCATTTCACATTTGCCCTTTCTTTTGTAGCATCGCCTAACCGAGTAGCCATTTAGAACATTAGGCTTTATTATTTTTGCTTAAGCGAAATGGAAAAAGAGAATTATATCCAAGC
This sequence comes from Allygus modestus, assembly GCA_963675035.1. Taxonomy (NCBI): domain Eukaryota; kingdom Metazoa; phylum Arthropoda; class Insecta; order Hemiptera; family Cicadellidae; genus Allygus; species Allygus modestus. The sequence continues at coordinate 62,988,083 of OY776112.1, forward strand.
ATCTTTAGGATTATAAAAATCCAAGTATTAGATTCAAACCTATTAAATTTGGTACTCAGACAGGTTTTTTACTTTTGAAGCAATCAATAATGTAGAGTGTTAAAGCAAAGTTATTCTATGTATTTATATACTCAAAACAAATTATGTATGAGAATTCACTTACAGGGAGATGTGTTACCTCGAGTCTATATCCTAAGCTGTAATGTATCTGTATATAATATAGGTTACATTATACCACTTCAGAAAAACTGTGAAATCTAAGATTAAAAGTCATACATGCCTGAAAGTAAATAATGACAGATATCAATTAAATTAAATATTAGAATCTTTTACTGTTTGTTGAACGAAACGAATTATTCTCGTTGATACTATATATATTGATACTATATACTATTGTCTTGAAGTTATGTTATAGATATTACAAGTTCAAAGTTCAGACTTGTAAAGAATTCGATTGCTATTGTATAACTGAAATATTATTTTCTTAATTATAAGAGAATTTAATTACTGTAGTCAAAAAAGTTTCATTGTGTAAGGTCGTTTTTTAATTTAATACAGTGACCGGTGATCAATATTTATGATAGACAACCAAACTTTATTTTAAATATCTATAGACATTTTAATTAAACTACGTTTTTTAAATTAGCTTTTAACATATTTTTACTAAACATATTCAACATATATGACGTGAAATTGTAATATTGTCCTTTATTTATTCTCAGATTAATTTGAAAACTTTTTGTGACGGTTCAATATCAAGACAATAACCCAAGGTAGAATTGTATAAAGAACCGTTTGAGACATTTTACCTGAAAAATTATAGCTTAATTTTAGCGAATTTCCCCTATAAGGAAAAAGCTATTAACGTAGTCGGCATGGTAAGACCTAGGCCCGGGACCATGATAACTTTTAGTTTTGAGGTCCCCAGACCCCAAAAACACCATCCGTTCGAAACTGTATTGTATATATGTGTGTGTCCGTGAGCACGATAACTCTCGTAAAAATTGTCCGATTTTGATGAACATTTATGACTTTAAGTTCGAAAACCAGCCAGATCGCCTCATCCGAAGGGGTATTTTGGGGGGTTTTGTCCCCCAAAAATGGGTTTTTTTGAATTTTTACATATAATTTTTTTAAACCCAAATTTTAGTTTACACAATTAAATTCAGCTTAAAAAACAAACAATTTGGTATTTTGATCATCGCTCTACGTCAACCGGTTACAGAGATATTGAAATAGCTGAACTGTGTTTAATGATATTCTTATGGAGAAAAGGAAAAATTGTATATTTCACTTATTTATGAACGTATATTAACGAATCTTGGTATACGGCTTCATCTGGTTGTGGTCTATTGTTATTTGCACAAAAACCAATTTTCGCCGATGATTCTCGTAGCAGCAAACCTGTGTAATCAGCCCCATGTTATTCTTAAGGAGAATAAGTAAAATGTAACACAGAGAAGATAATTTTTCTTCTCTCTGAATGTAATGACTCCCTTAATTATGAACATAAATTAATAAATTATGGTATGTGGCTTCACCTTGTTGAGTTATATTGATATTTTCATAAAAACCCATTTTTTGTGTTCCTTGTTGCAGCAAACCTGCGTACTTATCGCCCCCATGTTATTCTTATAGAGAATAATCAAAATGGTATACATCGCTTATTTATGAATGTATATTGATGAAACTTGGTGTATGTGGCTTCATCTAGTTGAGTTATATTGATATTTCCATGAAAACCCATATTTTGTGTTCTTTGTTGCAGCAAACCTGCTTACTCAGCCCCCATTTTATTCTTATGGAGAATAATTAAAATTGTATATATCGCTTGTTTGTGAATATATTTTTATGAAACTTGGTATGCGGCTTTATGTGATACTAAGACAAATATTATGCATTGGAAATTTGCTGAGTACGCAGGTTTGCTGCTACGGGGGTATTTAATTATCTACCAATGATCTTTAAAAGTGTTATTTTGTAAAGGCAGAAGTCAAAGTGAAGCGTGATGGAACTATTAATCTTTAACTTTTCTCTTTGTATTGATTTTGAATTGATCATATTTTAATATTCTTATTGATTTTGAATATTACAGTCCTTCTTTTTTAATTGATTGTTGATGCGTTTTAATTAACCTTTCCTACCAGTCAGTCATAGTAGAAGGTATTGTCACATTTTATTTAACTACTGTATATAATATCTTCCCTTATACATAATTCAAACTGTGATGGTCAATATGATTATCTTTTATATTAAATTACATAAAAAAATACAACATTCTTTTACATTGAATAATAGTTATTAGAGAGGTTAGTTATTGTTCCAATTCTGTTTATTACTTAAATATTTTAAATAGTCATCAACAATAGCCTACATGATATTAATTCAGAAGAATTAGTTATAAGATTCAGGATTTTGGCATTAGAACAGCTTGTCGATGATAATGTGCCATTTGATACAGAGAACAACCAGCAAAATGAACATAAGAGGAAATAGTTAAACCTAAGTTTATTCTCCGTTGTATGGCATGATTACAGTTTAGACTATATGCTTAAGCTAGAAAATAATGTGATGGGACTAGCAATTACTCAGCCCAACTTAAATTTGTTTCTGAGTAAAAACTGACTATAAATATACAAAGCTGCTCAAAATTACTCTTATATGTAAAACAAAAATAATTTTCGTAATCCTTTTCCCACCAAATTATTTACTAATTATTTAGCTTTACAGAACATCCTACGAGAGACGAATAGCTAAGTCCTGCATTGTTTTTATAAAAACTCTCCTGCCCTGTCTTTGGAGGTATCGCAGGAACTTATCGATTATATTGTGTTGGCCCGAGTCCTGGCAACATGCCTCCAGGTGGAGATCATACTTGACGTCCTCGAATTTGATTCCGAAAAGTCACAAGCTATTACATCATTATCCTGTACATAAAAAGGATAGTGAAAATTGTTTTAATACCCTTTATAAAAATCTAATAAAAAATCCGATGTTTCACTTTTTATACACAATAACAATATCACTCTTGTTTTGAAATGTTTCTCGGTTACTGAAAATAATACGATTATGTTATCCGTTGTTAAAAATATTTAATCAAATTTGATTTTATTTATTTTTTCTTTTCACTCATTTATTACACATTTTTAAATTTATACTTCTCTATTTATAATTAGTTTAAACAAATAATACTAAGATTTGAACCTGATACTAAGATTATTAAAAGTGATCGTACCAATATTTATTTTTAGTGTCACTTTATATGTATTGTTACCAAAATCCAGTATTTAACCAGTTTTTGATGTTATTATGAAAAGAAAATATAATGGATGTCCAAAATACCAAGCTAGGATAATGTAACCACTGATCTTTATAATATTAGTTCTTATTAAAAAAGCAGATGTTCTATAAGGGTGAGATTTCAAGGGACTGCTAAACAGGTTTTATGTTCAAAATGATAATTAAAAGGCGTCGAGTTGTAGATTTGATGTCTTACAATTTTCATGTGTTCTTATTACTCCACAACACAGAAATTGTAAGCTTTAGTATAATTCTACGGATGGAAGCATATATTGAATTTAATTTCATATTGTTTTATTTTAACAAAACACAATATAAATAAAGTAGGGGGCATTAGATGGTTCAAAACCAGCAAAGGCGCGGTGTGGACGCGTGGACGCGAGGACCCCCCCCCCCCCCCGGGTGCCCCCCCCCCCGTGCCCCCCCCCCCCCGGTGCCCCCCCCCCCCGGGTGCCCCCCCCCCCGGTGCCCCCCCCCCCGGTGCCCCCCCCCCCCCCCCGGCCGCCAGCAGCACTTTTCGTGATGACCTTGAACATGAGGAAAAAACTTTCGAAAATTAATAATTAGCCTATTTATCCACCGATTCCCACGGGACTTTTTCCAGAGTGTAGGCCTATCCCCAGGGAAGCGAATGACGTAAGAACCCCATAGATCCACCATTAAACAAGGCCGCTATTAATTTAAAACCGCGTTTTCCTTATGGGATCTCAGCTGTTTACCGACCGATTTTGACGAAACCTCACCACATGTCGGGCCGTGACCTAAGAAAACCATCGCTTAAAGAAAATTGAAAATCCACTGTTAAACGGGCCCGCTATTAATTTTCAAACGCGTTTTCCTCATGGGATCTCGGCTGCTTGCCGACCGAATTTGATGTGACTTCGTTACACGTTGTATGTCGGCTTGAATAAACCAAACTGCGAGTGGCTCCGTGGAGTCACGTGTCGAGGCGCGTGCTAGGGCCTACGTGACTGTCCCAGCCTGTTTACTCATTAGCGGCCTTCAAGACCCCTCCGTTCTAGAAGGTTCCGGCAAGTGCGTCGCATGAGGCCTCCTCCTGACTGGAGTGCTATGTATGAGCATGTCATGTGTCGAAGCGCGTGCTAGGGCCTACGTGACTCTCCCAGCCTGATACTCATTAGCGGTTCCGAGAATTGTTTACTACTTTCACCGCTTACTGTACGGTACGTAGCTATGTTACTTCAGTGATTGTCATTGCTTCCTTCATTCAGTTTGTGTTTGGAGCTCAGTGTATGTAGATGTTCTACTTCAGTGCTGTGCTAGTCTTTACTGAACCATATTCCGAGATTTTTTAAACGTAAGTATATGTAGCTCTTATAAGTTGTAGTGTGGAAGACTATTACATTTCCCTTTATAATAAGATTCTCATTTAAGGTATGATCGTTCAGCAATTTTGAAGTCATAATGTGTAAAGAGAGGTCTGGCCTATTAATAGAAGATGAATAATTCGCATTATGTTTTAAGGAAAACGATTCGTTAAATGTTTGAGCGAAATAATTATCTAACATTAATATTTAAACTTTTACATATCCCAGTACACTGAGCCTTGTCGTTGTTTCTTTTCAGATGGAGACGAGTGGATTTGTAATGACCTTAGAACAGTTATGTTTTATAACGATTAAAATTAATGAGTCAAACTTTAAAAATTTAAAAATAGATTCATTTCCACTCTTCTAAAATTTTTTGAGGGAAATAAAATTAGGTATTTGCTTTCCAAGCCTTTGTGGTGGGTGGAGAGTATAGATACCCGATGTTGCAGATGGCTGTTCCTCGTATGTGTGAGGTCTGCGGTCGCGTCTTCGCTGGAAACCTGGCTCGTCACATGGCAGCTGCTCACAGGGACCGCCATTTCGACTGCAACGTCTGCGGGAGACGCTTCGGGCGAAGCGACAGCCTGCGACGCCACCTCACAGCAGTTCATCCTCCCACTCCTCACGACCAAGCGCCAGGTACGGTTTTTACATTAAACAAGAAACCGTCAGTACTAATGACTTGTTTTCGAGAGAGAGTAAACGGCTTTAGCTGAGTAAACAGATTCAAGTAGTAAACAAGGGGCTGCCAGCCTCTGTGCCTCACTCTTGTATTACTGGACCCGGGTAAACTGGCGCTCGAGATGAGGAAGAGGTCGTCAGGCCTCTATGCAATTCCTCACCCTTGTATTACTGGGCTCAAACTGGCGATTGAGATGAGGAAGAGGTTGCCAGTTCTCACCCTCGTGTTTATCGGGGTCACTAATAGGACTTGTCTTCCTGTTCGCAGGCCATCCGTGCCCGTTGTGCTCCGTCGCCCTGGCGGGTCCCGAGGATCTTCGCCACCATATGGAAGCGGTCCACGGTGCGAGCCCGTCAGCTTCGACCTCCTCCTCCTCCGCAACACCACCCTTCAGAGACCCACGGCCCGAGTGCGACGCGTGCGGGCGGCGATTCGCCCGCGAGGACCTGCTCCGGCGCCACGTGCAGCTGGTGCACGTCAACGAGGCCCGTTGCACCGAGTGCGGCACCCTTTTCCGCAGGGCCGCGTACCTCCAGCGGCACATGGCGAGCGCCCACCGCGGTATGAGGTTCACGTGCGCCTACTGTGACCGAGGCTTCACCCGGCGCTACAACCGGGACCACCACGAGGCCCACAACTGCCCCATCGTGAGGAACCTCGTTGTGGACGAGATGCCGCGCCTGCCCACTCTGTCACCCGAGCCCCGACCTAGCTCCGAGCCTCAGCCCGGACCCAGCCGCGAGCCCCAGCCCGGTCCCAGCACGGCACCCGACGGGATGGTGGGTGGTGGCGGACTACCCACGTTCCGCCCCATCCAACGGGCGTTCCGCGGACGCCTCCTGACCTTCGGCCTGTCCCGGCCCATGGAGGACTTCTTGACCGTGGAGGACGCGCTGGTGCTGCTGTTCGACAGCGTCCTGGAACTGTTGACCGACGTCAGGACCCGACACCCGAACATCAAGGTCAACATGTTCCTAGAGTGCGAATTCGCCAACGTTCACGGAGCCACCTGTCTGCGGGCCTTCAAGACGAAGAACGTGCCTCTCACCGCCGCGTCCAACTTGGAGGACTTCCTATCGGCTTCCTTCCACAAGCTGGAGGAAGAGAAGGAGCAGTGCCTGCTAGTGGGCAGCGGGTGGAGCTATCTCCGGATACGCGACCTGGAGATCCGCGTCAACCTCTACACCCCGTTGGGAGAACGCGGAGCCAGGTTCGTCCAGCTTCCCAGGACCATCTGCGAGACGCGTGCCGTTATCAACGTGCAAAACGTCGATGACATGTGCTTCGCGTACGCCATCCTGGCCAAGTTCGTCGCGCAACACCCGGAGAGGCCAACATCGTACACACCGGACGTCATGGCACGCTACGACTGGGTCGGCCTACGCTTCCCCGTAGCCGTGAAGGACATTAAGGTCTTCGAGAGGAGGAACCCCATCAGCGTTAATGTGTACGGGATCGAGCACGCCATGGTGGGGAGACGCCCCGACGGATCGCCAAAGTTCCAGGACCGCGTGTTCCCGCTGAAGATCTGCAAGCGGGAGTTGGAGGATCACCGGGACTTGCTGTACGTGACCACCGGCGGGGACAGTCACTACGCCTACATCACAAACATGAGTAGGCTAGTGCGAGCCCAGCTGACGTCCCACGTCAACGCCATCCACGTGTGTAAGCGATGCTTCGCTTACTTCGACAACCAGCCCAACAAGCTGCAACTGTCCGGTGTCGAGCGTCTGGAGGAGCACATGCGATACTGCACCGCCAAGGCTCCCCTCCGCTTGGACTTACCGAAGAAGCAGCAGATCCGCTTCGTCCACCCCGAGTACACTCGGCGCGAGCGCTTTTGCGTTTATGCCGACTTTGAGTGTGCTCTGCAGCCCGTCGCCGCTGACCCTGCGGAAGCGCCGCCCGGCACGAGGCCTCTGCAACTGCACGTCCCGTACGCCTTTGCCTACCAGATCGTGGACTCGCTCGGCCTGGAGGAGTTCGAGCCCCGCGTCTACTTCGGGGCAGACGCGTCCAAGGTCTTCATGGAGAGGCTCAAGATGGACGTGCTGGCGCTGTGGGAGTTCCTATTCAGCATGAGAGCTCTGCACCCTTCTCTGACCCGGCAGGAGATGAACGAGTACCTGGCAGCGACTCACTGCTACCTCTGCGGGAAGGAGTTCACGGACCAGGACGTCAAGGTGCGGGACCACAATCACGCCCCGCCCTACGAGTTCCGAGGAGCCGCCCACCGCTCGTGCAACCTCAGGTACCGGGAGCAGCGACACATTAACTGCTACTTCCACAACCTGTCCAACTACGACGCCCACTTCGTAGTGCGCGAGCTGGCCATCGACCCCGGCGACGTGGACGTGTTGGCCCACACGGAGGAGCGGTACATCGCTTTTACCAAGCGATTCCACTTTGGTCAGCCTGGGGACAACCAACGTCAGAGCAGTTTCGCGGTGCGCTTCCTGGACACCTACAGGTTTCTGTCCATGAGCCTGGCCAACCTGGCGGCGGGACTTCCCACGGACAGGATGCGCGAGACGAGGAAGCGCTTCCCCGACGACCGGCTGTTCGACCTGGTGCGCAGGAAGGGCGTGTTCCCCTACGACTTCGTTACGTCCTACGATACGCTGTACAGGACCAGGGAGTTGCCGCCCAAGGAGGCGTTCAGGAACTCCATGACCCTGGAGGACATCAAGGACGAGGAGTACGAGCACGCCCTCAACGTGTGGCGAGCCTTCGAGTGTCACAACCTCAAGGACTATGCGGACAAGTACCTGCGATGCGACATCGCCCTGCTCACCGATGTCTTTGAGCAGTTCCGCGACACCTCGCTGGCAGAGTACGGGCTGGACCCCGCCCACTACTACACCCTGCCGTCCTACGCGTGGGACGTGATGCTCAAGACCTGCGGTGTGGAGCTGGACACGCTGCAGGACTTTGACATGTACCTGTTTGTGGAGCAGGGGATCCGAGGAGGCATCTCACAGGCCATCACCCGCTACGCCAAGGCCAACCACGACAGGTGCCCGGACTACCGCCCGGACGAGCCCACGCGCTTCCTCCTGTACCTGGACGCCAACAACCTCTACGGCTGGGCCATGTCCCAGCGCCTGCCGACCGGAGACTTCGAGTGGCTCAGCCGAGAGGAAATCCAGGCGTTGGACGTCGCGGCGCTGGACGCGGAGGCCGATCGAGGCTACATCTTGGAGGTGGACCTCCACTACCCCGCGCGCCTACACGACCTGCACAAGGACCTTCCCTACTGCTGCGAGACGAAGCGTCCGCCAACAGGGAAGTTCCCCAAACTGTTGACGACCCTGGACGACAAGACGCACTACATCTGTCACTACAGGGTCTTGCAGCAGGCGCTGCAAAACGGATTGGAGCTGGTCGCGGTGCATCGGGCGATCTCGTTTCGCCAGTCGCGGTGGTTGGAACCGTACATCCTGATGAACACGGAGCTGCGGAAGAGGGCCAGGACGAAGTTCGAACAGGACTTCTTCAAGCTCATGAACAACGCGGTCTTCGGCAAGACCATCGAGAATGTACGGAAGCGCCTCAACGTGAAGCTGGTGTGCACCCCGGAGAAGTTTTCCAAGTACGTCGCCAGATCCAACTTCCTGGACCGGACGTACTACACGGAGGACGTGGCCCTGGTGCATCTGTCCAAGGTCAACATCGTGTTGGACAAGCCCGTCTACGTAGGCATGACAGTCCTGGAGCTGAGCAAGTGGCTCATGTACGAGTTCCTGCGCAAGATGAAGGAGCGCTACGGTGACCGCCTCACCGTGGACTACATGGACACGGACAGCTACGTCTTTGACATCGTGTCCCAGGACGTCTACGCAGAGATGAAGGAACACCTGGACGACTTCGACACCAGCGGCTATCCGAGGTCCCACCCCTGCTACAGCCCCGTCAACGCCAAGGTCATCGGAAAGTTTAAGGACGAGTGCAACGGCCTGTCCTTATTCGAGTACCTCGGCCTGCGGTCCAAATTATACTTTATGGACATCGAGGACGCGGCGACAGGCGGCAGCAAGGCTCTCAAGCGAGCCAAGGGGGTGGCGAAGGGCGTTGTCAAGAACGTCCTCACCCCCGACGACTACAGAGAGTGCCTGTTTGACGGGGTCCAAAAGCGCACCACCAACGTCCGCTTCCAGTCTCACTTGCACCGGGTCTACACCGTGGAAGTGGACAAGCTGAGCCTCAGCCCGACTGACGACAAGCGGTGCGTCCTCCCCGACGGCATCCACACTCTGCCGTGGGGACACAAGGACGTCCCGCCACTACCGCCAGCCAGGAGAGGAGGAGATCGACCTCAGCGGATGGAGGTGGACGGTGAGGAGGAGGAGGAGCGCCAGGACGAAGACGAGGAAGAGGAATTCCCTGTTTAGTTTTAAATATTAATTTTAAGAAAAACTTGTAAATAGTATTTGTAAGAAAATATAATAGCTTTATGTACAGCACGAACCTGAGTTGTTTATTTCCTCCCCTTTGCTCACTCAAAAGCCGTTAGGCTTAAAGTGTGTGAGAAAGGCGTTATGGGCCGTTTGGCCCGAGCCGTGCAGCTTAAAAAGCCCCCGCCAACCGGGAGCGATTGGCGGCGCGTGTCGGGGGACGGCCCTGAAGGAGTTGCCCAGGAAGGAGTTGCTAAGTGGTTTGCTGACGCTCGAGGTTGCACCCTCGAATTGCTCAGCGGTTTGCTGATGTCCGAGGGGTCTCGTGACGCGCCCTCTTTGGCGACCTTCACTGCCGCTTGGCGGGGGCTCAGCCAGTGACACGCGCCGCTGGTATATAAACCTGAGGTCCAGCCCCGCTGCCTCAGTTTTGCTAATTTTTATAAATTTAGTAAGGAGAAAGGAGAAATGAAAACACAAGCTTTATCATTATGAGGCATGTATTGTACAGTAATAAGGTTACATACACATACTACAAAAACCTTACAAATTAGTTTTAAGCGAATATGGAGTGGAAGAGTCTGCGGACGAGAGCGTCGTTGGCGGCGGGAGCGGCAGGGTCGAAGAGCTGGACGTAGTCGCTGAGTGACGTGCGGAGAACAGCCCGGCAGTACAGGTAAGTGAGGCAGTAGTAGCCGCAAACAGAAGTATCGTAGCCCTGGAGCCGATACCTGTTGTAGACGTAGTGGCGGTGATGAGGATTGCGCCTCAGGAACATTTGAAAGTCGGCCTGGTATGGCGGCCTTCCGTAGCTGTCCAGGTACTCGAGTCTGTCCTCTTCCGAGCAGTAAAACGCCACCCAGTGTTCGCCTCCCTCGGTGTGTGCTACCGTGTTGGACACGATGGCGGTGAGAGGCTTGACCGGCACGTCCGGTAGTTGGTCAGAGGCGTAGACCGCAACGTTCCTCAGTCCGGGGATCTTCGCCAGGCATTCTCTGATCTGGACGGTATTCATCGTGGGCGGAAGCAGCACAGGCAGCTCGAGGTGGACGGGTCCAGTGTGTCGTTAGCCACGAGCCAGTCCCGCAATACTATGCAGTTATGAAGGGCGCAACGGTTGTGGGAGCTCTTATGGTGGCGACAGCGCAGGGTCCGGTAGGTGGGCGGACCGTTGAGCGACCCGCAGCCCAGATCCTCCATGTCCTGAGCGGTGGTGGCGGCGGGCTCGGTTATGAGGTGGCGTTGTACAAAGTCCCTCTTCTGCGATCCTTTGACGTAGACCAGGGGGCGGTGGATGAGGCAGGAGCGCAGCTTGTCCAGCAGGGCGACGTACGCGATGTCCCCCTGGTCCCACTCCAAGCCGTGGCAGTGGCGAGTGACCCAGACGCTCTCGCGCTGTTTCTCGGAAGTCAGGAGGTCCTTACTGAAGGGCGGGCGGGCGATGTGATGTAGGAGCAGCGTGCCGGTAGTCACGTCCACCACGCAAACCTCTTTCAGTAGAAAGTCATTATCACTGTCTTTAAAACACTGCATATCCATCACCACGCTTCCGTGATGACAGCGCGCTGGCGGCGGCTCGATGTAGATCGGTGGCGGCACGTCCATCCCGTACGGCTGACTGAACTCGACTGAGCGCTGGCGGGAGCGCGCCTAGCGGGTTAACCTTGGGTGCGCGCGCCGCCATCACCTAACGGTCCGCGGTGACCTTGAGCGCGCGACAACTCGTTTACCCGCCAAAACCTAACGGTGCGCGCGCGCGGTGACCTTGAGCGCGCGGCAACTCGTTTACCCGCCAAAGTCGACTGTGACGTTGCGATGACGGTCCACCTCCACGACGTTGTCCAACTCGGCGTACACTATGCAGTTGAACGCCTCCGCCAAGGCTTCGGAGAACCCAATCTCTATGCGCAGGTTACCGTTGCGCACCAGGTTCCAGTGGCTGGATTGAGAGGCCGCCATATCGGGTGTCAGATCAAACGCCATCAGGCAGTATCCGTAGGGGTACTCGTTGCGACTGACTTCGTTACCGCAGTCTGAGAAATTGATGCCGGTGCCGGTGTACAGCGTGTGGTAGGCGAGCACGCACAACTCCTTACCGAACGTATAATCCGGTTGAAGCGGCTTACATGGCACTTGCTCACCGTCTATGTACAGCGCGAAGAAGTTCACGTGGCTGTGGGTGAAGTTGAACGGGTTCTTCTTGTAGTCCCCGTTGAACGCTTGATTGCTGACCAGGCCAACTATAACGCGTTTCGGCAGTTGTCCCAGAAACACACTGTCCAGAGTCTTGCTGCTGATACCGGAGGGTAGCGTGAAGGATTTGACTTCCACGCGCGTAATGGGATATTTGGCTGTACCCGACTCCAGCGTCCTGCTGTGAGCCAACAGCACGCTCGGGTTGATCTTACAGCGGCGCATGAACAGGTTGACTTCGGCGATGTCCACTTTGTAGTCTGTCACGGTTTTAGACATGATGGAGAATGAGTTCTTTGACCTGATCAGGCGAAAGCGCATCTCCACGCCGTTTAACATGAACTTCTCCTGATTGCACAGGTCGACGTGCAGATGTCCGACCATGTCCGCGTACCGGCTGGCCTTGACAAACTCCCTCCGGTTCTTGAGCCCGGCATTATCCTCCTCAGTATTGTCCATGTACCCGGCATAGTCCTCGTAGAACAACTCCGCGGTGAGGTGCGATGTCTTGGCATCACCGCCATAGGACAACAGGTTCTCCAGGTAGGCGCGATAGGCGTACGTGTTGTTCTGAGGAGACACCAGTTTGTTGTTCAGGTACAGGTCCACTTGACTGAACAGCGAGTGCAGCCAGTTGTTAATCGGACCCACCTCTTTTATCGCTTGATCACCCATTACAGCGCCTCCGCTAGCCGTTCTAATGGTAGCCTTCACATGCAGTAGCGTCTGTGACAGATCCGTGTACTCGTCCCCGTGGCCCGGAACTATGAACTCCACGGGCGAGTCGTCTGTCAGGGAGGAGATGGGCTTGTACTGCACCCATTTACCGCTCTCTATACTGGTCTGCGTGGGCGGTAGCGAGAACAGGTCCAACTCGGTCTTGACACACTCGCACGACTTCTGATGTAGAAACGCCATTATCCAAAAATGTCCTTCACGGTACTCTCGCTCTTCTTGCTTCTCCTCTTCTTAGCGACACGTTTTGCGGGCTTCCTCTTGGGCGCAGCGCTCTTCTTCCTCGCTCCGAGGAGTTTCGCCAGAGACTGAGGAGTAACCTGCTGTACACGCCTCCTCTTATAGGCGCCACCACCGCTCAGCACGCGATCCAGTTTTTCATCGGCCTTACGTTTCAGCGACCCGGTAAACTGTCTGAGTCGGGCGTTGGCTGCGACTCGGGGGTCGGCTGTGCCCGCTGCCACGTCGCCCAAGAAGCCCACACCGGACCTCAGCGCCTCCTTGCCCAGCGCCGATGCGCCGGATCTGATCAACGGGACCACTGTCCGCATCAGCCCGCCTAGGAAACTGCCGATGCCGTGTCCGCGTTGGAAAGCGGCTCCTCTGAATACGGAGGATACGCCATGGCCCGCCTGCTGGTGGCGGTAATACGCCAGATAGGGATCGCTCGGATTCATTGCCGCTGCCTCTCTTTCCTGAAATGAAGCTTCATGCACGTAGTCCCGAAGTGGAATGGCAAGTGTCGCCCTTGGTTATCCCTTAAATCGATTTCCACGCTCTCGAATGAGGTTTTAATCACCGGCACGTAGTGCGGGTCTATTATATACACTGTCGTGTTGGCACCGTACGTGTAATTCCTGATGTCGATGTTGAGGATCTTCAGTAGTGGCGCCACAGCGTCGCCCACCAGTTGGGGTTCCACCAGGTCGCAATACACGTACATGTGTGATGGCAGACCGGCGAAGAGGTTAGCCGGCCTCACGGACCTGTGACGCTTGACGATATCCGTATCCACCTCGTAGCCAAACTGTAGCGCCAAACTGGGGCTCAGTTTGAGGCTCTGAACGGCTGAAGACGTCGACATCAATTCCACCCTGGAGGACCTCTCGTCATACGAGAAGGCGCACAGGTTACTCTTCATTTGAGGGTGGTTGTTGATTGCGTCTACGAGTTCCTCGGTACTACTGTAATTGCCCGGCTCCACTTTGATTAACAACTTGTCCACCACGGCCAACCCGCCTTTCGAGTCCCTCATTCCCAGCACTAGTTTGATGTAGGTTCCCTCACCGACGGTCAGAAAAGAGAAGGGGTAGTGCGCCTCCGCCAGAGCGACCTCCCACTCGCCGTCTGACAGATCAACGGTCGAGGGTAGATGGGTCGTGTAGTTTGTCACCATGTTGTTGGGATAGTAATTCATTGAACTGTTACTGGGCAACGTCAGGTAAAACTGGTCGTGCCTCGTCATCGCAGCTGTTGCACGTCCGCTGCGGGTACCCACGAATTGAAGTCCTCTCCGTAACCGGCCCACTTGACTAGGTAGCACTTACTGGAGCCTCGCCCTTTAGTGTCCAGTATTTTATCTATTTGATACAGGCGATCCGGGGCGATCATCACCTTTTGCATCTCGTGCTCGTAGAAGCGCCCTTCCAGCGGCGTCCCGTTCAGGTCGCGCAACACGTACAATGGTAGAGGATGCGACCCGTATACGTGGTCCACCACGAACAGCTCCTTACTCCAGTTGGTCTCGTAACCTTTGGCGAACGTGCCCTTCTCCTTGGCTATGCGCACCGTGTCGCCCGGCTCGAACCTGGGCTTGTGTCGCCGGATCGCCTTTCCATACATGTGACGCCACACCTTGTACACCGTTTGACCATCGCCGCTGTCCGCGTCCACGGGTCGTAGGCCACCCAGGCTCTTGTGCGGGCTGCGGTTGTAGGCGTCCACAAGCCTGTCCAACACGTTCACGTAGCGATACGTGTTCTTGTAGGTCAGGTAGCGCCACATGCGGGTCTTAAGCGTGCGGTTGACTCGCTCCACCACCGCCGCCTTCACGTCGGGGTTCTGCGTGGTGAAGTAGTTTACACCGTGACTCTTGAACACTCGCTTGGTCGCGGCCCCGGTGAACTCCGTCCCCTTGTCGGTCTGTAGGCAGCGAGGAGTCGCCTCAGCGAATATCCTCTCGAACGCAGCAGCCACCTCAGGCCCGCTTTTCCTCTTCAGCGGTACCGCGAACAGCCGCTTACTGAATACGTCTATCACAGTCAGCAGGTAGTTGACTCCGTCGTTGTACCGGCTCAGGCCGCGCATGTCGTTCAGGTCCGCCTGCCACAGCTCCCGGGGCCCGAACACGGCGTAGCGGTTGCGGGGAAACCGCTTGCGCGCAGGCTTGTGCAGCGTGTAGGTGTCCTGGGCGCGCAGCCAGTCGGCTACCCGACGTTTCGGTAGGCGCGCGGCTCTGGCCAGGGCGGCCACCCCGCCGAGGGAACCGGGCTGGCTCGGGTCGTAGTACAACTTCTCCATTACGGTGTGAACGGCTCCCAGTTGTCCAATGACGATTCCCGGTCGGGTTCCTCGGTTATTATCCTTCTCCTGGCCGCTGGGGGCCGCGGTCTCAAGCGGTCCAGTATCGGCGTCAACCTCGGTGAGAGGGGTGTCGACGAGGCTGTCGTCGTGTCTCCCCAGGGGCTCGATGCCGAGTCCAGTCCCACGCCTAGGTAACGCAACGCCGTGGGATTGCTCACGTATTCTTTGGGCACGTTCATGTCCTTCAAGGCGGCCATCACTTGATGCCAGCCAGTAGGCAATCGGTCCGCCCTTCGCGCTCTCACTATGCTGTGCGCGATGTCCACTATATTGGAATCGGGGATCTTCACCTTGTCCACGTACACCGCCCCACTGGCGTCCCAGGAGATGGGGCTGCCTTGACGGGTCATGAATCGCAACAAGTTGCGCGCCACCGACCTGTAGATTTTTGAGAACGATTCCACAATGTCCTCCTCCGCCGAGGCGCTAGACTCGCGCTTCATCTGACTCGGACCTCCCGCCACTTCCTCCTCCCTCTCCTCACCCTCGATGATTGACAGACCTATGGGTTGACGTTTAGCCGCGGAAAAGTGCAGGAACCGCTGTAACACCTGCTGATATTGTTTCCATTTCTCCGTATCGTCCAGCCGCTTGTCGCTCAATATGCGATGCATCTCAGCGTCCAGGCTGGCTGGCTTATTGGCGCTACCTGCTCCTCCTCTTGGCTCCGGCCCTGGTCCCGGTCCTTCTCGCAATCTCTCGATGAGCTCCTGCGGTACAACCACCATTTTCCTAGCGTACTCCATGTCCGATTAGCTTCTGCGCTAGAACGGGCAGAACAGCGTTCAACAGCAGAGGTAGGAGAATCCCTCCACCCCGTTGGACGAGGTAGTGTCGCTTCTTGGTCCAACCCTCGCCGCGTTTCACCAGCCGTCTGAGCGCCTGTTTGTGTTTGCTCAATTTGCGTTTGAGGCAGGGAGAAAGCGGTACGTTTCCGCGTAGCACGTTATACGCGCACTCGCACAACGACTTGATGCGACTCTTGTCGCACGCTTTTAACAGGGCCTTGCGTTCTTTGGGCGTAGCGTGTATTAGGGCCCTCAGCAGCGCCGCGTCCTTCTTCACGCGGTGTGACATGATGACTGACGCTGGCGCGCGCTCGGCCTATTTATCACTTCTTCTTGGGCAGGTACACGTAGTTCACCGGATCGTCTGGGAAAATGGTTGAACGTACGCGCATCTCTTCTGGCGTGGACTGTTTCAAGTCTATGAGCAGGTAGGCGTGCGGATCACGCGTGGCGTCCGCGTAAGCCTCCTCCATGAATTTGGGGTTTTCCGGGTATACTTGACGGGCCAGGTGTTTGATCTGAGCGCGGTCCCTGGGATTCTTGAAGCACACTATGTAGTGAGCGTTCAGCGATATGTCGCGCTGGCCCCTGCCCTGGTGAAACAGGTTTTGCGTGATGAAGAACACGCTCATGTTGCGGTGGTGCGAGCCCTTGGTGAACAGGTCCGCCACGCCGGAGCCGGCCTCGCGCATCATGTCATCGACGATGACCAGGGCGGGCTCGCTACCGTCATAGTCGTCCAGGTCCGGCAAGCCGGCTACGTAGCGCACGGCAGAGTCCGCACGGCTCTTGCCGCCACCGCTGCCATAGTGCCAAGTGATGCGGGCGAACCGCGTATCGCACATGCGGTCGGCGTGCTCTATGAAGCGAGCCACGAAGTGCGACTTGCCGCTGCCCGAAGGCCCGGCCACGATGGCGGTGAACGGGTGTTTCCACCTCAAGTCCATGGCGTCTACTGACCGCCGTGCACCGCCACCTCGGCTCTTGTAACTAAAGGTTCTTTTCTTGCTCTTTTTTATTTGATTTTATTTTTTCAATTTTGGAAGGAAATAAGGGAATAGGAAATACCGTTTATTTTATACAAATTCCAGGAAAGGAGATTTGCTGCCAGGAGGGCCGCTCCTCTTTACAAGGCTCGTCCTCGGCCCCACGCCAACGTTGTACTGGGAGATGGCGTTGTCGTCCAGGACCGTGAGGAACCGTCGAGGCATGTAGATCCGGATCGGGTCGTCGCCGACGAGACCCTCCAAGGTAGCCATCACCGCCTCGCCGTACGGTGTATCCACCCGCTCGAATGAGCGGATCGGGTACACCGCGTTGTCCCGCAGATCCGCGATACGAGTGTAACCCGCGGCCTTGCAGCTATTGAGGGCTGTCCTGAGGTCCATCTTCTGGTCCGTGTTGAGCATGGCGCAGCGGCTGGATGCAGAATGACCGGCTCTCGCCACCGAGTCGCCTTTTATTGGCGGTGTCTACGTGTCGACTCACGCGTATCAACAACATGATGACATAGTTACTCGCTCAATTCCAGGAAGGGTGATGTAATGGAAAGCTTTACTGCGTAAACAAGTGGATTGTTCTAGAAGCGTCTCGGTTATCAACTGCTTAGTGGAAGTTTCCACGCTCAATTCCAGGAAGGCTGACGTAATGGAAAGCTTTACTGCGTAAACAAGTGGATTGTTCTAGAAGCATCTCGGTTATTAACTGCTTAGTGGAATTTTCCACGCTCTCTCGTTTACTGGGTAGCGCGCTTGGAGTGCGCACTCCTCTTGGTTTTCCCTGAGATGATGCAATCGGTCTTTCGCCAAGTGGGTAGAGGAGTAGCGGTCCTAGTGATCCCGTCGTATCTTGACTCTCCCGTCTCGCTATTTGCCAGCCATAGGTTTTGCAATCTGGATATCAGGTCCTCTAGACATATGCAGATTTCATCGTTTCGCTCCTCGTCCAAGTACAAGCCGCAGCTGAACGTGGGGCGACCTCCTTTGAACACATTCATCTTCAACAGTACGTTACCGCTGTTAGTAGGGTTCTTCACAGTGTACTGATATCCGCCAGCGGACCAGCACAGTGCCGGGGAATCGATAGGCACTTCCTTCCTCTTTACAGTCCACCCATCGAGCTTTTTCTTCTTTGACGCACATCCCTGCTGAACTGGCGGTGCGTTGGCGTTCTCATCGTTCATTGCGTTCAGCTCCTCTAGGAAGGAGCGGATCGTTTGGTCCACTTCGGCTGCGCTGACTCCGCTTCCGTTCATGGTGACGTCTCGAACAACACTGAGGTCGCGCGGCTCTGCCTCGGTTTTATAGCAGAGTCGTGCGCTCCAGCGAACCTTCTAGAAGCTTCTTTATAGCCGAGTCGTGCGCTCCAGCGAACCTTCTAGAAGCTTCCAGAAACGTGACGCTCCTCACCTGCATGATGTTCCGGTGAGTCCTCACTCCACCGTTGCTAATTTTATTAGGGTGGGATGGGAATAGGATTATGGGTTGGGATAGGACAGAGGGTCTTGGGTTGGGGTAGGACAGAGGGTCTTAGATGGGGAAGGGAGTATTTTATTTATGGGTTTTTTCCTTTTATTTTTTTTTATCTTTTATTTTTTCTTTATTGAAAGAAGAAAAAGAATTTAGAGTGACTAGAGCCCTCCCAAACTGTTTTTATGGTCATTGACTTTAAAATCACCAAAGTAGATAGGTAATCATTGTTTTGTGGCCAATCCACTTCCCAAGCACTCTTACCACAGCAAAAACAAGTGTGCTGCAAATTATTAGAGTCTGAAAAGCGATACACTTTAACAATTCTTGCAGGATACAGAACTCTATTACAATAATGCTCAGTGTACTGACAGTAGCGGCATTGATAGACTCTCTTGCCATTGTATCTATTATACAAGTCTAACACTTGAGGATCCGTTTCCGGGTTGTTAAGCACTAACTCATGTTCCCGAACATACCCCTTGAGGCAAGATGCAACGTATCGCTGTATAGGCACTGGCAATTGTGCAATCCCCTGATACAGAATGTATTTATTCTTTCTTATTACAATACACGATTGCTGAGCTAGTGACAGTGGGTTGTATGCTTCCATGACTAACTCAAGATTCAGACTGGTCAAGCACTTAGCTTGCCGTGGAATGTAAGCGGTAAACAGTTCCCGGAACCGCTGATGAGTAAACAGGCTGGAACAGTCACGTAGGCCCTGGCACGCGCCTCGACACGTGACATGCTCATACATAACACTCCAGTCAGGAGGAGGCCTCATGCGACGCACTTGCCGGAACCTTCTAGAACGGAGGGGTCTTGAAGGCCGCTAATGAGTAAACAGGCTGGGACAGTCACGTAGGCCCTAGCACGCGCCTCGACACGTGACTCCACGGAGCCACTCGCAGTTTGGTTTATTCAAGCCGACATACAACGTGTAACGAAGTCACATCAAATTCGGTCGGCAAGCAGCCGAGATCCCATGAGGAAAACGCGTTTGAAAATTAATAGCGGGCCCGTTTAACAGTGGATTTTCAATTTTCTTTAAGCGATGGTTTTCTTAGGTCACGGCCCGACATGTGGTGAGGTTTCGTCAAAATCGGTCGGTAAACAGCTGAGATCCCATAAGGAAAACGCGGTTTTAAATTAATAGCGGCCTTGTTTAATGGTGGATCTATGGGGTTCTTACGTCATTCGCTTCCCTGGGGATAGGCCTACACTCTGGAAAAAGTCCCGTGGGAATCGGTGGATAAATAGGCTAATTATTAATTTTCGAAAGTTTTTTCCTCATGTTCAAGGTCATCACGAAAAGTGCTGCTGGCGGCCGGGGGGGGGGGGGGGGGGCACCGGGGGGGGGGGGCACCCGGGGGGGGGGCACCCGGGGGGGGGGCACCCGGGGGGGGGGGGGCACGGGGGGGGGCACCCGGGGGGGGGGGGGGGTCCTCGCGTCCACGCGTCCACACCGCGCCTTTGCTGGTTTTGAACCATCTAATGCCCCCTACTAAATAATAACTTAAAACACCACAAAAATATCTGTTACGACAACAATATAAATAAAATGACTAATGAAACGACATCGCAGTTTGCACAATACATTATGCAAATGAAGTAGATTATACTGATGTTGTTAATTCAGAAGCATGAGAAAAACATTTGCTCGAGTTCGATCAGTAGGTACTTCTTGTAAATAGTTTATAAGCGCGTTCAAAAACACATTAGAAAATTAAATACCCCCGTCGCAGCAAACCAACGTACTCAGCGAATTTCCAATGCATTATATTTGTCTTAATACCACATAAAGCCGCATACCAAGTTTCATAAAAATATATTCACAAATAAGCGATATATACAATTTTAATTATTCTCCATAAGAATAACAATGGGGATGAGTACGCAGGTTTGCTCCAAAAGGGAACAAAAAATATGGGGTGTCATGTTAATAACAATATTACTCAACCTAGGTGAACTAGGTGAACTTGGAATACCAAGTTTCATCAATATAAATTCATAAATAAGCGATATATACCATTTTGATTATTCTCCTTAAGAATAATATGGGGGATGGGTACCAGGTTTGCTGCAACAAGGAACACAAACAATTTTTTTTATGCTAATATCAATAGAACTCAACTAGGCGAACCAACATACCAAGTTTTATTAATTTATGTTCATAATTAAGGGATACATTAAATTTTACTTATCCTTTATAAGAATAACATGGGGGCTGAGGACGCAGGTTTGCTGCTGCGGAAGTTATCGGTAAAAATTGCGTTTTTGTGCAAATAACAATAGACCAAAACCAGATGAAGCCGTATACTAAGTTTCGTTCGTATACGTTCGAAAATAAGCGAGCTATAATTTTTTTCTTATTCTCCATAAGAATAGCATTGGACAACGTGCTGTGTTTAGCACGTTCAATATCTCTTTAACCAATTGAAATCTCTGTAGAGAAATGATCAAAACGCCAAATTGTGTGTTTTTTAAAGACAAATCTAATGGTGAAAAGTAAAATTTTATTTACTAAAATATTATATGTAAAAAACTCAAAAACCCCCTTTTTGGGTTACAAAAATCCCCCAAAATACCCCTTTGGATAGAGTGATCTGACTGGCCTTAGAACTTAGTCATAAATGTTGCTTTACACGTTTCTACAAAATTTCATCAAAATCGGACCATTTTTCGAGAGTTATCGCACCCACGGACACACACACACACACACACACACACACACACACACACACACACACACACACACACACACACACACACACACACACACACACACACACACACACACATACACACACATATATACACACACAGTTTTGAACGAATGGTGTTTTGGCATCTGGGGACCTCAAAACGAAAGTGTCATGGTCCCAGGCTTAAGTCTTACCACGCCGACTACGGTAATAGCAGCTTCTTCCCTATAGGGGAAATTCGCTAAAAAAACAGTTCTACAGTAATAGACATTACCTTATTTACGAGTAATTTGAGCTTCGCCAAATAAATAAATTTGAAATAAATCCACTTAATTTGGTGCGAGATAAAATAACAAACTTGACCAGGTGAATAATGAAATTCGGTAACAAATGGCACAACGTAACAATCGAGACTGCAGCGAAGGGTTGAAGTATTTAAGTATTTGCATTTGTTTAATGTATTACCTAATAATAATCCTATAAACTAACCATTTATATGTATCAGCAGCCTATATGTCTAAATTAGATGATATATGTGAGACTGGTTTCGAAATAATTATACTCCATATTCAGTCACAATCCTCCTAACTTACTATATTCTATAGCTAAATCACTCTTTCTTGCTTGTCGGGATGTAAACATGTTTACTTAACAAATAAAGAAACTGCATAAATTGACATTTTGTTAATTGTCATTAACACTAAACCAGGAGGCCTGCGTGCACATTTTACTCTTGCAAATTAATTGTAGGCCGTACCGTACGAAACCTGCACGAAAACTTTTGAGCAAGAGATCTACTCTGAGTAGATCTACAGGTTTCGTACGATTCGGACTTAATTAATTCGCAAAAGTAAAATATGCGCGCAGGCCTGCCGGTTTAGTGTTAATGTTGTAATTGTAAATTGTGTTCAGTTTGTTTGTTTTTGTTGCAAACTTTTTTACATCCCGTCAACCAAGAAAGTGTGCTATAGTTATAGAATGTACTAGGTTAGAAGGATTGAGGCTGAAGATGCATTATAATAATTTCGAAACCGGTCTCTCATATATAATTTTATTTAGACACCTATTTGCAGCTGTTACCATAAATTAGTTAGTTTCTAGGATTATTGCTTAGTGATAAAATAAACAAATGAAAATTCTCCAACCCTTCGCTGCAGTCTCGAATGTTATGTTGTGCCATTTGTTACCGAATGTAATTATTCACCTGGTCAAGTTTTTTGTTTCATCTCAAGCCAAAATAAGTCGATTAATTTCAAATTAATTTATTTGGAGAAGTTAAAAATAAATAAGGTAATGTATATTACAGTAAAACTAGATTTTTGAAGTTTTTCAATTTTTTTAAAGCGCATTTAAACTACTTACAGCTGATCGAACTCGAGGAAATGTTCTTCTCATGCTTCTGAATTTAGAACATCAGTATAATGTTATTTAAGGAATTTGCGGACATTTTCCATCACTTATTAGTAAAAACAAATAAGTGATGGAAAATGTCTATAATGAATTAGGTGCTTTAGTTATAGAATGTACTAGGTTAGGAGGGTTGTGACTGAGGATGATTGTGATTAATCCGAAACCGGTCCCGCGGCTGCCACCAATGAATGGTAAGTTTTGAATATATTTAAAATGTGCTATGGCTTCAGAAAATACTAATGCTAGGTCTGAAAAATGTTCAAAACATTTTAAACTTTTATTGGCATCACCGGTAATTGTCATATTGCGGAGGTTGTTGGTAGTAATCATGAAATTACCATAATTTATATATTATTTAAGGACTATGAGGTTGATAAACCTCTCTACAACAATTTACAGGTGGATTTTACTGTCGTTTATCTACGAAGTTACATATTAGATAAAAATAATAATATGAAAAAGGAACACGTTGAATGGTTACACTTTTTGGTAAATACTGCTATAACTTTGTGTTAAACCTGACATAAAATACCAAATTTATATTCATTTGGTATATAATGCATGTAAATAGTAATAATCTCAAGTGATTGATGGTTTAATTGTAACGTAATAAGACAGAATATTAACGAAGTTGCTGAAGAGCATTTTGTAACGAATCTTTCCTTCATTAAAAAAAAACAAAATATTGTAAAAATACAGTCAAGTTTTCCAGTACTGATAGAGTTTTACATAATTATGTTGCACGTGCAATACGTATACAATAATCCGATACCGATAATTCAGGTTGTTGATATTGGTCACTGGACAGACGCGGCTTTAACGCAGGCTTTCAAGTTAAAATAGTTTGATTCGAATTTTATTGACAGTACCAGTGATATAACTGCTAAAAAGATAAACAGTGTAGCAAAAATAAAATACTAAACAACATCTTACAGCTCGCAGTAATAACAATTTAAACATTTTTCTGATGACAATTGTAATTGATGAGTTACATGTAGAATTGTGTTTTACTATTAATTGTCTGCCTAGCTTGCAACACGAGTAGTTTTAATTACTTTGTGATTTATGTTTTACTTATATATTTCAAATAGACTTTTGGTAAGTGTTATCCTTAGAACTCATTATATATGTATTTAACAAATTACGAGGTTTTTGTTTGTTAAAAACAAAAACTCTGCATAAGTACATAGCATGAGGCTACAAAACTCCTTTTCTGTGTCTTTATCTAAAAGGAATAAGATACAGTTAAAAATCATACAAGTAGAAAACAATCAGGGAGACCCGAAATTAAATGATTAAACAAATTGGAATATGGGCCAAGCCTCAGCATCAAAACTTACGGTTGAATATTTTACGTTAACACAAATATTTGTTAATATTCACATACAATCATATTTCAATTTAAGAACATTGAATATATTTAGTAAACTAAGTTTTTAACCACATAAAAATGTCGTTTAAAAAAGTGTAGAAGTGGAGATCTTGATCACTGATGACAGCGGGGAAAGGTTTAAAAGAAAGAACAAGGAAGATTAAGGCCGACGACATTCGTTCATAGTACTAAAGTTGGGCCTGGCGGTTTGCCCGCTCTGTATGTTTTTACTTAAGAGTTTGACAATAAAACATGGGGTTAGATAAAACACCACAGGATAACAACTCATTCTACAATATATTACATCTATTTAGAGTTATTTTTGAATTGAATAGTTTCAAGGTTCAAATAAAACTATCGTTTATGTAAAATAATCACTTAAGCTGACTATTTATTTTTTGATGGTTTTATCAAAAATAAGTATTAGCTTTAATACATTTTGGAACGAAATATAATTTACCTTACTGGCCAAATACTTCCTTATTTATTGTTTGAGTTTTTAATGAATTAAATATAATTTTTCTTTCACATAATTATCCTTTTAGCGAATTTCCCCTATAGGGAAGAAGCTATTACCGTAGGTGGCATGGTAAGACTTAAGCCCGAGACCATGATAACTTTTTGTTTTGAGGTCCACAGATGCCAAAAACACTATTCGTTCAAATATATATATATATATATATATATATATATGTATATATGTGTGTGTGTGTGTGTGTGTGTCCGTTACCGCGATAACTTTTGAAAGAAGCGCCCGATTTTTATGAAATTTGGCACAAATGTGGAGAGTAACATTTATGACTTTAAGTTCGAAAACCAGATCGATCGGTTTATGGGAAGGGGGTTTTATGGGGGTTTAAAATTGTCCAAAAATCAGTTTTTTGAACTTTTTATCCTAAAATTTAAAAAACACTAGATTTTGGTTATAGCCATTTTGTAGAGCTTAAAAAAGAAACAATTTAGTATTTTGAATCATTAAGCTAAGTTTAGTAGTTGTGGAGAAAAGTCAAAAAATGTGTCCATAAAATTTCCCATGTTAATCTTATGGGAATACGGTTTTTAGATTTTCCTCAGATAATTTCACTAAAAACTCTACATTTCTTTCTACCAATCAGTTTAGCTCTACAAAACAATCATTTTGGCGTTTTAATTGTTGTTTGACGTCCAACCGTTGCAGTGATATTCAAAGTGCTAAACACAGTACGTTGTCCAATGTTATCCTTATGGAGAATAAATAAAATGTTATATTTTGATTATTTATCTATGTATATTGATGAAACTTGGTATGTGGCTTCAACTAGTTGTGGTATATTGATAATAGCACAAAAGAAGTTTTTTGTTGATTTTTTCCGGTAGCAGCAAACCTGCATACTCGGCCCCCATGTTATTCATATGGAGAATAAGTAAAGTTGTATATCTCCCTTAGTTATGAACCTAAATTAATAAAACTTGGTATGTAGCTTCACCTGGTTGAGTTATATTGATAATTGCAAAAAAAAACCATATATTGCCTTCCTTGTTGCAGCAAACCTGCGTACTCATTTATAATGTTATTCTTATGGAGAATAAATAAAATGCTATATATCACTTATTAATTAATGTATTTTTGTGAAACTTGGTAAGTGGCTCTAGGTAGTAGTGATACCCACATATTTGCATTGGAAATTCGCTGAGTACGCAGGTTTGCTGTGACGGGGGTATTTAATTACGTGCTTACAAACTAATAAAAGCACAACTCGTAGTCTTTTCAACTTCCGTCTGTAGGAAAACTGCGAGAACTAAAAGTTAAATGCCTCGCGAGTACCTTTTTATCCAATGTATATTAAAAGAGCACAGATAATATAACACGAAACGACTTTGCCACTGTTTATTGTTTTAACCTTTTATTCTTTATATGCCAATGATTTCTTATTTAGGATGTTTTCATCTAAAAATTGCATAAATATAAATATATTCTATGATTTTCACCCTTTTGGAGTACGACTTGTATATTAGTAATGATTAACAAGATGAGTTTTAATAATATTTTTACAAAAGTTTACGGTAGTCTTTAAATATGGACTATTTATCACAATGTCATCACCTTACCTTCCTCTAGTTATTACGTTTGTTTAGCTATATAATAGTTACAGCAGTATAGTATACAGACTAAATGTAGTACAATTATAAGTTCACAAATTCAAAGCAAAGACAAATATGACGGGTCTACATAAAATCAGCTTTTTGTATACAATTTTACGTGATTTCAAGTCTTATTATGTTTAATAGCTGTGTAGGTAAACTTCTTCTTACATGAAGCCTGATTAGCCGTCTGATTCCATGCAGTTTGAGCGTGTTCAGAGACAAAACAAGACTACTGTACTTATATTGTAAACAAAGTTTAACCTTAAATAAGCGCTGTACTTTGTGTATTATTTATTTAAACATCTGGACCATTTAATACCAGTTCAAATACCTGATATAATCTACAAATATCGCTAAATATGTATGAGGACATGCCGTTTGGCCAATATCATGTATGTATAGTCAAGGAGGTTTATGGCAATACTGGAGGTACAGCTGTTAAACGATTTGTATTGAAAATGTTTTCCGGTGATTTTGTAAGTTTGGTACACTATTAAGGATGATTGCTCGTTCTTTCAGTTGCAGTGATGAGATTTTCGATTCTTTTAAGTGAATATACTCTGATCACTTGAATAGAAGCAATCAAAATTGGAAAAAATTTAATTTTATAGTTTGATTGACTTATCTATTCTTGGCAAAAATATGATAATTTATAAAAAAATACAAGAATACCGTTTTATTTGATTTATGTAGTCGACTCTATGGAGTTGAGGGACAGGTGATATTCTCAAAAAAACAAAACAAAAAAAAATCGGTGGCAGCAAGAAATTTGGCTGATCGGTGTTGACTTTGAAATGTTGTGTTGCTGTCATCCCCATGCGTGTTAATTAGATGGTGAGTAGGAACCACAATCAACATACTTAAACAAATATGCAATTTGTTGTACAGTAAACAACATATCACACATACACGTTTATAATTTTACCGTTTTTTAATATTTTGTAACTTGTGTCTGTTTGTTGAAAAATGTGTAGATTGATTTAATAACATTGATAGAGTGGCTTAACTACTGCATGTATCATCAGAGGTATTTGATTTAATTGCAGATTTAGGTTAGTTATTTGAAAATATTATGAACAGGAAGTGTAATCGATGATCTGTCTGTAAAACATGTTTGACTCGGCTCGGAATATTTTGATAATACAATATAGTACAATAATTGTTGAAGACGACTGTTTCATCGTTTTAAAAATTAAGCTTCTTCAGCGTAAAACGCTATCTGAAAAAATAATTCTAAAGTAAACATTGCAAGGTTGTATTTGCTGCGTGTAAGCTGAAGCAGCAGGCCAGGTTATTTCATTTCCTTGTTTGTTTTCTTTACACGTGCGCTCTAAAATAAATAGGACATGTCGACGCTGTGAACAACACATTTCTTAGAGTTATTTGTTTCATTGGTTTATACACTGACTAGTGATGAATACTATATAATTAACAATGAAGTAAACATCTAAATCGTAATGTTTACTTTAAAATACTTTTAGGTTAAAATATGCAGAATGGTTGAATGTATATTACAAATAAACAATCAGTCAATATATTTAAAAAATACCTATACTGTATAAGAATTTACATAATTAAAACATACTGTGGTATAATCATTTGTTTTTATTTCCCATTTAGTTACTGTAATCTTATATCTTATACAAAATCAACAACAGATCCCCATTATGACACGGCATTTAAAATATTATATAGAGACTTGTATATTACTTTGAATTCTCCCATAATCATCTGGTGAAGTAGCCTACTTCACTATAGAGTTGGAAAGTTCAGATTACAAGTTCTTTTTGGACATAAAAGAATGGAAAGGTTAGAGTTAGCTGCCTTATTAAGCCCTACATCCCAGCCAGGTTTGCCACAGACCATTGGAAGTCTTGTGACGTGTAAACTTAAGGGTTGTCTTTTAATATTACTGATGTTCAAACTAATGAACCTTCTTTTTGTAACACATTTTAAATAGGCAAATTACGTTAGAAAAACAACATAAAAATGATGATTTATGCTAATGGTTTAGTAAGTAACCATATAAGATAGCCTAATACTTCAACAGTGTTTTTCAATAATTAACTACACCATAATTTGAAAGATTAAGTTTAAATAAGCGGAAGAGATGCTTACATTTATTTAACGTCTGTATTTAATGCAGTGGTTTAATTATAACAGAATATGCACTGAGAGAATGCCACGTGTTTTTATCTTGTTTCATTCTTTAGAGTAAAGTTAAATAAATAATGTAAACAACGCAGCTAATAGCTCAGGTACTGCCAGCATTTTAATTTGTAAAACGTAATGTTGCTGACAATAATTGCCTCGTGGTTTATGGTTTGACGAAATAGCAGCTATTGATAATATAAATGAAAGTTGATTATTTGCTGGGCTGACACAAGAGATATTAGTTTTAACCAAACGATAAGAATGTGAGGTAGGGTGTATGGCACTATAAGGCACTTGGTATTTGTCGCGAACTAAGTGTTGATGGAACATTGCATGGAAAAGGTAGGTATAAACTCAAGCAATGTGTATGAATATGTATGCATGTAACTATCTGGTTATCTAAATTCGTTTTGTGCAAAACGGATTTTATGAATTTTAACTGGATTTTATGTCAGAAAAAGTAACGTAGGATGTTGTCTGTACATCCTGTATGCATTTTGATAAACTAGTTTTAAAGGCACTTTTCTACCATCAAAATTTAGAGCTGAAATTTTATTTCAACTGTTAAGTTAAAGCATTCAACCTATTTGGTAAAATAATCTTTAAAGAGGGATTAATATTTTACAAATTTCCCCCCTCCCCATCAACCTGACCCTGATCATGAATCTTAATGTGAAATTACAGTTAAGAATTTATTTTACTGTTGAAATGGATACAAAGGTATTGTCTCTACACTATTTAATTTATTAGCGAATTGTTCACACAAAGCGTTTACAAATATATGTAATTGGGAATAATCTTACCTTGCCGTAATTTCAAAATATTGAAGGTAGAATGGTTAGGGAAGTCGGATAACTTTACTCGGTATAATCCTGTGGACACAAACCAGTGTACAGAACGGGACACCTGATTAAATATTTATGAGTGTTTGAGGACCGCTGCTTTGGTCAACATAGAAGGTTTGCCCTTTTTATTATGTTTAAATGAACTGGAAATTTCCGTTATTTAGGTTAAACATTTATTTAAAATACAAAAATAATAGATTTTGTTCAGTTTCAATAACATTTTATTTGCACTGTGCATTTTTCTGTATTTTTTGGAAATTATACTTTATTGTAACTACAATATTTTATGAAATAATTTTTCAGCTAATACCTTTTTAAATACCTCTTTTTATGATCTAAGTCAAATGTTTTGTATTTTTATATATTTTTCTTTCAATCTTTAAGACTTTATAAAATAATTTTCCTGCACATATTTTCTTAAAAACCCTTTTTTAAGGATAATCAATAAATATTTGTTTTAATAAAAATGTAAGATATACATCATCTACATGTTTCAGAACATCAAATGGCATTTTGTTTGTTAAGCTAAGCTTAATAGATACAATATTTGGACAGTAATCAAAGGCAAAGAACACTATAGCTATTGTTTTTTCCTGTATGAAAATAGGTTGGACATTGTAACGTCCTTTTTCATGAGTTTACTTTATTTTATCTCCATTAAGGTCAATTTAGGTAATTTTTTAAGTGATAAAAACCCTCTTGGAATAATAAAAAAATATGATGTTATTACAATGGGGTGTTTATTACAGAAATTAATATTTAGTATATATTCAGAAAAAACAAACTTCTAAATATATTTGTTTAAATAAAACTTTAAAATGTATCGAAACAAATTTTGTTCTATCGTCAATATTTATTAAAGATACACATGTTACATACAAAACGATAGTATCCAAGCATCTAGGAACTTGTATGGGAGGCTTTTCCCAAGAGATAAAAGACTTCTCAGAGGCGATACGATAACAAAAGACTTCACCAGCTGTTATTGATGATTATCTGACAAAAGTAAACATTTATTTTTACCTAAGTTAAATGTAGGTGTATGTGTTTTATCAAGATATAGAATATTGGTATTTCAGTTACACTATTGATAACTCCCAAACAGCTTAAAGCATTAACATATCCATAAAAGATATGACAGATTGAATAGTTTTGAGTATTATTGTCACCTTACCCAACCTATTAAGATTTTAACCCCCCATTTAGTCACTGACGCATTGAAAGACGATTTAAAAACCGCAGTAAGGAATTATTTAATACAAATTACTATTTTTCTTTGAGTTATGTTGATTTACAGAATCTCAATCAACTAATTGGTTAAGACCAGGTTTTTCGGTAGTTAAACTAAGAGATTCTTACAAAACAGGGAATTGTAATTGGTGACTTAAACTTTAATGACTCCATTACTGTAGGAACTGTCGATTAAGTAGTTTTTAAAGGCCAGAATTGTGATTATTTAGTTTCATAAGGATCCGCTATTGGATGGGAATATTATTTAAGTCCGATTGTTAGTTATGCGTTTAAAGAATGTCATTTTAACTCATCAGCTAAAAATTAAGTCTTCTAAAGGTGAAGCTTTATTAAGCAGGTAAGTGTATGCAGGATTTAACAGTTTCCCCTTGACAGTTAGTGACGGTAACGGTAAACAGTTCACAGTTGACAGTTGACCACGAGCTCGGACGTCTTGTCTGACCCGCAAATTATACTGATGTCCGTGCCCGTATTTAATCTTCTTGGAATTAGGCCTACGTGGTTATTATGAAAAAATGATTTTAAATAATACTTAGACCTACTTTAATTGGTTAAAGGTATTACCAAATAATTTATTTTTTTAAATTCCAACACGATATTATTTTTAACTTTGTCTAGAATAACATATTACTAGCAGTAGTGGAAATAATAAAATACGTTTTGCAGCAAGCACTTTTACCCCATTTAAGTCGGTAAATACCAGCTGATGGTAAAATGCAGTTGTTTACACCGGTTATCTTCAATCACATGGAGATAATAATATGAACGATTATTAACAATAGATATTAATAATATAACAGAACTTCAAAAAATCCTACTTGATACTTTAGTTGTAAACCTTTCAGTATTAAAGAAGTGAGTACAGTAGCCATTAGGCTAAGCTGTATAGTTGGTTTATAGCTTACTCGCGTTATCATAAACCCCTACGCAACATCAAAATCCAAGGCTATTAATAAATCAAATCAGATTTATTTAATTCCATAGTTATTTATGTGAAATACCTATGTCCTTTTTGTAAAACAATTTGATGACATTGTTTAAACCATTTTACAAACATAACAATTACATTTTAAATGTTCATTCTGGGTACTAATCGAATAACTTTCCCAGGAAAGCCAAGGGCCCGAGTTATCCAATTCTCGACCTCAAAAGGGCATAACACCGACTCTACAAAATGAGTATAAAGTTTCCATTATTGTTAAAAATACTACTATTGTTTTCTTAACACGTTTTCTTCTCATTTGACGGCTAATTGAATAAAAATCTACACAGTTTGTATTTCCTTAATTCCTTTTGCTTGTTAAAATATCAGGCTCATTTTATGTATCAAATTTCTCCTATTGTAAATATGATGGCTAATTAAGTTGTTTAATTAAGAATCAAGCTAACCAGTGAGTCCTTGAGTGATTAAATAACTACATTCAGTAGTAGTAAGCTTGTGAGTTAGTGAGTTCTGCTTTAGTATGCTAGTTAGATTTTATTGTGAGATAGAAAGGTTAGTGAGTGAGTGAGTTACGATACAAGTCAACTAGTGAGTTATCAGTTATCAGTTATGGAGTTAGTAAACTATTGGACATAAATTCAGCAGTAGTAAGCTTGTGAGTTAGTGAGTTCGGTTTTAGTATGCTAGTTAGCTTTTATTGAGAGATAGAAAGGTTAGTGAGTGAGTAAGTTACGATACAAGTCAACTAGTGAGTTATCAGTTATCAGTTATGGAGTTAGTAAACTATTGGACATAAAATCAGCAGTAGTAAGCTTGTGAGTTAGTGAGTTCGGTAGCTTTTATTGAGAGATAGAAAGGTTAGTGAGTGAGTAAGTTACGATACAAGTCAACTAGTGAGTTATCAGTTATCAGTTATGGAGTTAGTAAACTATTGGACATAAATTCAGCAGTAGTAAGCTTGTGAGTTAGTGAGTTCGGTTTTAGTATGCTAGTTAGCTTTTATTGAGAGATAGAAAGGTTAGTGAGTGAGTAAGTTACGATACAAGTCAACTAGTGAGTTATCAGTTATGGAGTTAGTAAACTAGTGAACGTAAATTCAGTAGTAGTAAGCTTGTGAGTTAGTGAGTTCTGCTTTAGTATGCTAGTTAGATTTTATTGAGAGATAGAAAGGTTAGTGAGTGAGTAAGTTACGATACAAGTCAACTAGTGAGTTATCAGTTATCAGTTATGGAGTTAGTAAACTATTGGACATAAATTCAGCAGTAGTAAGCTTGTGAGTTAGTGAGTTCGGTTTTAGTATGCTAGTTAGCTTTTATTGAGAGATAGAAAGGTTAGTGAGTGAGTAAGTTACGATACAAGTCAACTAGTGAGTTATCAGTTATCAGTTATGGAGTTAGTAAACTATTGGACATAAATTCAGCAGTAGTAAGCTTGTGAGTTAGTGAGTTCTGCTTTAGTATGCTAGTTAGATTTTATTGAGAGATAGAAAGGTTAGTGAGTGAGTAAGTTACGATACAAGTCAACTAGTGAGTTATCAGTTATCAGTTATGGAGTTAGTAAACTATTGGACATAAATTCAGCAGTAGTAAGCTTGTGAGTTAGTGAGTTCTGCTTTAGTATGCTAGTTAGATTTTATTGAGAGATAGAAAGGTTAGTGAGTGAGTAAGTTACGATACAAGTCAACTAGTGAGTTATCAGTTATCAGTTATGGAGTTAGTAAACTATTGGACATAAATTCAGCAGTAGTAAGCTTGTGAGTTAGTGAGTTCTGCTTTAGTATGCTAGTTAGATTTTATTGAGAGATAGAAAGGTTAGTGAGTGAGTAAGTTACGATACAAGTCAAGAAGTGAGTTATCAGTTATCAGTTATGGAGTTAGTAAACTATTGGACATAAATTCAGCAGTAGTAAGCTTGTGAGTTAGTGAGTTCGGTTTTAGTATGCTAGTTAGCTTTTATTGAGAGATAGAAAGGTTAGTGAGTGAGTAAGTTACGATACAAGTCAACTAGTGAGTTATCAGTTATCAGTTATGGAGTTAGTAAACTATTGGACATAAATTCAGCAGTAGTAAGCTTGTGAGTTAGTGAGTTCGGTTTTAGTATGCTAGTTAGCTTTTATTGAGAGATAGAAAGGTTAGTGAGTGAGTAAGTTACGATACAAGTCAACTAGTGAGTTATCAGTTATGGAGTTAGTAAACTAGTGAACGTAAATTCAGTAGTAGTAAGCTTGTGAGTTAGTGAGTTCTGCTTTAGTATGCTAGTTAGATTTTATTGAGAGATAGAAAGGTTAGTGAGTGAGTAAGTTACGATACAAGTCAACTAGTGAGTTATCAGTTATCAGTTATGGAGTTAGTAAACTATTGGACATAAATTCAGCAGTAGTAAGCTTGTGAGTTAGTGAGTTCGGTTTTAGTATGCTAGTTAGCTTTTATTGAGAGATAGAAAGGTTAGTGAGTGAGTAAGTTACGATACAAGTCAACTAGTGAGTTATCAGTTATCAGTTATGGAGTTAGTAAACTATTGGACATAAATTCAGCAGTAGTAAGCTTGTGAGTTAGTGAGTTCTGCTTTAGTATGCTAGTTAGATTTTATTGAGAGATAGAAAGGTTAGTGAGTGAGTAAGTTACGATACAAGTCAACTAGTGAGTTATCAGTTATCAGTTATGGAGTTAGTAAACTATTGGACATAAATTCATTAGTAGTAAGCTTGTGAGTTAGTGAGTTCGGTTTTAGTATGCTAGTTAGCTTTTATTGAGAGATAGAAAGGTTAGTGAGTGAGTAAGTTACGATACAAGTCAACTAGTGAGTTATCAGTTATCAGTTATGGAGTTAGTAAACTATTGGACATAAATTCAGCAGTAGTAAGCTTGTGAGTTAGTGAGTTCGGTTTTAGTATGCTAGTTAGCTTTTATTGAGAGATAGAAAGGTTAGTGAGTGAGTAAGTTACGATACAAGTCAACTAGTGAGTTATCAGTTATCAGTTATGGAGTTAGTAAACTATTGGACATAAATTCAGTAGTAGTAAGCTTGTGAGTTAGTGAGTTCGGTTTTAGTATGCTAGTTAGCTTTTATTGAGAGATAGAAAGGTTAGTGAGTGAGTAAGTTACGATACAAGTCAACTAGTGAGTTATCAGTTATCAGTTATGGAGTTAGTAAACTAGTGAACGTAAATTCAGTAGTAGTAAGCTTTTGAGTTAGTGAGTTCGGCTTTAGTATGCTAGTTAGCTTTTATTGTGAGATATAAAGGTTAGTGAGTGAATGAGTTACGATACAAGTCAACTAGTGAGTTATCAGTTATGGAGTTAGTAAACTAGTGAACGTAAATTCAGTAGTAGTAAGCTTGTGAGATAGTGAGTTCGGCTTTAGTATGCTAGTTAGCTTTTATTGTGAGATAGAAAGGTTAGTGAGTGAGTGAGTTACGATACAAGTCAACTAGTGAGTTATCAGTTATCAGTTATGGAGTTAGTAAACTAGTGAACGAGTAGAGAAGCTGATAGAGACGGTGATCTCGTGATTACTAGTTTGCTTGTGACTGATGAGCAATATATAGTACTATAACGTATCAGCCGGTCTTAGCCAGTAACAAGGCTACGCAAAGCATCTCACCCATTAAACACTCATTATTCATTCATATTCACCTTCAAATACGCCTTAGTTGCAGCGTCTTACAGAGATATTAAAATATTAAGATAACGAATTAACTAGTTAGCGTTTTGTGTACTAATAAGAAAACAATAAATTTTGATTTAGGAAGTTCTAAAATATTAATTATATTTATGTGGTGCACTCAACATAAATAATACAGCAAAGGAAATAAAACTGAAATGATACGAAATATTTATAAACATTGCAAAAAGAAAAATAATTAAAACATTTTAACAAACTCATTAGCGAGTGCACGCAAAGTTCCTTCCTGGAATTCTCTTTAAACCAGTGTTTATAATAGACGAGTGTCATATTGCGCTGTGTTTTATAATGAATTACACTTTTATCCATTTAAGAGCTTACGTTGTTTCATAAAAGTTAAATTAATAACAGTGGAACAAAATAGGATACCATTTCCAACCTCATTAACGGTGTTTAAACTGTAATGATCATAAAGTTGCAAATGAATGAGATCACTGATGTTGTTTTTGTAACTGTAGATCTGCAAGGATAATATCAGTTTATGTATCTCAAAAAATAAACAATATCAGAGGTTATAATTGGCATGCTGATGTTATTGGATAATCCAACGAAGTGAAGTTTATCCTTATACATGACTTTACTGATTATACTGGTAAGAGAATCAACTCATCTGGCGTGTCTGTGACCAAAATAACACGACAACGCCTCCAAAGTTAAACTTCAAATTTTCCAGATAAACTTAACAGTGCAAAATCTCGGTCGAGTTTGTTTTTCAGATAATTTCTTTCAGTAATTAATAAAATTATCTTAAAACTAAATTTATTTTTTCCCAATAAGAGTAACATTGGAAGCCTTTTTAGTGGTACTTGAATCGTTAAAATTTAGCCGACATCTATGTTTCAACAACAGAGTAACAATAGTTAGTTTACTAGAATATACTGTGTTATACTGGACAACGAAAGGGGTTTCACAAAAAAAAAAAAAAAAAAAAACTCGGAGGCGACGAGTAACAGTGGCGGACGACGAGACGACGCGACGCGTGTGACAGATGGCAGATCGAAAAACTCTGAATAACTTTTCAAAATAGATGACTGTAGATACTGAGATATTAACTTAACTTATAAAATAGTTTGTTTGATTACATTGTCATAGAAAATTGGTAATATTCTGATTGTCATGTGTAAAAGGTACAAAGCCTCAATTTGTCTAGAAAGCTTTGATCAAGTCAGTCACAGTAAGCGACCAACCTTAAATTCATTTTGTAGGACAATTATTTGCTAGGTAATATTTTCACTAAATTAATAATAATAATACTACCAGTAATGTTGCAGCTAACCACAATAATGGCTATAGACTATTTTAACCAAACAGCCTTTTTCAGAAGGTTATCTTGAATGATTTGACATAGCCTAGGGTTGGGTTGTAAGAGTAAGCCGAAATTAAACTGATAATACAACTGTTCTAAAATACTTAAAACACATTACCAGAAATGTTGTAGCGAACCAAAAATAAAATTTTTGAACTATTCTAACCAAACTAAGCCTTTTTTACAGGTTATCTGAAATGATTTGACATATCCTAGGTTTTGATTAACCTATGGGAACCCCCCCATACAAAATCATTTTGTTGGGTTCCCTTACTATGGGAACTGTTTTCATAAAAAAACTTGGACCTTTGGCTATGCAATTTAAGCATATACACTTAGGCTACTTGCCATTTTAGAAGTTTCATATATGGTCTTGGACCAACCCATGTTTATATAATTTAATTTCATGATAGCTTAGGCTTTTGAAACAATATATTGATATCTCATTTTGTCACTTAAATAACTAGACCTGATGACATATTGTTAATCCTTAAGGATATTTCATAGAACTCTATTAATACACCTGAAATGCTAGTGCAGTGGAGTTTTTGATGCGAAAAACGGTCCTTCCCCCTCCACTTCTTAGGCAATTCGTCAACTGAGCGATTTCTGCCGGAAAATATTTTAATGCGCGCACTCATTAACACGCTCCTCCATCGCACAGGGATCACCGGATTGTAAATAAACTTATATATTTCTTATCTGGAAGAATTGAGTATTCCATTGGAGTTAACAACGTACAGATTTGTTTGTTAACATATTTATAAAAATACAAAATATAATCAGCTAGTCAAATTGAAACATGAAAAAGTTACTAAGCGTGAACTTTTTTATTTTTGAGATAGAAACTAACTTCAAGCGAGAAAAATGTTGGAAATGAGTTGAATAACAGCTTTTATACAAACCTTTTTTATACAGTCTGTAGTTTTCTTACATTTAAAGGTTAAACGAGCGCTTTCAACATCGCCACCGCCGCCGCGCGCCGCACGCCGTCGCCAGCGAGCACGACACGGGACACGGCCCTGGGTGGTGGCCGAAATAACAATCCTAATGTAAAACAATTTCAGTGGGCCGTGAGGAAATTAATGTTTAGGAACGCTGTCACTCCTAGCTCAGGTGCAACTTGTGTAGAATTTGAGCCAACCATACAGGCAGCAGTGCTAAGCAACCATGAAGCACAACGTTGTGCCATGGACAGCGCTGATGATGTTGATGATCCCATGTTAATCTTAGACCTAAGTAACATAAACATTACTTATTACCAGAAGAATGTCTTGTATTACATTTCAGTATTTATTGTAAAAAGCTTAGTAACCCGCATCAAATGCTATAATTGCTTTTCAGAACGAACTAAACAAACTGCTTTACAAACTACCGGTGTTATGGACTTTTTAAACGAAGTTAAGAGTGGTAAGCTATGTAAAGCATCTGATGATGTTTTTAAAGTAGTTTGTTTTTGTCAAAAAACACTGAAACACTCCAATGAAAGTAAATCGTGCGGCATTCATACATTTGTAAACAGTGCAATAAATTAGTAAATAATAAGTGGCAACATTTTTTGTTCCCATCCGATACCCTCCCCTGACGATGATCGGCATGAGTTACAGCTTGTGAAAAAGATTTGCTATTTGTTTTTCAAAGTACGATGCCATGATTTAGCTCGGACTCGATCCATGAAAGAAAATAAAGCATCAATGGGCCTAAGGCAGAAATTGAAAAAGTTAATTTTATTTAATCATACTTAAGATGTCTAAGAGCAACTGTATAGTCTTATTATGTAATAAAATATCGTTTAAATTGGGTTTCAAATTAATTTGGAATATTAACCTATTCCCTGTGTCATTTTACATGCTACCGTTTATGTTGGTTCCACTTGTGATTCAGTTTACTTAATACAAAACAGCGGCAATGAAACAAATATCTATGTCCACAATAAAAACAAGAGTGGCTACCATAGACCACTTACTGCCTATAAAATAATAAGTCATAGTTCAGCTTGTTAATACAATCAAATTCGTGTTGTATAGCAAAGTGTCGCTTCAGTTAGCTGGAATGAGTGCGGCGCGAATTGGTTTGAGCGCGGGAAACGTTAATACCTTCTTTACAGAACAAATAAATCAACCTATGAAAAAAGGTTTGGGATAAAAATTGTGGATCAACTAATTATCTACAACTTTTCCGCTGGAATTTTCTTTTCAACTCCAAAACAAAAAAAGTTTACGCTTAGAGACTTTTTCGTGTCACACTTTTAAAACACTAAATAATTTTCATTACTACAATTAAATTAAATTACCAAACTACAAGAAGATTCCGTAGTTCATGCAGATCAATAATATATACACTTTATTGTAATTACATGAATATGGCGAGGCGCAAAAGCGTGTAAACGATAGGGCGCACAATGTTGAAATCCACTGAGCGGCCGTGAGCTCCTAAGCAGGGGTGGGGGTAAAGACCGATTTATTGACACAGCCCGAGCGTTCCACGTGTATTAATACAGTTCTATGGGATATTTTGACTAGGCCTGTAGAAATAGTAACATTAGTTCATTTGGGAAACTCGCTGTTCTCTTAAAAGTTAAATTAATCACACTGTCAAAATCACTGCCTAGCCCAAAATACTCTGTGTGTACTACGATAACGCACCCTTGCCAATCCTAACAACAAACCATGCCTGAAACCTACAATTTATTTTTAAAATAAATAAATATACTGATTTATATACAAAATTTCCTTTAATACAAATAAGTGATAAATGTATGACTATTTTTCTTCGGATAAAATGTTAGGACTGTGACGGGATCCGAACTTGCGACCTTTCGCTTTGAGAGCCAGTGCGATACCAACTGAGCTACCACGATAAGAAGTTTTAGGGGGAGAAGTCACTATTACTATAGTTATATAGATGTAAAACCCGGATTCTGACGGCAGTTAAATGATACCGGAATGTGTTCTGATGATGTTACTCAAATCAGATCTTGAATTTCTTATGAGACTCGATTTAAGTTTGATCATGTGTTTCGATTATCCTTATACGTGAGGAATGAGCGTACACCTAGTTATATTTATCCTCCCTGCGAATTTACAGAGGTATTTGTAAGCCAATCCCAATTCAACACAAACACTATTAATTTTCTTACTTTTCATTTTGTTGGTTAAAGTCATTATTTTAAATTGCCAAAAAAGACTGTTATAGTTTCAAACTTGTAAGCAGTTTAGTATAGTACTAATCACAATTACTTTGACATTTTAAAAATCGTCCCACGGTTAAGCTATACAGATAGACTATACGTATCCTATAAATCGTTCCATGAATACCTTCGAGGCCTAATGTCCGAAACTGAAACAAGTATAAACAAAATAAATTGTATATGCAATTAAATTATTCTTGGATATTACGTGGCGTAAAGGCTTGTAAAATTATTAAATTATCTTTAAATTACCAGTAAATCATATGCTTAACACATGTAGACTTGTAAGCTAATGAGTCAGATTACTTGTCCAAACACAAAAGTTACTCTGAACCAGCAGATAAGTTGGGACCGTTGGTAAATGTGACTTGGACTGGAAACCTCTGCCCACAGCTTGCAATTAACATAATCCCAACTCTTAAACCGAGTGAGAAGGAAACAACTAAAATTACTGATAAACGGTAAAATTGTCTTTGAAGCTCCATTCTACGATTAATCTCTTATTTATTTATTCGAACGATAAAACCATTTAAATTTTCAAAAAGCTTACAAAAATAATATATAAATTACTAAATTAACTCTAGTTCATTGATTGGAACAAATTAAAATAATTTCATCAGAATAGGAATTTGGATGCTATGATAAAAAATTTAAAAGCTTGTTTTTTTAATGCAATAATTTCAGCTGAATTTAGATTCGACAGTGCACAAAGCACTTCTATTTTATAAATTGATTACAATTACCGTAAACAATTTTACATTAACAAACATTTAGAAGAAAGAGTCATTATTTATAAGCTGTTGAAGTCAAAAAAATGACAAATAAACGGTATCAGGAAACTGACACATACTTTCTCCCTTTTAGCCCAACTTTAACGAATAAATTGCTTTTTATTTACTAAATATAGAATACAAAGCACGGTCGAATGTACAGAAAATCTTGTAAACAAGTTGTTTTAAAAAACATCCACCCAAATCCCTGCTTTGGAGGCACTACAGAATCCATTGATACACTCGTGGTTTTAAGAGGGGAAATGCCCCCTATTCCCCCCCCCAGGGTTATTAAGGGACAACATATTTCGAATTTCCTCTGTTGGTCAATGCTAAATTGTCAAGCATATCAAGTTTGAATGAAATTTATCAGTAAATAAGAGAGAAATAATAATTTTTGTATTCCCCATAAGAATAACATTGGACAACGTACTGCGTTTACCGCAAAATGAAAATTTCAATTTTCTCCGAAACCAGCAATCGTAGAATAGTAATTCAAAATACTAAATTATTTAGTTTTTAGAGCTCTTTTTAGTGGTGAATAGTAATATTTTTTTATATTTATGTCTTTTTATGAAAAATCCAAAAAACTGAATTTTTGATGTTTTAAGTCTTGTAATTTCTGAACCCGCATTTTTACAGAAATGCGGGTGGTGTCATTTTGTTGGAGGACTAAAGTTCTACAAACGACTAAAGTTTAATCAAAATCGTTAGAGCCGTTTTTGAGAAATTTTGATTTTTCATGTTTTTTGGCGGTTTTTGGGGGATAATTACCCTTAAAAATCAAAAATTCCAAAAAATGAAAAAAACGCCTGGAGATATCGTAGATTAGTACCTACATACCAAATTTCATAAAAATCGGCCTATTGGTTAGGGCTCTAGCTCTGTACACATCCACACAGACACACACACACACACACACACGGACACACACACACACACACACAGACAGACATCACGTAAAAACCACTTTTTTGGGTTCAGGGAGCACCAAAACGAATATTTCCACTAACAACTCAAATTCGAAAATTTTTACGAAAACAATACTTTCTCCATATACTATGTATAGGGGGAGAAAGTAAAATGATCATAACAATTGCCTACACCCCTGAGGTATACTTTTAATTCAATGAATTAATCCATAATCAAGTTTACATCATTTCAACCCCACAACAAAGGAAGTTAAGAATTAAGTTACGTTAAGTTTAGTTGTGAGTTACATTTGGATTAGTTATAAATCAGAATTCATAACCCCATTTCAAAACCCCATAATTTGCACTGTTTTAAATCGAAGTTTAAACAGTCATAACCATTTTAAATACAAATCGGAAAAAATGTCCCCAGTTTATAGAGTTAATTGCTCAGACTTATTTTGTTTTTGTCTATACGTGTAGCTAACTTAAAATGCAGAAAGTAGTTTATAATTAAAATGTTTCTTAAACGCTTATGATTCAAAACACGGATAGGTATATTTTGGTTGGTCAGCATTACTTCCGCTAAGTACAGCCGGGTAGCCGGATCTATGTTAATTTGTTTTATACGTATTATCCATTGAGTTAGTAGCCTATTTCAGATTTATAGACAATGTTATAACTAAAATTTATTGTTTACTAGAACATATATATAAACTAGTTTCATATCAGTAGCTTTGCCCTGTTAGCGTGGGATTTTGTATTAACGTAAACCCAGAAGTGTGTATAATGTCACTTACGATTTTCTTATATTGACGGTTATACTAAAAATAAAACATTTCCCGTAAGTGCTGGGTCTCTCATTGGAGACCCATCCAGCGGAGCCATAAAGGTTTGTTTGTAATCCAGATATTTCAGCTCCTTCTATCTGTTTCACCTCAGTCGGTTCAGGAATTTTTGCTCAATACTGAAACAGTAATAACCAAAGACAGGCAGATACACCAACACCTTCCTTATAGAATAGTCCTTTTTACTAAACCATTCGTGTTTTGCAGGTCCAAAATAAATAATTGAATTAAGGTATCTTGCGACTACGGAAGTTTAAAGCCCGCATGCCAAATGTTGGTAGTTTGCACAGATGTAATACAACCCGTTCTCCGCACGCAACTCTTGCAGTTGTGTAGCCACATGTTTAAAAAGTTTTATTGTTACGTTACATTTTATTGTTACGTTGGAAATCACAAAGCCGATTTGTTCCCGTAAGATTAATATTGGAACTATGACCGACTAAAAGGGGCAGAATCCTGATGCAATAAATGAGTTTAAATAGCCTAAATATTCCTCATAGCTATGAAGGAAGGTTTTTTCTGTCTGTGCCAGTTGAATTTCTAATCAACGTTATATGACAATAGTCTAAACCTCTCAAAGTCATGCAGGCAAACCGAGAATTGAACCCGCGGCAGTAGGGTGTATTGGACACTCCGAGGGCAGGAGGGACAGGAGGGACGCCCCCCCCGAGCCCCCCCCCTCGCGAATTTTTTTTTTTGGCGAATTTTTTTTTTTTTGCGAATTTTTTTTTGCGATTTTTTTTTTTGCGAATATTAACCTAACCTAACCTAACCTAACCTAACCTAACCTAACCTAACCTAACCTGCCCTAACCTAACCTAACCTAACCTAACCTAACCTAACCTAACCTAACCTAACCTAACGTAACCTAACCTAACCTAACCTAACGTAACCTAACCTAACCTAACCTAACCTAACCTAACCTAACCTAACCTAACCCATCCTAACCTAACCTAACCTCGGATCAGATTTCTGATTGCAGATTCTTGTTCGTCTAGTCGAGCCGAGAAATTTGCATACCCACAAACTACATTTGGACGATGTAGGGGGGGGGCTATCTCGGTTACCATAAGTCGGATTTGAATTCTGATTGCAGATTCTTGTTCGTCTAGTCGAGCCGAGAAATTTGCATACCCACAAAGTACATTTGGACGATGTAGGGGGGGGCTATCTCGGTTACCATAAGTCGGATTTGAATTCTGATTGCAGATTCTTGTTCGTCTAGTCAAGCCGAGTAATTTGCATACCCACAATGTACATTTGGACGATGTAGGGGGGGCGGGCTATATCGCTTACCTTAAGTCGGATTTGAATTCTGATTGCAGATTCTTGTTCGTCTAGTCGAGCCGAGTCATTTGAGTACCCACATCGTACACTTTGGATGATGTTTACAAAAAAGGGGCCCGCACCACACTTTTGACCTTTTTTTTTTGCATTTTTGGAATCTCCTCGTCAAGCCGAGTATTCTCAGTACCCACATGACATACTTTGGATAATTAATACAAGAGTTGAACAGGGTAACGCTACAACCAACAGAGCTAGCCCATCAGGGCTTGCGGTCAATTGAACTACCAGTGAATGCAAATTTTGAGGAGAATATAATTGCAATGCTTTGAACATATACTGCAAAGGGGGGTGTATCGATACACCCCCCTTCAAGTACTCTGCACCGAGGCAGCTGTTCGAACAACCGACGGACGCGTCCAGTCTACTGTCTGGGAATGCGGATGTTGTAATTTGATACCTCGACTGGAGGGTGCAGGTGTTCACACAAAAAACCGACAAGTTGAGACCTGTCTGGGAATGCGGATGTTGTAATTTGATACCTCGACTGGAGGGTGCAGGTGTT
Source organism: Allygus modestus (assembly GCA_963675035.1). NCBI lineage: Eukaryota > Metazoa > Arthropoda > Insecta > Hemiptera > Cicadellidae > Allygus > Allygus modestus. The sequence continues at coordinate 63,031,922 of OY776112.1, forward strand.
CACACAAAAAACCGACAAGTCGAGACCTGTCTGGGAATGCGGATGCTGTAATTTGATACCCCGACGGGAGGGCGACGCGACCCTTCCAGGAACCCATTATAGTCCGCCCGTATCGAATTCCGAGCAATAAATCACCAGTTGTCAAACACCCACGGTATCATTCTTGTTTTAGGCTTCAACAATTCCTGACGTATGGGGGAGCGAAAATCTCCCCCTAACCCATTATGTGTTAGGGGGAGCGAAAATCTCCCCCTAGTAATTAAATCAACAGAACACCAGTTGTCACGGTCTCATTCTTGTTCTAGTCTTCAACAATTCCTGACGTATGGGGGAGCGAAAATCTCCCCCCTAAGCCATTATGTGTTAGGGGGAGCAAAAATCTCCCCCTAAGCGGTGCGCGGGTCGCGACACGCCACAGTCTCTTGATAGACTTCTTCGAAGACGGACGTCCACATTAATTCGATAACAATGTCGTTTATTCATCAGAAATCGTGTGAATGTGTGAAGACTGAACTGGACTTGTTTTCGTTACCGCCTACGCAGACCAGCATCGAGAGCGGTAAATGGGTTCAATACAAACCGATCTCATCACTCACAGACGATTCGCCAATAGAGTTTGTAATACCCGGTCACGGTGACGAGTACACGGACCTGACACAAACGTTATTACACGTGAAAGCCGCTATTGTGAAACAGGACGACACTAAAGCGGACGGTGGGCAACCTGCTAAAGAGGTGGGCCCGGTGAACAATTGGCTCCACTCGATATTCAGTCAAGTGGATCTCTATCTCAATCATAAACTGGTGTCACCACAAAACAACACGTACGCTTACCGTGCCTACTTGGAAAACCTATTGAACTACGGATGTAGTGCGAAGAATTCGCACCTGACTAGCGAGCTGTTTTTTGAAGATTCGGCCGGACTAATGGACGATTGTGACGAATTGAACGAGGGATTGAAAAAGCGTTGCGATCACACGAAAGAAAGCGATGTTTGCGATATGGTCGGTCGATTACACATCGATCTGTGCAATCAGAACAAATTCATGTTGAACGGTGTCGAGATGCGATTGCAACTTAACAGATCCAGAAACTCGTTTTGTATAATGTCCAAAACGCTAACTACCTACAAGGTGACAATTAAAGAGATTAGTCTTTTCGTACGTCGATGTAAGATCAATCCGAGCGTATTGTTGGCGCACAGCAAAACTCTCGAGACCGGCACGGCCAAGTATCCGATCACGCGTGTAGAAGTGAAATCCTTCACACTACCCTCCGGTATAATGAGTAAAGCTTTAGACAGCGCATTTCTCGGTCAGTTACCGAAACGTGTGATAATTGGACTGGTCAGTAATCTTGCGTTCAACGGAGATTTCAAGAAGAATCCCTACAACTTTCAACACTACGATATGAATTATCTCGCATTGTACGTGGACGGTGAACAAGTACCGGCCAAACCGTTACAGCCCGTTTACACATTGAACAGTGAGACGTATATACTCTCTTATTACACATTGGTCACTGGCACCGGAATCCAGTTCTCCGACGCAGGTAATGAGATCAAGAGAGGTGACTATCCGTACGGTAATTGTCTTATGGCGTTCGACTTGACACCGGACATGTCCGCGGCTGAGTCGAGTCACTGGAATCTCCTGCGCAACGGTAATCTACGTATCGAAATCGGATTCTCCAAAGCGTTGTCCGAGACCGTCAACTGTATAGTGTACGCCGAACTGGACAACGTCATCGAGATCGATCGTCACCGTAACGTAACAGTTGACTTCAGCGGGTGAATAAAAGCGAACGCCAAACAGAAATATTGTCTGACAGCGAGTGCGTACAGTTTACTTCAAGGGTGAGCAGACGCACCACCAGTCAGTAGTACGGTTGAAGTCACACGGTAAGGACGTGAACATGGACGCTTACGCTTCTGCGGACGACTATATCAAATCGTTTATTCAGGAGATTGAGGTTATGAACAATAATGCTAGTGATCAGACATTGACATCACCTCAGTCGTCATTTGTAAAACCGACCACTGCCTGCAAGAGACGAAGGAGGCCAACTCCCATCGAAGTGGAAACCAAGAAACCAGGATGGGTGCCAAAACCAACAGATGATTCTCCCATAGTGTCATGGATGGACGATGGGAATACTTTCGCAGTTCAAAACCCAGGAAACAAAGGTCAAATTTTATTGAAAATGGAAATGTACGATGGTACAGATATGGTGTTCATGTGCGGTTTATTTTTGGACAAAGATGGTGAAATGCACCAAAGTGTTAAACAAGTAGTTGATAAAGTGGAAAACATGTGGATCTATAAATCAACAGGAGTACCGAAAATTACAGGCTTAACTCAAACTGTTACACAACGCAGTGCAGTTTCGCAGCCAACGCCGAAGAAGCGAGCTGTGAGGAAGAAACAACGAGTGGCGTCGGCATTCAACTAGAGCATCCGCATTCCCAGACAGGTCTCGACGCGTCGGTTTTTTGTGTGAACACCTGCACCCGACCCTTCGGACCACCCACGTAGAAGAAAATGGTGGCGAGGGTTTATAAGGCGGAGCCCCGCCCGATTGAGCATCATTCGCCACCAGACCACCACCTCACATAGACCTACTCCAACTACTACTAGAGATGTCAAACAGCAGCAGCACTTTCAAGCTAGAGTTTCCGGGCGTGAACGGCACTGCAACAACCGCGGACCTGAGAGCTACCCTCAACAACTGCAAGTCTGACTCTCCGCTCTACACCAGGATAGCCGATCTCCGAGAGGAATGTGGCTATCTCATCACTGCGATGGAGCGAGCCACCACACCCTTTGGCGAGACAATCATCGTGATCCTGGAGGGGCAGGTCGGGGACGACTTCTCTCTGCGAGTCTACCTGCCTAGGCGCTTCAACGAGGTCCTGAGCAACACCGACATCGAGCGCTACAACAGCGGGTTTGGAGAACGCCTTCGCTTGGTGAAGCGCAGCCCGAGGGGTTCCAATAGCAGATTCACACCGTTGGAGTTTATGTAAAGCAAGACTTGAAGATTATGTTAATACCTTTGTAAATTAGTTTTCGTAGTCAATACTTATAGTCACGTTCAGAACATAACCACTGTGTTATTTATTTCACTTAACCCCAAAAATGTCCTTTGGTAGTAAGTTTAAGAGTGTGAGTATGGTAACTGTGAGGTGTTTAGTAGCTCAGTAGTAATCATGGGCTTGATGTGGAAACATCCGTTCTCAGCCATTGTGGCGGGACCTTCGGGTTGTGGCAAGTCACAGTTTGTGTCAAAGTTTATAAAACACATTACAGAAATGTGTGACACACCATTTACCAGTATAAACTGGCATTATGGTAGTGGTGGTGGTGATGGTGGCGGCGACTCGAAAAATGTCACCATTAACCACGTAGAAGGTCTACCAAACTTGGAGGATTTTTCTGGTAACGAGCCGATACTTGTGATTATAGACGATATGATGCGTGAGGCCGACAACCGTGTGGTGGATCTTTTCACAAAAGGTTGCCATCATCGCAACATTAGTGTGTTTTTCATTACACAAAATTTGTTTCATCAAGGACGCGGGCAGAGGGACATCTCACTGAATGCGCATTACATTGTGTGTTTTAAGAATCCTAGAGATAGAGTTCAGATTAGGTACTTGGCCAGACAAATATATCCAGACAGCCCGAAATTCATCGAGGAGGCGTACGCTGACGCTACTAGGAATCCACACGGCTACCTACTGATAGACTTGAAACAATCAACAGACGAAAATATGCGAATACGAAGTTGCATATTTCCAGACGATTCTACCAACTATGTGTACTTGCCAAAGAAAAGGTAATTTCGCCATCAGTAGTAATCATGTCGTGCTTGCGGAAGGACGCAGCTCTGCTTACGGCTTTCATACACGCAACACCCAAGGAGCGGAAGGCACTGTTAAAGGTGTGTGACAAGAGCCGCATTCGCTCAGTGTGTGAGTGCGCATACAACGTGTTGCGAGGTAACGTTCCTCTGGCGAAGAAGAGTAAAAGTCAGTTAAGCAAACACAAGGCGACGCTACGTCGATTGGTGAAACGCGGCGAAGGCTGGTCAAAGAAACGAAAGTATCTCATACAAAAAGGCGGTGGAATCTTTATACCATTACTTTTGAGCGCAGTACTACAAGCAGCACTGAGTAGATAAAAATGGCTGGCATCAACAATCAGTTCTATTTGACACTGCCCAGCAACAGTTCGATGCAGTATTATCCGAAAAATACAGTTGCAAATTATATAACACATTTGCCGAGAGCTATTCAACTGGACGCTGGCGACTGGGAAATTGCACTTGTGGAAGCGCACTATCCAATGACATTTCTATCTGTCGGTAATGACGAAACAATTGACATTTGCATACAACCGCAAGAGGAAGCAAAAGTGAACATAGAAGCGTTGGCGCGGGTTATGGACAGCACTGCCGATGTAACACCGGTAGTGTCTGCTACTCCAAAACAAAACCACAGAATTAAATTGAAGACTGGTGATTACGCAAATATTCAAGAATTGTGTGATCATATCAATTCACAAGAACTAGCGATTACTTTTGGTGTAAAGTTCACCGTTGAAAACTCATACAACAAATTCATTGAAGTATCGATGGGAACTGATGTTGGAAAAATTACATTAAGTCCAACGTTGGCGCTTCAATTGGGGTTCGATCCGAATGAATTGACGCTGGAAGGTGATGCAGTTAACAAAAGCATCCGTTCGCCCAACATTCGTCTTGGCTTACCGTCACACATGTACGTGTATTGTGATTTAGTCGAGCCGCAGATGGTCGGCGATACAGTCGCACCGTTATTGAAAATTGTCAATATATCCACGTCTACTTATGTATACGGATTGCATAAATCAACATCATTCATCGATCCGCACTATGTGCCTGTTATGAATAGATCTTTTGACAGTGTGGAAATTGACTTAAGAGATAACATTGGTAATCATTTGCCATTCCACTTTGGAACGTCGTGCGTGAAGTTACACTTTAGAAAAGTAGCTAGTCATTAGTGCAAATATGGAACATGTGAAGAAGATGGTAGTTGTGCCGCAAGAGTTGATTGATCGACTGCAATCAAATGCTACGGATAACAGACCGACTAATCTATCCAGTGAAAACAGCCTCGACGCGGAGATGCAACAAATATTGAATAACAAACGTATGGACGATAGTGAAAAGTGGAAATTGTACAAACAAGCGTTACATCGCTTCTTGCATATTGCAGAGAATAGACGCCAACCGATTAGCATACCAATCGTGGAGACGGGTGGGATTGAACATAGTCAACGATCGCACCCCGCTGCGGAAGGTGGTCCAGTGGAAGAGATTGTGGAAACGTTTTCCAAAACTTACAGATCTGATGCCCGCAATCTTTTACGTTTCATGAAACGTGACGGCAGCTTAATCAGTTGGGACAGTGGCTATTCAGTGTACATCAACGGTGTAAAAATCCCAGACTCAAATCTAGTGGATATCTTAAATTGCATAGTAAAGGTGCGTATGCGTGATTACATACCGCCAGGATGGCGGGAAGTGCTCAAGGCATTGAAAGCGATGAACGTGCCAAAGGACTATATAAATAATCTAAGAGCACTAAAGGAAATAAATGCCGAATATCGATCATCATTCACAGGAGGAGAAGGATCAGACGATGACGTGGACACATCAACTGAATCAATACTGAGAACACCGCTAGTAAATCGGCTTCGATCGGCAAGAGGAAAACGTGTAACATCTACACCGACAGGGCAGTTTGATCTTCTAACTAGAAACAAGCCGTCGTCAAATTTGGACAAGTGGGAAACGTACACAGGATAGGTTTTCAGTATTATGGATCGTTTGTATTACAATCCCATCGAACCTTCGTCGTATGGCGGTGTAGCTCCTTTAGCGCGAGCTGCAAAACCAGTTTCAAAACGCAAAGTGATTGAATGGTTACAAACACAGGACACTTACACATTGCACAAACCAGCACGCAAGCGTTTCCCGCGCAATCCTTACATAGTGTATGGTCCATTTGAATTGTGGCAAGCGGACTTGAACGATATGCGTGGTCTTAGTAAACACAACGACGGCGTCAACTACCTACTGACTGTAATAGACGTGTTTAGCAAACACCTGTATGTGCGAACGTTGAGGCGGAAAGAAGGAGCTGAAGTGGCCAACGCTTTCGAGGAGATATTTGCCGAAGCGACCGATACACCTCGCTGTTTACAAACCGACAAAGGTACTGAATTCACCGGTGCCAAGACGAAAAGGTTATTCAAACAATACGGAATCATCTATGTCACTACACAAAACCCAGATGTTAAAGCGGCCGTAGTGGAACGCGTGAATCGCACTTTGAAAACACGCATGTGGCGATATTTGACTTACAAAAACACATATCGTTACGTAGATGCGTTGGACAAACTGGTTAGCGCATACAACAACAGCGCTCACAAGAGTCTAGGCAACAGAATACGACCAGTCGATGTGACTGCTGACAATAAGCGAATATTGCATCAGGTATGGCGTCGCATGTTCGGTAAGATACCGCGTCGTGTTAAGGCAAAACTGACAGTTGGCACCACAGTGCGCATATCTAAGGAGAAGGGTACATTCGCAAAAGGTTACGAGACTAATTGGAGTAAAGAAGTGTTTGTGGTGCGTCGTGTAAACACATTGATGCCTCTGCCAATGTACACTTTGGCGGATCTCAACGGTGAACAAGTGACTGGTCAGTTTTACGAATACGAATTACAAAAAGTGACAATATACAACGACCATCTGTTCAAGATTGCTGAAATACTAGACGCTAAGGGCCGTGGTCGCAGTAAGCGTTATTTCGTCAAGTGGGCAGGTTACGGAGACGAGTTCAATTCTTGGGTAAGAGCGCAAGATTTGCAAAATGCCTAATAGCAACCAGTTCTATTTGACATTGCCCAGCAACAGCTCAAAGGATTATTTTCCAAAAAACACAGTGTCCAAGTACACTACACATCTGCCGAGACAAATTCGATTAGAAGGCGATGGCGAGTGGGAGATGGCTTTGGTCGAAGCGCATTATCCATGCTCCTTTATGACTGTGGACGATGAATCGTGTATTTGGCTCGACTATAAACTCGTTCTGCCGAGTATTCCCGTCACACTCAGTGTCGAGCACATTATGCTAAAGATGAAACCCGGTTATTACAAGAACATAACCGATTTATTGAAAATGATCAATAAAGCGAAGGATGTAACCCAGTACTTGTACTTTGAGTATGACAAAGAGCAGGACAGAGTCAAGATCACGACAATGGTGGACGGTATAAGCAAAGTGCATTTCACCGAAGCGCTGTCTCTCCAGTTGGGTTTCGATCCGTACGAGAACGTTTTGACAAATGACCTCACAGCGATATGGCCACCAAATCTGACTATGGGACTGCCGACACACTTGTACGTGTATTGTGATCTGATTGAACCGCAGCTGATTGGCGACACTACAGCGCCACTTTTGAAGATTATCAACATTGACAGAGATAACTACACACACGGCGCGCATAAGACTGTGCATTTCATCAGTCCTCATTATGCGCCAGTTATGAAAGGAACATTTGAAACGATCGATATTGACCTAAGGGATCACGCTAGTAAAAAAGCGTCATTCCTCTTTGGGACGTCGTACGTGAAGCTTCATTTCAAAAGAGTAGCTCAGCAATTATGAATACAAACGATCCCTACTTGGCTTACTACCGTCGCCAACAGTTGCAGCAGACCGGCGGCAGTATCGATAGGGTATTTCGCGGTGCACCCTACCAGCGCGGACATGGAATTGGCAGTTTCCTAGGCGGTATGTTCCGCACCATCACACCGCTGCTCAAGTCGGGAGCCTCTGCTGTGGCCAAAGAGGTGTTGAAATCCGGTGTTGGATTCTTGGGCGACATGGCCATGCACCAGCGGGATCCCAAAGAAGCCGCTAGAGATCATTTCAGCCAGTTTACAGACTCGCTAAAACGCAGGGCGGATGGCAAACTTCAACGTGTGCTAAGTGGCGGCGGCGGCTCTCGCGCGAAACACCGTCGCGTAACGCGAAAGAATACCGCGAAACACCGACGCGCTACTCCTGCGCGAAAGACTAACGCGAGACTCTCGCGTAAGAGGAACGCGAAGCGCGCCATGTTCGGCGGCCGTCGTGTCACACCGCAGTCTTTGACGAAACTCCTTCGAGGAAGGTCGTCGTCGTCGTCATCCAAGAAGAAGGGCAAGAGCAGCAGCAAGAAGAGAAGGACAGTTAGGAAGAAGACGAGGCAGACGAGGAAAGCAGTAAGGAGAACTTCCGTACGTGATATATTCAATTAACACACACGCTAGCAATGTCGTTTCTACATCAAAAGTCGTGTGAATGCGTCAAGACGGAATTGGACTTATTCTCCCTACCGCCGACGCAGACCAGTATCGAGAGCGGCAAATGGATTCAGTACAAACCAATCTCCACACTGACTGATGATTCGCCCATCGAGTTTGTTGTGCCCGGCAACGGCGAAGAATACACCGATCTTTCGCAAACAATGTTGGAAGTTACAGCGTCTATTGTCAAGTCGACAGGAGCGGCAATCGCAGATGCCGATGAATCGAACAAAATTGGCCCAGTCAACAATTGGCTGCACACGTTATTCAGTCAAGTCGATATGAGTATGAATCAGAAACTGGTCACACCACAAAACAACACTTATGCATATCGAGCGTATATTGAAACATTGCTGAATTACGGCTATGATGCTAGGAAATCACATTTAACATGTGGATTGTGGAACGCGGACGATGCCGGCCACATGGACAATACTCTGGACGATAACGATGGACTAAAGGCGAGACGAAAAATGACAAATAAAAGTCGTGAAATCGATATGCTCGGTCGCCTACATGTGGACATGTGTAATCAGAACAAGTTCCTGTTGAACGGTGTGGAACTGCGTTTTAAACTGATCCGATCAAAAGATTCCTTCTCCATTATGTCGGATGATGGTGACTACAAGGTGCACATTGTTGATGCGAATCTCTGGATACGAAGGTGTAAAGTTAGCCCCACTGTACTGTTGGCGCACAGCAAGACGCTTCAGACCGGCACAGCTAAATACCCAATCACCAGAGTGGAATTGAAAACATTCACACTACCGTTTGGAGTGAGGAGCAAAACTTTGGACAATGTGTTTCTAGGCCAAGTGCCGAAACGAATCATTGTCGGACTGGTCACCAACGCCGCTTATAATGGCGATTTAAAAAAGAATCCATTTAACTTTCAAAATTTCAAAACCAACTACTTCTCGCTGTACGTGGACGGTGAACAAGTGCCGTCAAAACCGCTACAACCACACTACGAAACCGGCTAGGGAAAATACGTGATGGCGTACCACAGTCTGTTTTCAGGCTCCGGCATACACTTTAGCGATGCTGGTAATCTCATAAATAGAGACGATTACGACGATGGATACTGTCTGATGGCATTCAATCTAACACCTGATATGTCAGCAAGCGACACGACTCATTGGAACCTAGTGCGCAACGGCAGTGTGCGTATGGAGATTGCTTTCGACACGGGGCTCACAGAGACTGTCAACTGTCTGGTATACGCAGAGTTTGACAACGTCATAGAAATCGATCGTCATCGCAACGTGTCTGCGGACTTTGGCGGTTAGATCGTCGGCGGCGGCGTCATCGTCCTCCTCCTCAGTCTACAACCAACATTCGCACAAGATGGATCGTTTATGCAGAGTACCGCGTAAAAATTTAGCATCTCCAATTATTGTAGATTTTCAATGTTTCAAGGACAACGCAAATGACTACATTCTGAAGGAAGTGTGCGTCTTGGAATTGGTCAGTGGAACACTGCTAATGCATCATATCGCCAAATCACCATTCAGTCGAGATTTCCTATCACAAGAGAAACTGCGTGAAAGCTATTGGCTCACAAAACACTGTCACGGATTGGAATGGGACCAAGGTGATATCTGGTATCATGTGCTAGAGGAAAAGTTACGCGCATGTATCGCCAAACGACCGATTATCTACGTCAAAGGTGCTGAGAAAAAAGAGTTTGTACGATACAATTTCATCACGGATCACTGTACTACTAATGTCATGGATATCAACGATATTGGCTGCGGATCACTATCGTCAATCAACAGTCTACTATCAACAAACGCAGTGCGATGTCGCCACCACAGAACAGCTCACACACGATGCGCTCTAGCCAATTGCATCACATTACGCAGTTGGTTACATCTAAGTACAAATATCGCTGACGCTGATGATTACGCTGACGATGGTGAGAGTGATACCAGTTCCTGCTTTTGTTTTGCTACTAGCACTACTACTCCTACTACTGACTGTGGCGTCGACACAGTAGAATGAATACCTTAGAGATACAAAAGTGTATGGCTAAACTGCCCGTACAGAATGTTGGTGTCTACGCTGCGGATCAATTGCCCCATTATATTTCACCATCTACTGCTATGATTGTGAACACTGATCCACACAATGAAGACGGCACTCACTGGGTCGCTTTCTACCTTAACAAAGGAGGAGGAATAATTGAATTCTTTGACAGCTACGGTCAACCGCCACATCTTCAATTCTACCAAGGATTCCTGAGACGCAACGCTCGTCGCTACCTGTACAACGAACATCGCCTTCAAAGTGACAACACTCTGGTCTGCGGTCAATACTGCCTTGTATTCCTGCACTGCCGCACCCACTACGGCATGAAGATGAAGGACTTTGTGCAGCTCTTTGAACACTCTTCTGTCGGCCACAACGATGCACTGATCAGAAGACTCTTTGCACAAATGTATACCAATTGAGTTTTGAAATTTTGCATTTTTATCAATAAACTAGTTGTGTACTCAGAATAAAAAAAGAAACATTCTTATTATTTTCCATCCTCGCCTCCTTTACCCCAAAGTGGGGCAGATCTATCATACAATGACATTAGCAGGTGCATTCTTGTCTTCAACAATTCCTGTAGTATGGGGGAGCGAAAATCTCCCCCTAAGCCATTATGTGTTAGGGGGAGCGAAAATCTCCCCCCTGGTAATTAAATCAGTTGAACAACAGTTGTCAACCACAAATTGGGACAGACCTATCATACAATGATTGTAAAGTAACATTCATATCTGAACCTGGTTTATATGAATTAACATATTCCTGAATAATTTTTTTTTACTTTAGTATCTTAAGACTATGTGATGGGAGAAAAAAAAGACAAATGTATATACGAACAATTTGGCTATTTATTTACACACCTTATATATATTTTACATCGAGTATGTGCTCCTGAACATTTGTGTTTGGCTAGCAAAAACGAGACTCGACACAAACTAACGACTAGAACAAAAAGAACAAAGGAGCACATTTCTAAGTTTTACGAGACTCGATACAAACTAATGACTAGGTTTAGCAAAATAATTTACAAGTCAAGTCAGGGTCTTTGGTAATATGACACAACCACTCAACGCTCCTCATCCTCCGCCTCTTCATCGTCTTGAGGGATGTCTTCGGGCTGAGGTGGCACGTCAACATGCCCCCAAGGCAGTGTATTTACACCGTCCGGAAGGATGTAGCGTTTGTCATCGTTACAGCTCAAGGATAGCTTGTCGACTTGAACTGTGAAGACGCGGTGGTTTCGGGACTGGAACCTGGTGTTGATGGTTCTCTTCAACACGCCATTGAAGAGGCATTCCCGATAGTCGTCAGAGGTTAGATTGTGTTTTACAACACCTCTAGCGACTCCCTTGGCGCGCTTCACCGTCATGACCTGCAACTCGTCATCTTCAGTCCTCTCCTCGAACTCGACTATATCCATGAAGTATAGTTTCGAGCGAAGACCGAGGTACTCGAGCAGCGGAAGACCGTTCGCTTCATCCTTAAACTTTCCGATGACTTTTGCGTTTATGGGGCTGTAGCAGGGATGGTTTTGGGGGTACGCACTGGTGTCAAAATCGTCCAGATGCTCCAACATGTCCTTATAAACATCTTCAGTCTGGACGTCGAACACGAAGCTGTCAGTGTCCATGTAGTCAACCTTCAGACGATCACCGTAGCGGTTCTTCATCTTTCGAAGGAAGTCGTACATGAGCCACTTGCTCAGATCGAGGACACACATTCCGACGTAGAGCGGTTTGTCCAGGACGATATTGACTTTCGACATGTGTACAATGGCGACGTCATCGTTGAAGTAGGTTCGGTCCAGGAAGTTTGACTTGGCTACGTACTTCCTGAACATCTCCGGCGTACACACCAGCTTAGAGTTCATTCGCTTGCGAACATTCTCGATCGTCTTGCCAAAGACCGCATTGTTCATAAGCTTAAAAAAGTCTTGCTCAAACTTGGTCTTGGCCTTCTTCCTCAGTTCGGTGTTCATTAGGATGTAGCTCTCCAACCACCGAGACTGACGGAACGAGATGACGCGATGCACGTTCGCAAGCTCCAGTCCGTTTTCCAGCGCCTGCTGCAGGATTCTGTAATGACAGATGTAGTTCTTCTTGTCATCCAGAGTCGTAACGAGCTTCTTGAATTTCCCTCCTGGCGGACGTTTGGTCTCGCAGCAGTAGGGGAGATCCTTGTGAAGGTCGTGCAGGTGGGCGGGGTAGTGAAGGTCAACTTCCAAGACATAGCCTGTGGGTCCTTCGGGGTCCAACGCTGCAATGTCCAGGGACGCGATCTCCTCGCGGCTGAGCCATTGGAAGTCTCCCTGTGGAAGACACTGGGACATGGCCCAACCGTAAAGGTTGTTGGCGTCCAAGTATAGCAGGTGATTCGTCGGCTCTTCAGGTCGTCGATCTTCAGGGCGACATCCATCATGGTTGGCCTTGGCGTGTCTGGTGATCGCCTGGGAAATACCTCCTCTGATGCCTTGCTCGAAGAAGAGGTACATATCAAAGTCCTGTATCGTATCAAGCTCCACTCGACAGGTCCTTAACATGACATCCCAGGCGTATGACGGTAGGGTGTAGTAGTGCGCAGGGTCTAGTTCGTATTCAGCCATCGACGTGTCCCTGAAGCGTTCAAAGACGTCAGTCAACAGCGCAATGTCACAGCGCAGGTACTTCTCGGCGTAGTCCTTGAGGTTCCTACAACCGAAGGTTTCCCACACGTTGCGAGCATGCTCGTAGTCTGCATCCGTTATGTCCTCCAGGGTCAGGTCGTTGTGGAAATCTCGCTGCAGAGGCAGTTCCGTAGTATCTTCCAATACGGCGTTCGACGTTACAAAGTTGTACGGGAACACGCCTTTCCTACGGACTAGATCGAAGAGGTGGTCTTCGGGGAATCTCTTCCTCGTCTCCAAGAGTTGAGCTGGTGGAAGTGCGGCGGCGAGGCTAGCGAGGCTCAAAGCCAGGAACCTGTAGGTGTCGAGGAACCTGACTCTGAATCCTGGCTGTCTTTTTCCACGCCCTTGCATCCCAACCGGTGCCGCTGCTCGGTCGAACAGGAACCGCTTCGTGAAAGCGATGTACCGCTCTTCCGTGTGAGCCAACACCTCAACATCACCAGGGTCGACCGCCAACTCCCGCACTATGAAGTGAGCGTCGTAGTTGGAGAGATTGTGGAAGTAGCAGTTGACTACTCGCTGCTCCCTGTAGCGTAGGTTACATGATCTGTGCGCAGCGCCACGGAACTCGTAGGGCGGCGCGTGGTTGTGATCACGAACCTTTGGGTCTTCGCTTGAAAATGCCGATCCGCAGAGGTAGCAATTCGCTGTCGAGTTGTACTGCATCGTTTCCGCTGGGGTCAGGACAGGGCGCAGATTTCTTGCTTCGTACAGGAAGTTCCACAATCGCTCAACATCAGCTTTCAACATCTCCATAAATGTCTTTGACGCATCATCCCCGAAGTAGACACGAGGCTCGAACTCCTCAAGTCCGTACGAGTCGATAATCTGGTACGCAAAGGCGTATGGGATGTGGATGTGGGTGGCTACTCCTCCGTGCGGTTCATCCACTTGTTCATCCATCTCCGCGGTCGGCAGTAGAGCACACTCAAAGTCCGCGTAGATGGTGAAACGCTCGCGTCGGGTGAACTCTGGATGGCTGAATTTGATTTCTGTCTTTTTCGGCGTATCCATGCGAATAGGGGCTGAAGCGGAGCAGTATCGCCTGTGCTCCTCCAGACGCTGTGCACCCGTCAGACCAAGCTTGTTCGGACGGTTATCAAAGTGCGCGAAGCACCGCTTACAGATGAATATCCTGCCCATATGTGCTGTGAGCTGTGGACGGATCAGTCGGCCAAGGTCTTTGATGTAGGCGTAGTGACTATCACCGTCCGTTGTCACGTACAAAAGGTCGCAATGGTCTTCACGCTCCTGCCTACAAATCTTCAAGGGAAACACGGTGTCCTGATACGTTGGTCGTCCGTCAGGTTTCTGACCCACGCACGTGTGATCAATACCATAGACGTTGATACTGATGTTGTTTGTCCGCTCAAACGTCTTGATACTCTTCAGAGCAACGGGGAATTGAAGGCCGGTCCAATCGTATCGGGCGATGATGTCGTCGGTGTACGATGCCAGTCTTTTAGGATTCTCTTGTACAAACGTTCCCAAGACCGCATACATAAAACACCGCTCATCGGCGTTCGATACGTTGACGACTGCTTGGGTGTTCTCCAGAGACATAGGCAGTGGGAGCCAAGCTCGACCATCTTCACCTAGAGGAGTGTACTCGTTAATACCGACCTCCAAATCACGAACGCGAAGGTATGTCCACCCGGAGCCGATATGATCACACTCAGCCTTCTCTCTGATAAGCTTCGCAAAAGCTGTTGTGATGTACTGGTTCAGGTCCGAGGTCGTCGTCAACGGAGTCATCTTCGTTTTAAAGTTGCGCAGGCAGGTGTTGTTGTGCACATTTTGGAATTCACACTCCAGCTTCAAGTTGACCTTTATGCTGCGGTGTTTCGCCAAGGTGATCTCAAGCAACTCCGTAAGGCTCACAATCAACAACGCCATCACTTCTCCGATTGTGATGAGATTCTCCATCGGTCGCTGCAGACGGTAGGTTAGGAGGCGGTTGCGGAAACCCCGTTGAATGAGTGAGAATACGGGGCTTGACTGTCCTGCTCCAGTCATCTCAACATCATCGGGTTGTTGGTGTGTGCTCGTACCGGGTTGTGGCTCCGTGCTGGGTCCTGGCTGGGGTTCGTCCTGTACCATAGCCACTCGGTTCAGGATCAGGTCCTTCATGATCGGGCAAGAGATCCGCTCATGATGGTCCTTGTTGAACAGCTGGTTGAACTCCTGACCGCAGTATGCGCAAGGGAATCTTCGTTCTTGACCATTGCCGTGAAATTGCATGGTGTGTCGACGCAGGTTGTCTTCCCTCTTGAATTCGACGCCGCATGTGCCGCATATGAACCTGCGGACTCTGCCGTGTACCGAATCCACATGTCGACGCAGGTGTATTTCACGAAGGAAACGGCGACCGCATTCATGGCAGGTGTGGCGGCCAGGACCCGGTCCTTCATCTGAAAATAAAAATAAAAAACAGATTAGGATTGCTAAAGATACAAATTCCCCTCTCTCGAGAATCACATTTCAAAATGTAGTTGTTAATTAAAAATATCAATTTTCAAACAGGGAATGTAATCTTCTGTACTGTTTGTCTACATTCATGATTCGGGGTTCAAGGCTAAGGATGTAGCTGCAATATTGAGCTGCGCCAACCCTAAAGAAGCATTATGTTTTAGGGGGAGCGAAAATCTCCCCCTAGTAATTAAATCAACAGAACACCAGTTGTCACGGTCTCATTCGTGTTCTAGTCTTCAACAATTCCTGACGTATGGGGGAGCGAAAATCTCCCCCTAACCCATTATGTGTTAGGGGGAGCGAAAATCTCCCCCCTAGCAATTAAATCAATAGTACACCAGTTGTCACGGTCTCATTCTTCTTCATGTACCTAGTTAAATAATTATAAAAAAGGTAATTAGTTTCAAGGGGAAAAAGTTATTTTAATGTGGATTCTCACCTTCAACGGAGTGTCGGTTGTCATAGGCAGTCGTCTGCGGAGCATCAATCACCTCCCGGGGTGGAATGACTCGGTGGTTCGCTTCCATGTGACGCTCTAAAGCTCCCCGGTCTACGAATGTGGCTCGACAAAGCCGACATGCAGCTACTCCATCTGCAAACGCACAAAACGATTAGATTGTGAAGTATGTTTAACACCTACCTTTGTTTAGAGTACTTTCAAATTCTCAGTGCCCCCCCCCCCTTATGACCTTTCTCGGGGGGGGGGGGGGGGTTAAATTTGTTTTTTAAAGTTTGTAATGTGGGTACTCTGATGACTTGACTTGATGGAGCAAGCAATAACATAAGTTATTAAAATTAAATTATATTGATATAGTCATGTAATTTTAAATTTTAAAAACAGAGTTCTCTATTCGCGCTAAATAGTTAAAGCTGTTAAATAAAAATAATAGTATCACTCTGCGGTTATATTGCATAACGTATTTCTATATTACTAACATTTAGGTCTGATTAAAACAATAATGCAACGCAAAAAACGTACCTTGCTGCGTTGGTGTTGGTGGTGGTAGTTGTGGTCTCAAGCCGTGGAATCTGATGTGGTGTTGCACCAAATTGTTTCTACGCACGAAAATACAACCACAAATGGTACAAACGTGTGTGGCGTTCATCTTTAATATGGATTATAAGTTTTGATAATCACAAACAATACAGCACAACACGAACGTTTTAAATAGTTCAAAGGTGCTTTACGCAAATCGCAAATCGCAAATGATGATAATCAGCAACTAACACAAATCGCGTAGAACGGAACAGGATCGGACTAACACGTCTTCACGCACTGAACTCTCGAACTGAACTGAAGGAGGGCTGGTGATGTGGGTGACTCTCCCCACTAATGGATTTCGGAGAAGGTCGGGGCAAAAACTCTCAACCGCTGTCTGGGGTAAAGACCACCCTGCTCTAATGGAATTCGACGCGGGTGGTCTATAATTATGGGTTCCTAGAAGGGTCAGCCGTCTTCCCGTCGAGGTATCAAATTACAGCATCCGCATTCCCAGACAGGTCTCGACTTGTCGGTTTTTTTGTGTGAACACCTGCACCCTCCAGTCGAGGTATCAAATTACAACATCCGCATTCCCAGACAGTAGACTGGACGCGTCAGTCGGTTGTGCGAACAGCTGCCTCGGTGCAGAGTACTTGAAGGGGGGTGTATCGATACACCTCCCTTTGCAGTATATGTTCAAAGCATTGCAATTATATTCTCCTCAAAATTTGCATTCACTGGTAGTTCAATTGACCGCAAGCGCTGATGGGCTAGCTCTGTTGGTTTTAGCGTTACCCTGTTCAACTCTTGTATTAATTATCCAAAGTATGTCATGTGGGTACTGAGAATACTCGGCTTGACGAGGAGATTCCAAAAATGCAAAAAAAAGGTCAAAAGTGTGGTGCGGGCCCCTTTTTTGTAAACATCATCCAAAGTGTACGATGTGGGTACTCAAATGACTCGGCTCGACTAGACGAACAAGAATCTGCAATCAGAATTCAAATCCGACTTATGGTAACCGATATAGCCCCCCCCCCTACATCGTCCAAATGTACTTTGTGGGTATGCAAATTTCTCGGCTCGACTAGACGAACAAGAATCTACAATCAGAATTCAAATCCGACTTATGGTAACCGAGATAGCCCCCCCCCCTACATCGTCCAAATGTACTTTGTGGGTATGCAAATTTCTCGGCTCGACTAGACGAACAAGAATCTACAATCAGAATTCAAATCCGACTTATGGTAACCGAGATAGCCCCCCCCCCTCCACCCCTACATCGTCCAAATGTACTTTGTGGGTATGCAAATTTCTCGGCTCGACTAGACGAACAAGAATCTGCAATCAGAATTCAAATCCGACTTATGGTAACCGAGATAGCCCCCCCCTACATCGTCCAAATGTACTTTGTGGGTACTCAAATTTCTCGGCTCGACTAGACGAACAAGAATCTGCAATCAGAAATCTGATCCGAGGTTAGGTTAGGTTAGGATGGGTTAGGTTAGGTTAGGTTAGGTTACGTTAGGTTAGGTTAGGTTAGGTTAGGTTAGGTTAGGTTAGGTTAGGTTACGTTAGGTTAGGTTAGGTTAGGTTAGGTTAGGTTAGGTTAGGTTAGGTTAGGTTAGGTTAGGTTAGGTTAGGTTAGGTTAGGTTAGGTTAATATTCGCAAAAAAAAAAATTCGCAAAAAAAAATTCGCAAAAAAAAAAAAATTCGCCAAAAAAAAATTCGCGAGGGGGGGGGCTCGGGGGGGGCGTCCCTCCTGTCCCTCCTGCCCTCGGAGTGTCCAATACACCCTACTCGCGGCCTCTAATCGAACCCGCGAGGCACCTAACATTAAATTCAGTAAAAGCGTATTCCAGTGAAAAATGGCCCGAATCAGGAAGTTTTAACTAAGATCTAAGCTCAGCTGATTCATAATTGAAAATTCAATATTAATAGCTGTGTACAGATACTACTCAAATTGTATTGATGTATATACTAAATATTCAGACACATATTGTTCCTCATTATCTGACACAGACACTTCTATTCAGTTTTGTAGCAAATGTACCGTAGGTACTTTTTTCTATTTCTAGGAAAAAATACGACATTTTTTATACTAAAACCTATTTTTATTCATTACATTGTGTACATTGATAAATTTTTCCAGTAGATTTATCTGATGAAAGATACACATACCTGCACTATTACTACGATATAATCTGATGGTATAAACTAAAATTGAAGTTCGAACACTGTTACCGTGGTACATTAAAGAAGACCCCCAAAGCTATAACCACTGAATCTTGAACGGGAGAATACTGATTGGAGAACTATGAACAACGCTAATGGAATTGCTAACGAACCCTCGGTGAGCTGGTTACTTATACACGAGGTCTCAGGTTGTTTCCTTATTGTGTAGAGGAGAGCAACTTTCAGTTAAACTTGAACTATCATATATTTTGTGCGGAATTTATAATAATAATAATAACCTTTAAATTACTATTTAATGAACTAAGCACGGAACCAATTCTCAAGATTTACTCTTTTTCAGATTTGCTCAATATATTAAATATTGAGTTGTATATAAATATGAGTTAAATATAAATCAGAGTAGTCGTTGGAGTATTGGTTAAGGTAGTTTGGCAACAAGGGCAGCAGACCTTTCGTGGGTTACGTGAATGTCATGGCAAAACTATTTGATTGGGCCTCGGATACGCTTAGTAAAAGCAGTACCTCTGAAAAATAGTACTGTAAACGCTCTACGATTACGTTTTACAAGCAGAGGCCTGAGAACCACAATGATGAGCATAGTTAGCTTGGAAGAGGCTAAAAATTTGAAAACAAATTGAAAACAAAAGTGGAATTTAAATACACAGAAAAAACGTTGTTAGCTAAAAATAAAATCGGTTAAGTACCCTCAGAGTAAAGTAATTACGCTCTGAAAGCTCAAACTTTTCTCATAAGCCGGCCATAACGTCCCGGATGACTGATGTGATGTGACAAAAACCGCTTGACTTCTTGGCGAGGAAGTAATAACTCGGATCAGGATAATGGCAGTTTTTTACAAAACTCCTCTTGTCTCGGGCAGTCAGTAATTTGTTTTTAAATTGTATTACTTTACCTAATTTGCAATTCATATGTTTTGTATTATGAACTTTTTGATTTAACAAGACTCATTTGTAAAAAACGCTTAGTGATAAGTTTCATGAAGTAAACAAAACAAAAACCAAGAAATTATTTCGTTTTGGAATACTATTTTCAGTTTCCAGCTTCAGCTGAACTAATCAATCTAGAAAGCATCATTTTTGTAGAGATAACATGTAGATCTAAGCTGAAATATTTGTTAGAAATGCCAACGTGTAACTTGTACATGTTTTATGTATGTCAAAAACAAGAAAATTATAAATGTCAGGCTAGATTTACACACGATTTAAAATTAATTAATTGCATGCAAGCGATGAAATTTATACTACAAACCTAGATCAAACCTAACAGTAACGGTAAGGTACTTAGTTATGCTGTAGGGCAGAGTTTAACAAGACATTTAACAGACAAGACCACTTGATGTCTAGGACTGCCGGGAGCGTTGTGTCGGGGATGGACCTTCAATGTCATATTTACTCTCCAAGTCATTACTTACTAATGCAGTGGTCAATGAAATGAGGATTATGTTGAATAAACCTGCATTACATTACACAATGCATTTGAATTTAATTCATGGATAAAATATTTAAATTATCAACGTTGTAATGTTAATATGTACAGTAACCTTAGCAAAAACAAATTTTGACCTCATTTGGGTTTATGTTTGCATTTATAGCTAATCAACTGACATATTACCAGTATACAATAAACTTATCAATATGATAAAATAGGTAGTGTAAATTAAACTATTTAAAGGGTTTCAGTTATTGCGTGATAATTTTAATTTCCAAAGGTATATTCCAACTATGGGAATTATTTTCGGGAGAAACTCTTAACCTAAGATCTAAAAATGTTGAATCTACGAAAGTTTAAATTCTGACAGTATTAAATCTAAGAATACCAATGTTAAATCCAAGATGCAAAAATTTGAAATTTAAAAATATGTTACACCCACCGAAGATCTTTCCCATAGTGTGAAGGAAACGTTTGGAAAATAAAAATAACACGAAATCACGCAATTATTAAAAACCTAAAACGTAGTTTAATTTAAATCTTAGAAGGTCAATGCACTGTCTTACGAAAGCTTACAAATTATAATATAAAATTATCTAGGCAACCGTTATCTCAACAAAGGTTTGCAATAGAATATCTACAATATCAAGCCAGTTAAGATACCAGTTATTGGATGAACCGAGGTTAGGTTAGGTTAGGATGGGTTAGGTTAGGTTAGGTTAGGTTACGTTAGGTTAGGTTAGGTTAGGTTAGGTTAGGTTAGGTTACGTTAGGTTAGGTTAGGTTAGGTTAGGTTAGGTTAGGTTAGGTTAGGTTAGGTTAGGTTAGGTTAGGTTAGGTTAGGTTAGGTTAGGTTAGGTTAGGTTAGGTTAGGTTAATATTCGCAAAAAAAAAAATTCGCAAAAAAAAATTCGCAAAAAAAAAAAAATTCGCCAAAAAAAAAATTCGCGAGGGGGGGGGCTCGGGGGGGGCGTCCCTCCTGTCCCTCCTGCCCTCGGAGTGTCCAATACACCCTACTCGCGGCCTCTAATCGAACCCGCGAGGCACCTAACATTAAATTCAGTAAAAGCGTATTCCAGTGAAAAATGGCCCGAATCAGGAAGTTTTAACTAAGATCTAAGCTCAGCTGATTCATAATTGAAAATTCAATATTAATAGCTGTGTACAGATACTACTCAAATTGTATTGATGTATATACTAAATATTCAGACACATATTGTTCCTCATTATCTGACACAGACACTTCTATTCAGTTTTGTAGCAAATGTACCGTAGGTACTTTTTTCTATTTCTAGGAAAAAATACGACATTTTTTATACTAAAACCTATTTTTATTCATTACATTGTGTACATTGATAAATTTTTCCAGTAGATTTATCTGATGAAAGATACACATACCTGCACTATTACTACGATATAATCTGATGGTATAAACTAAAATTGAAGTTCGAACACTGTTACCGTGGTACATTAAAGAAGACCCCCAAAGCTATAACCACTGAATCTTGAACGGGAGAATACTGATTGGAGAACTATGAACAACGCTAATGGAATTGCTAACGAACCCTCGGTGAGCTGGTTACTTATACACGAGGTCTCAGGTTGTTTCCTTATTGTGTAGAGGAGAGCAACTTTCAGTTAAACTTGAACTATCATATATTTTGTGCGGAATTTATAATAATAATAATAACCTTTAAATTACTATTTAATGAACTAAGCACGGAACCAATTCTCAAGATTTACTCTTTTTCAGATTTGCTCAATATATTAAATATTGAGTTGTATATAAATATGAGTTAAATATAAATCAGAGTAGTCGTTGGAGTATTGGTTAAGGTAGTTTGGCAACAAGGGCAGCAGACCTTTCGTGGGTTACGTGAATGTCATGGCAAAACTATTTGATTGGGCCTCGGATACGCTTAGTAAAAGCAGTACCTCTGAAAAATAGTACTGTAAACGCTCTACGATTACGTTTTACAAGCAGAGGCCTGAGAACCACAATGATGAGCATAGTTAGCTTGGAAGAGGCTAAAAATTTGAAAACAAATTGAAAACAAAAGTGGAATTTAAATACACAGAAAAAACGTTGTTAGCTAAAAATAAAATCGGTTAAGTACCCTCAGAGTAAAGTAATTACGCTCTGAAAGCTCAAACTTTTCTCATAAGCCGGCCATAACGTCCCGGATGACTGATGTGATGTGACAAAAACCGCTTGACTTCTTGGCGAGGAAGTAATAACTCGGATCAGGATAATGGCAGTTTTTTACAAAACTCCTCTTGTCTCGGGCAGTCAGTAATTTGTTTTTAAATTGTATTACTTTACCTAATTTGCAATTCATATGTTTTGTATTATGAACTTTTTGATTTAACAAGACTCATTTGTAAAAAACGCTTAGTGATAAGTTTCATGAAGTAAACAAAACAAAAACCAAGAAATTATTTCGTTTTGGAATACTATTTTCAGTTTCCAGCTTCAGCTGAACTAATCAATCTAGAAAGCATCATTTTTGTAGAGATAACATGTAGATCTAAGCTGAAATATTTGTTAGAAATGCCAACGTGTAACTTGTACATGTTTTATGTATGTCAAAAACAAGAAAATTATAAATGTCAGGCTAGATTTACACACGATTTAAAATTAATTAATTGCATGCAAGCGATGAAATTTATACTACAAACCTAGATCAAACCTAACAGTAACGGTAAGGTACTTAGTTATGCTGTAGGGCAGAGTTTAACAAGACATTTAACAGACAAGACCACTTGATGTCTAGGACTGCCGGGAGCGTTGTGTCGGGGATGGACCTTCAATGTCATATTTACTCTCCAAGTCATTACTTACTAATGCAGTGGTCAATGAAATGAGGATTATGTTGAATAAACCTGCATTACATTACACAATGCATTTGAATTTAATTCATGGATAAAATATTTAAATTATCAACGTTGTAATGTTAATATGTACAGTAACCTTAGCAAAAACAAATTTTGACCTCATTTGGGTTTATGTTTGCATTTATAGCTAATCAACTGACATATTACCAGTATACAATAAACTTATCAATATGATAAAATAGGTAGTGTAAATTAAACTATTTAAAGGGTTTCAGTTATTGCGTGATAATTTTAATTTCCAAAGGTATATTCCAACTATGGGAATTATTTTCGGGAGAAACTCTTAACCTAAGATCTAAAAATGTTGAATCTACGAAAGTTTAAATTCTGACAGTATTAAATCTAAGAATACCAATGTTAAATCCAAGATGCAAAAATTTGAAATTTAAAAATATGTTACACCCACCGAAGATCTTTCCCATAGTGTGAAGGAAACGTTTGGAAAATAAAAATAACACGAAATCACGCAATTATTAAAAACCTAAAACGTAGTTTAATTTAAATCTTAGAAGGTCAATGCACTGTCTTACGAAAGCTTACAAATTATAATATAAAATTATCTAGGCAACCGTTATCTCAACAAAGGTTTGCAATAGAATATCTACAATATCAAGCCAGTTAAGATACCAGTTATTGGATGAACCGAGGTTAGGTTAGGTTAGGATGGGTTAGGTTAGGTTAGGTTAGGTTACGTTAGGTTAGGTTAGGTTAGGTTAGGTTAGGTTAGGTTACGTTAGGTTAGGTTAGGTTAGGTTAGGTTAGGTTAGGTTAGGTTAGGTTAGGTTAGGTTAGGTTAGGTTAGGTTAGGTTAGGTTAGGTTAGGTTAGGTTAGGTTAGGTTAATATTCGCAAAAAAAAAAATTCGCAAAAAAAAATTCGCAAAAAAAAAAAAATTCGCCAAAAAAAAAATTCGCGAGGGGGGGGGCTCGGGGGGGGCGTCCCTCCTGTCCCTCCTGCCCTCGGAGTGTCCAATACACCCTACTCGCGGCCTCTAATCGAACCCGCGAGGCACCTAACATTAAATTCAGTAAAAGCGTATTCCAGTGAAAAATGGCCCGAATCAGGAAGTTTTAACTAAGATCTAAGCTCAGCTGATTCATAATTGAAAATTCAATATTAATAGCTGTGTACAGATACTACTCAAATTGTATTGATGTATATACTAAATATTCAGACACATATTGTTCCTCATTATCTGACACAGACACTTCTATTCAGTTTTGTAGCAAATGTACCGTAGGTACTTTTTTCTATTTCTAGGAAAAAATACGACATTTTTTATACTAAAACCTATTTTTATTCATTACATTGTGTACATTGATAAATTTTTCCAGTAGATTTATCTGATGAAAGATACACATACCTGCACTATTACTACGATATAATCTGATGGTATAAACTAAAATTGAAGTTCGAACACTGTTACCGTGGTACATTAAAGAAGACCCCCAAAGCTATAACCACTGAATCTTGAACGGGAGAATACTGATTGGAGAACTATGAACAACGCTAATGGAATTGCTAACGAACCCTCGGTGAGCTGGTTACTTATACACGAGGTCTCAGGTTGTTTCCTTATTGTGTAGAGGAGAGCAACTTTCAGTTAAACTTGAACTATCATATATTTTGTGCGGAATTTATAATAATAATAATAACCTTTAAATTACTATTTAATGAACTAAGCACGGAACCAATTCTCAAGATTTACTCTTTTTCAGATTTGCTCAATATATTAAATATTGAGTTGTATATAAATATGAGTTAAATATAAATCAGAGTAGTCGTTGGAGTATTGGTTAAGGTAGTTTGGCAACAAGGGCAGCAGACCTTTCGTGGGTTACGTGAATGTCATGGCAAAACTATTTGATTGGGCCTCGGATACGCTTAGTAAAAGCAGTACCTCTGAAAAATAGTACTGTAAACGCTCTACGATTACGTTTTACAAGCAGAGGCCTGAGAACCACAATGATGAGCATAGTTAGCTTGGAAGAGGCTAAAAATTTGAAAACAAATTGAAAACAAAAGTGGAATTTAAATACACAGAAAAAACGTTGTTAGCTAAAAATAAAATCGGTTAAGTACCCTCAGAGTAAAGTAATTACGCTCTGAAAGCTCAAACTTTTCTCATAAGCCGGCCATAACGTCCCGGATGACTGATGTGATGTGACAAAAACCGCTTGACTTCTTGGCGAGGAAGTAATAACTCGGATCAGGATAATGGCAGTTTTTTACAAAACTCCTCTTGTCTCGGGCAGTCAGTAATTTGTTTTTAAATTGTATTACTTTACCTAATTTGCAATTCATATGTTTTGTATTATGAACTTTTTGATTTAACAAGACTCATTTGTAAAAAACGCTTAGTGATAAGTTTCATGAAGTAAACAAAACAAAAACCAAGAAATTATTTCGTTTTGGAATACTATTTTCAGTTTCCAGCTTCAGCTGAACTAATCAATCTAGAAAGCATCATTTTTGTAGAGATAACATGTAGATCTAAGCTGAAATATTTGTTAGAAATGCCAACGTGTAACTTGTACATGTTTTATGTATGTCAAAAACAAGAAAATTATAAATGTCAGGCTAGATTTACACACGATTTAAAATTAATTAATTGCATGCAAGCGATGAAATTTATACTACAAACCTAGATCAAACCTAACAGTAACGGTAAGGTACTTAGTTATGCTGTAGGGCAGAGTTTAACAAGACATTTAACAGACAAGACCACTTGATGTCTAGGACTGCCGGGAGCGTTGTGTCGGGGATGGACCTTCAATGTCATATTTACTCTCCAAGTCATTACTTACTAATGCAGTGGTCAATGAAATGAGGATTATGTTGAATAAACCTGCATTACATTACACAATGCATTTGAATTTAATTCATGGATAAAATATTTAAATTATCAACGTTGTAATGTTAATATGTACAGTAACCTTAGCAAAAACAAATTTTGACCTCATTTGGGTTTATGTTTGCATTTATAGCTAATCAACTGACATATTACCAGTATACAATAAACTTATCAATATGATAAAATAGGTAGTGTAAATTAAACTATTTAAAGGGTTTCAGTTATTGCGTGATAATTTTAATTTCCAAAGGTATATTCCAACTATGGGAATTATTTTCGGGAGAAACTCTTAACCTAAGATCTAAAAATGTTGAATCTACGAAAGTTTAAATTCTGACAGTATTAAATCTAAGAATACCAATGTTAAATCCAAGATGCAAAAATTTGAAATTTAAAAATATGTTACACCCACCGAAGATCTTTCCCATAGTGTGAAGGAAACGTTTGGAAAATAAAAATAACACGAAATCACGCAATTATTAAAAACCTAAAACGTAGTTTAATTTAAATCTTAGAAGGTCAATGCACTGTCTTACGAAAGCTTACAAATTATAATATAAAATTATCTAGGCAACCGTTATCTCAACAAAGGTTTGCAATAGAATATCTACAATATCAAGCCAGTTAAGATACCAGTTATTGGATGAACTTGGTGAATCCCTATACTTAGTTTAGAATTCGAAGTAGTGAGACGCTATCTACATTTTAACGGTTTGAAGTATTATCATGAAATTTTTAGGGTAATATTTTGATGGTTTAATGCTTTAAATAAACTATAATTGATGAATCATTATTACCTTTTAATAATTATTAGTTTTTTCATTGAACATTATTCAGTACATATCAAGCCAGTTAAGATACCAGTTATTGGATGAACGTACGTAGTTATTTTGGACCCCGTTGAATAAGCACTCTCTGTAGTCTTCGGGGGTGAGGACGTTCTTGACAACGCCCTTCGCCACCCCCTTGGCTCGCTTGATAGCCTTACTGCCGCCTGTCGTTGTGTCCTCAATGTCCATGAAGTACAACTTGGACCGCAGGCCGAGGTACTCGAATAAGGACAGGCCGTTACACTCGTCCTTAAACTTTCCAATGACCTTGGCGTTGACGGGGCTGTAGCAGGGGTGGGACCTCGGGTAGCCGCTGGTGTCAAAGTCTTCCAGGTGTTCCTTCATCTCGGCGTAGACGTCCTGGGATAGGATGTCAAAGACGAAGCTGTCCGTGTCCATGTAGTCCACGGTGAGGCGATCACCGTAGCGCTCCTTCATCTTCCGCAGGAACTCGTACATGAGCCACTTGCTCAGCTCCAGGACTGACATGCCTACGTAGACGGACTTGTCCAACACGATGTTGACTTTGGACAGATGCACCAGGGCCACGTCCTCCGTGTAGTGCGTTCGGTCCAGGAAGTTGGATCTGGCAACGTACTTAGAAAACTTCTCCGGAGTACACACCAGCTTGACGTTGAGGCGCTTCCGTACATTCTCGATGGTTTTGCCGAAGACCGCGTTATTCATGAGCTTGAAGAAGTCCTGTTCAAACTTCGTTTTGGCCTTCTTCTGCAGCTCGGTGTTCATGAGGATGTAGGGTTCCAACCACCGCGACTGGCGAAACGAGATCGCTCGATGCACCGCGACCAGCTCCAACCCATTTTGCAGCGCCTGCTGCAAGACCCTGTAATGGCAGACGTAGTGCGTCTTGTCGTCCAGGGTCGTCAACAGTTTGGGGAAGTTCCCTATTGGCGGACGCTTCGTCTCACAGCAGTAGGTGGAAGGTCCTTGTGCAGGTCGTGTAGGCGCGTGGGGTAGTGTAGTTCCACCTCCAAGATGTAGCCTCGTTCGGCCTCCGCGTCCAGCGCCGCTATGTCCAACGCCTGGATTTCCTCACGGCTGAGCCACTGGAAGTCTCCGGTCGGCAGGCACTGGGACATGGCCCAGCCAAAGAGGTTGTTGGCGTCCAGGTACAGGAGGAAGCGCGTGGGATCGTCCGGGCGGTAGTCCGGGCACCTGTCGTGGTTGGCCTTGGCATAGCGGGTGATGGCCTGAGAGATGCCTCCCCAGATCCCCTGCTCCACGAACAGGTACATGTCGAAGTCCTGCAGCGTGTCCAGCTCCACGCCGCAGGTCTTGAGCATCACGTCCCAAGCGTAAGATGGCAGGGTGTAGTATTGGGTGGGGTCCAACCCGTACTCTGCCAGCGACGTATCGCGGAACTGCTCAAAGACATCGGTGAGGAGGGCGATGTCGCATCGCAGGTACTTGTCAGCGTAGTCCTTGAGGTTGCGACACTCGAAGGCTCGCCACACGTTCAGGGCGTGCTCGTACTCCTCGTCCTTGATGTCCTCCAGGGTCATGGAGTTCCTGAACGCCTCCTTGGGTGGCAGCTCCCTGGTCCTGTACAACGTGTCGTAGGACGTCACGAAGTCGTAGGGGAACACGCCCTTCCTGCGCACCAGGTCAAACAGCCGGTCGTTGGGGAAGCGCTTCCTCGTCTCGCGCATCCTGTCCGTGGGAAGTCCCGCTGCGAGGCTGGCCAGGCTCATGGACAGGAACCTGTACGTGTCCAGGAAGCGCACCGCGAAGCTGCTCCGTCGCGGGTTAACTCCGGGTTGGCTGAAGTGGAATCGCTTGGTAAAAGCTATGTACCGCTCCTCCGTGTGTGCCAACACGTCCACGTCGCCGGGGTCGATGGCCAGCTCACGCACTACGAAGTGGGCGTCGTAGTTGGACAGGTTGTGGAAGTAGCAGTTGATGTGTCGCTGCTCCCGGTACCTGAGGTTGCACGAGCGGTGAGCGGCTCCTCGGAACTCGTAAGGCGGGGCGTGGTTGTGGTCCCGCACCTTGACATCCTGGTCCGTGAACTCCTTCCCGCAGAGGTAGCAGACGGTGGCCACGATGAACTGGTGCATCTCCTGGTCGTTCAAGACGGGCTGCAGTAGGACCATGTTGGTCAGGAAGTCCCACAGCGTCAGCACGTCCATCTTCAACCTTTCCATGAAGACCTTGACGCGTCAGCCCCGAAGTAGACGCGGGGCTCAAAATCCTCCAGGCTAAGCGAGTCCACGATCTGGTAGGCGAAGGCGTACGGGACGTGCATTTGCAGGGGCCTCGTGCCGGGCGGCGACGGGCTGCAGAGCACACTCGAAGTCCGCGTAAACGCAAAAGTGCTCGCGCCGAGTGTACTCGGGGTGGGCGAAGCGGATCCGCTGCTTCTGAG
The DNA here is from genome assembly GCA_963675035.1 of Allygus modestus. Classification (NCBI taxonomy): domain Eukaryota; kingdom Metazoa; phylum Arthropoda; class Insecta; order Hemiptera; family Cicadellidae; genus Allygus; species Allygus modestus. Next base: position 63,061,086 of record OY776112.1, read on the forward strand.
ACATGTCCAAGCGGAGGGGGGCCTTGGCGGTGCAGTATCGCATGTGCTCCTCCAGACGCTCGGCACCGGACAGTTCCAGCTTGTTGGGCTGGTTGTCAAAGTAAGCGAAACATCGCTTGCACACGTGGATAGTTTGGCCGTGAGACGTTAGCTGAGGACACACTAGCCTGCTGACGTTCGCGATGTAGGCGTAGTGACTGTCTCCTCCGGTAGTCACGTACAACAGGTCCCGGTGATCCTCCAACTCCCGCTTACATATCTTCAGCGGGAACACGCGGTCCTGGAACTTTGGCGATCCGTCGGGGCGTCTCCCCACCATGGCACGCTCGATCCTGTATACGTTCACGCTGATGGCGTTCTTCCTCTCAAAGGCTTTGATATCCTACACAGCCACGGGGAAGCGTAAGCCAACCCAATCGTAGCGAGCCATTATGTCCGGTGTATACGCTGCAGGCCTCTCCGGGTTTTGCGCGACGAACTTGGCCAGGATAGCGTATGCGAAGCACATGTCATCGACGTTGTGCACGTTGATGACAGCGCGCGTCTCGCAGATGGCCCTGGGAAGCTGGATGAACCGGGCTCCACGATCTCCCAACGGGGTGTAGAGGTTGACGCGGATCTCCAAGTCACGTATACGGAGATAGCTCCACCCGCTGCCTACTAGCAGGCACTGCTTCTTCTCTTCCACCAGCTTGTTGAAGGAAGCCGACAGGAAATCCTCCAAGTTGGATGCGGCAGTGAGAGGCACGTTCTTTGTCTTGAAGGCTCGCAGGCAGGTGGTCCCGTGGATGTTGGCGAATTCGCACTCCAGGAACATGTTGACCTTGATGTTTGGGTGTAGGGTCCTGACGTCAGCCAGCAGTTTCAGGACGCTGTCGAACAGCAACACCAGTTCGTCGTCAACGGTCAGGAAGTCCTCCATAGGCCGGGACAGACCGAAGGTCATGAGCCGTCCGCGGAACGCCCGTTGGATGGTGCGGAATGTGGGCAGTCCTCCGCCCACCATCCCTTCAGGTGCCGTGCTGGGTCCGGGCTGAGGCTCGTGGCTGGGCCCTGGGTGCGGCTCGGGTGACAGGACGGGCAGTCGTGGCATCTCGTCCAAAACGAGGTTCCTCACGACGGGACAGTTGTGAGCCTCGTGCTGGTCCCGGTTGTAGCGCCGGGTGAAGCCTCGGTTGCAGTAGGCGCACTCAAACCTCCTGCCTCGGCAATCGCTTGCCATGTGTCACTAGAGGTACGCGGCCTTGCGGAACAGAGCGCCGCACTCAGGACAGTGGACCTCGTTGGCGTGCACCAGCTGCACGTGGCGCCGGAGCAGGTCCTCGCGGGCAAACCGCCGCCCGCACGCGTCACACTCGGGCCGTAGGTATCTGGCAGGTGGTGTTGCAGTGGAGGAGGAAGAGGAGGAGGTCGAAGCTGACGGGCTTGCACCGTGGACCGCTTCCATGTGGTGGCGCAGATCCTCGGGACTCTCCAGGGCGAGAGCGCACAACGGGTATGGACAGCCTGCGAACAGGAAAACAAGTCCTATTAGTTACCCGATAAACACAAGGGTGAGGAACTACATAGAGGACTGGCGACCTCTTATTTCCTCATCTCAATCGCCAGTTTACCTGAGCCCAATACAAGGGTGAGGAACTACACAGAGGGCTGGCAGCCCCTTGTTTACTACTTGAATCTGTTTACTCGGATAAAGCCGTTTACTCTCTCAAAAACAGGTTATTAGTTATCAAAGTCCACGGACGCACTGTGACGTCATGGATGAGGATATCGGAGAAGAAGGCATGCTTAACAGATCTACTGGCGGTTTCTTATTTAACATAAAACTGTACCTGGCGCTTGGTCGTGAGGAGTAGGAGGATGAACTGCGGCGAGGTGGCGTTGTAAGTTGTCGCTTCGCCCGAAGCGCCTGCCGCAGACATGACACTCGTAATGGTGGTCGTTGTGGGCGGATACTGTTTGACGGGTCAGGTTTCCAGCGTTTGCGAAGACGCGGCCACAGACCTCACACATACGAGGAACAGCCATCTACAAAAACATCGGGTATCTGTATTCCCCGTCTGCCACAAAGGCACAGTTGTCACAGCAAAAACACTTTGGTAGCGGTACCCCTGGGAACGAGGCGAGTCTAACCCTTTTAATAATATTAGATAGAAATAAATGGCAAGAATCGCTGCTATGACATTCCCAACACTGGTACACGTCTTTGTCTTTGTTACGCTCACACATAGCGATTTCACCCTCGTCTGTAATTCCACTAGGCACTCGGAATTTCGATTTAAAAGCAAAATTAAATTTTATTTCACTCAAACAGTTTTTAAAAAGGAGTGGAAGTGAGTCTATTTTGCTTTTTAAATTTGGTTCATTAATTTTAATCGTTATAAAACACAACTGTTTCAAGGTCATTACAGTTTCACTCATCTCCATCTGAAAAGAAACAAGGACAAGACTCAGTGTACTGAGATATGCCAAACATTAAATATTAATTTTAGCTAATTAGGATTTCGAGCATTGGTAAATCGGCTAATGAAACAACAAGAAAGTGAATTACATGTTACTTACATTTTAAGATATCCAAAGAGAACGCTCCACACAGTCGCACAAATAGTCACCATGGAAGGCACCTACGTCCTCACAGTACGAACTGCCACTAGACACTGAAGTAGTACAGGTAGATAGCGCGCATAAGTACACTAGTTGTTGACGCCGAGGGACTTTCCACTGGAACCGCTAATGAGGAAACTGACTGTGGCGGTCACGTAGGCATGAGGATGACGTCTTGGTGGTTTCCTCCGAGTTGTTTACGAGTAAACCGACTGTGGCGGTCACGTAGGCATGAGGATGGCGTCACGGAGGTTTCCTCCGAGTTGCCCTCCGAGCTGTTTACACCTTCAGTCCTACTCGCCAGTCTCCTAGCATTACTGACAAGCGGTACACCATGTTTCATTTATTCACGATGATTTCAGAGCCGGTAGGATCCTACCCAGTAACAAAGCCATTCTATATCAATTCCACAATAGCAGAAGTGGATTCAATAGATGCAGAGGTATTTCTACAAACGGTATATTATTATATGAGATGCTTCCTCGGTAAATTACATGTTGACTTTTTGTTAGAAAGACCGTTGGCCCCACACAAGTGTCGACAACTTAGGGCTGACCTGGGAGACTTGAGTTTGGTACCGACACACATCTCATGCCGCAACGCCATAGTTTGGCTCCTTCGAGAAGCTAATCCTCCAGTATATGCGAGGGTTATAGTAAACGGAGGGTAGGTTAGGGTATCACTTTTTCTAAATAAAATAAAGAATATTATCCTGAATTAAATAATAATTATATCGGGGGGGGGCTGATGTCATCCCTCGCATCCTCACTGTGCCTTTGCTGTTAAAGTTAAGACTTAGATAATTAGTAGTTTTTCTTTTTATTGAAAAGGGGTAAGGATATAAAACTTTATTTTAAAAATATAAGTATCCGGAGTGCTGGGACCCCTCCCTCACCGTCGAAGCATCCATTGTCATTCGTAGGAAGGTCAGGTAATTGTCATTACTCCACCAATTACACTCCCATGCACTCCGCCCACAGCAGAAACACTTGTAATGTTCTTCACTGTCTATACAACGAAACACTGTCATGGTCATATTTGGTACCTCGTATAACAGGTTACCACAGTAATGGTTTCTATCGTCACAACGCATACACTGATACACTATATGTCGGTCATACTTCCTATACAGCTCTCTAACACGCTCGTCCTCTACACCTCTAGGAAGCACCAGCACATAGCGTCGTACACTGCCCTTCAAGCAAGAAGCGATGTATCGCTGAATGGATACCGGTAAAGCACCTAACTCCTTATATAATGAACATCTATTGTGTCTAATAGCTATCGCCGACAGTTGAGCGAGAGATCGTGGGTTATGTTTCTCCATCGCAAAAGCCAACACTAGACTGTGCTCACAAACAACTGTTGAGTGACCACGTAGCAATGACGCATGGGGTTATTCCACAAGGGGGAGAAAGCAGTCAATACGATAGTAGCTTGTTTACGTCATTGACTGATTTGAAGAGGGCTTTCCACTGAGCGGTGAAAGCTTCTGGAACGTTCCACTTGTTTACAACGCAGAAATAGCTTGTGTATTAGCCAAACCCTCATTCTCTTGTCGACAACCAACAGAGCATCATGTCGGACGTCACATATGTCTTGTGCTGCCCCTAAACTGTGGCCGTTGCTTTTCAAAAGATAGAAGATGAAATGTATAATGGTTTAATAATCCTCCGCCTCGGCTGTGTAGAGGAAGACGGAAGGGTACACTTCTTCCCCAGGTGGTTTACCGCCAATGTGCCTGTGGAGCTGGACCTAGTGAAGTAGAGGGTTAACGGCTTCCTCGCTTATGGTTTTTCAGCAGCGGTAAGCTACCGGAGGGTTCAGCTTCAATAAGCTAAACTATTATATTCATATTTTTATAATATTAAATTAATAAACTAAAAAGAAAAAACAAAACAAAACAAACAAAACAAATATATAATAAAAACAGATGGAAGAAGCTTATATAAGGTTTACGCCAGGTCACGTGACGGGGGCGTGACGTCACCGGGGGGGGGGGTGATGTCACGGGGGGGGTGACGTCACGGGGGGGTGACCTTGATTCCTCGCATCCTCACCGCGCCTTTGCTGGTTTTGAATCGGCTATTGCCCCCTACTCCCAAATACAGTGTATATGATTTTGTTTTATTTTATTGTAGGGTAAAAATCCATAACACTGATTTTTGAAAAATATAAATACTCAAAAAGTTTCCTTTTCATGGTTCAATCTTTTTCTTAATCGATAATTTATCACGGTCTTGGGCTTCGGTCTTACCATGGCACCATCTTATTTGCTGTAGGAAAATTTGCTAATAAGGGAGTATAGAACATGAAGTTTAGTAGTTATCAATACAGTAATTTAAAATGTATGTGTTTTTTATAACTATGGTTTTAACAAACACTCCAAAAACTTATGCAACATCCAAAACCAAGATTGTTAGTATTGGACTTGAAATACTATACGGTAGAGCTTAACATCCAGTGCTTTATTAACTAAAAGCGAGATTAATGCGTGGTTGCAGTGCAATACATCAACTTACGCTTATATAACTTAGGTTTGCTCCTTACCTTACTCCAATTTAAGATCAAAGGACATGTAAGGTAAACAAATGCTTCCTAAATTTGCAAATTAATTAGAGGGTATCTCTAAGACTGACCTTAAAGAGATCACATGTAAATGGCATTTAACTAATTTAAAATTCCCCGACCCAAATATGTATTTTTACTTTGTATTTATTTTATTTTATTTTAAACTATGATGGATGAGGGAACTGAATAAATTGTTATATGATAGGGGTGAAATAACATGTTTATGACAAAATCCGTCTATATGGGTAAAATTAAGGCGATGTCAAATGCAATGTGGTTTTCATTTCTTTATAACAAAGCATTTAAAATTGGTATTTGTGAATTGTTATTTATTTAGATTAATGAAAAACTATTTGAAAGAGGTAACATAAAACTGAGTACCATTTCTTGTTATATTTATTTGTTTATAATTATTTATTTATTAATTAATCAAACGATACATTCTATGTTTAACATTTCATACGAAAACAACGTTATTAGCTTGATAGATCAAATAAAAATGTCATATAACCTAAATAAAAAATCACTAAAATAGTTGTAATCACTTATTTAAACGGTTGAAATATTAATTTATTACTAACGTACAACTAATCATCACTTACAAAGTTTAACTTTTCGATTAACAATTATCGAGCTGAAATTAATGTTACCCTAGTTAGTAAATTATTGTTAACTTCCATTTGTTCCTAACTTATTAAACAAACGATTGAAGTTCAATTCATTAAAAGGGCCGATTAAAGAAAACGAACTAGAAATTCTGATTCTATAATCACGCCTTATTTCTTTGTTCAGTACTGAAAAACTGTAATTGCTTATTAATTAAACGTTATAGAGTTTTCCCTTAGTTGGACTTTACCAATAAATGTTTAGAGGTTTTAAATAATAGGCTTTGGAGGAATTATTATTCCAACTTTTCTTCAGCTGCAATTATTACCAAACACACATGGGGGAGGCTGTTGCAGAGAGAGAGAGAGAGAGAGAGAGAGAGAGAGAGAGAGAGAGAGAGAGAGAGAGAGAGAGAGAGAGAGAGAGAGAGAGAGAGAGATTATTGGTTCTTCCTTTCTTGCTTTATGTATCTTTATAAGTTAAAAAACTTTACTTAAAAATTGATACAGAAAAAGACAAAGACAGTAACTTACTGAAACTCTTCAAACTTTAGTTCAGGTTATATTGTAGAAATGTTTGAGAGAATCTAAATAGTAACGTTAACACGGAAAATGTAGCACATATTTATAAAATACCATTTAAAGAAACCAGAAACATAATAGAGATCTACGTTTCATTTGGCAATTGGTTTCGACTGCGATGTTAAAAACTGTGGAAAACTGGTAAAGGTATAAATCACACCTAAAACCTGCGGGAAAAACCAGGCCGTGGTGTTTGTTTTGTTCGGAAACTCTATTAACGACTTATTCAGAAGCACAAAGGTAAGACTTATCTACACACTACGAATCAGGGCTTCATAGAAGAAGGACAGTCGAATCCGGTGTATATAAACAAAAGCTTGACAGAGCGGAAGTAGCGGATCTTTCAAACTTCCCTCGTAAGTTGAAGCTGAAAAACATTTGTTTTGTATTTTTATTTCAGAAAAATCAAACAATTAGTAATAATTATATTTATTATTGTTATCCATTAAAAATATTAATATGTATTCCGTAACATAGATTACCATAGTAACTATAGTAACCAACCTATCCATTGAAGCTGAAACGAATTGATTTATTCAACTGGTTCAATTAGTTTAAGTCTACCTAAACCTCATCAAAACTGCCATATCGCTAAATCATGTTTTGACAAGCTTAATAGAGTGTTGGAGAGTGGAACTATAATTATTTAAATTAACTTGCATAAGGATTTTAAAGTTATAATTTGTTTCTATATGAACGGAAAGAAATATTTCACAAACAGATCCGAAATATGATTAACCCTAATGCATTAATTTATTTCAAAACATTTAGCAAATCTGACATAAAAAGTGAATTTTTATTATGAAGTAATATTGGAGGTGGATTTAACAGTATTCTTGTTTCTGGATTGAATCCAAAATGGCTACTTTCCAGAGCTCGCTTGAAAGAGTTGGCATATTTGATGTCTTGTAAAGTTTATAATGTAAGATAAGCCAAAATATATTGTGTTGCTAAGTGTTAGTATATTTGTTATAATTAAAGCAATAACTTGTACCTTACTGTATTTATACAACAGTATTTGAGAAACAACAGTACCTAGACCGTTGCGAACACCTCTCTTCACTACAAGAAACTTATTTTCTCTGTTTTAAAGGTCATGGTCAATTTAAGCATCTGTCAATTCGTCACAGCAAACCTGCATACTCAGCGAATTTTAAATGCATTAGTACTACATAAATCCACATTCCAAATTTCATCAATATACATTACTAAATAAGCGATTTTTAACATTTAAATTATTTTCCATAAGAATAACATGGTGGATGAGTACGCAGGTTTGCTCAAACGAGGGACACAACAAACGGGTTTTTATAAAAATATCAATATAACTCAACTATTTAAAGCCATATACCAAGTTTTATTAATTTATGTTAATAATTACGTAAGATATATGAATTATCAATAAGAATAACAATGGGGCTGAGTACGCCGCGCCGGTTTGCTGCTACGAGAACTATCAGCAAAAATATATTTTTTCTGAAAATTTCCATAGATCATCACGAGATGAAGCAATATACAAAGTTTCGTCATGTTACGTCTATAAATAAGGGATATATACAATTTGTGTTATTCTACATAAGAATAACATTGGACAACGTACTGTGCATTTTCAATATCTCTATATCCAGTCGACTTATAGCAATATTCCAAACACCAAATTGTTTAATTTTTAAGTTTATTGCAATGGTGAAAGCTAAAATTTGATTTCTAAAAGGTTTTAAGTAAAAAAAAAAAAAACTCAAAATGTCCATTGTTTGGGTACAAATTACCCCTTTGGGTGGAGCTATTTGGTTGATTTTCGAACTTAAAGTCATAAATGTTGCTTTATACATATACATGTTGCAAAATTGTATATATAGAATTTTTAGCAATGGTGTTTTTGCCATCAATGGACCTCAAAACGAAAGTTTATCATGGTGTCGAGTTAGGTTAGGGCTTTCCATCCGACTACAGTAATAGCTCACTCACTATAAAGGAAATACTCTAAAACAATATTAATTTTTGCAATAGCAACTGTTACTAAAGAGTTAAAATATAAAAGTATATTTTATTATAATTACGTGGCATCGGTGTCCACACGAAAACGTAACAAAAAAATGAGTTCACTTAATTCATATTGGTAATAATGTTTAAAAAACATAGTTTTACAAGATTTAATTTATAACCAAGGTTAAACTCGATATTAAAAGCCATATAATAATGAGAAAAAAATTATATTGTTTAAATTCAGTTATTTTCTTATGGAGTTTAATTAGTGGCTTTTATGAAAATTGATGAACAGTTGAACATAATTAAATTAAACCGTGAAGAAACAGGTTTTGTATCGATATGTTTTAGTGTATATCCCAACAGCCTCACAGCACTATTACTGCTCCCGCCTCCCACAGGCGGACCACCGCGCCGGAGAAAACAAGGTAATCAAATAACCCGCAATGCTGTTACTGTCTTAAATCAACAGACGAGCGGCTTCCAGCTTTTACCCCCTTTAGAGCACAAGTAAGTTTGTTTTTTATTCCAAGCTTGTTGTAGAAAAATCCAATAGTTTTAGAAAGCCATTCCTCTGCAGGAATATTTCCATTAAGTATTATTAATGTTTAAGTTTTATACGATTACCCCTATTACATTTATTGGTTCTAAACTTACTAAATATATGTAAAAAATAAGTTAACAGCTATGTAATCTAAATGAATTACCTCTTATAAATTCGGCTATTAATGCTAATAATGTCGTCTACACTCTTTCTGAGCAAAGAAGTAACAAGCATTCATGAAGCAACTCCTAAAAACTCTCATCTTAACACCGTATCATGTCAAGTCTGGATGTTCTGAGCTTTATGATTAACTCAAATATGTATAGAGCACTAGGAGATTGTGGCAATATAAATTTGAGCCCTGGTTCCTGACTTTAACACTATATTATTTGCGAAAGGCTCATTGAAAATAATTTATTTTTAACGTTACACACAACACAATTTTGTAGTTGGGAACTATAAACGTATTGGGAATGATACAATTGTTGTTAGTTAATAAAAATGATGGTTACATTAAGTAACCACATTTAATATATACTTTGCTTACACTTAATCTTTCACATACATACATACATACTTACATTCACAAACATACCTCTTACTGTCGAATTTGGGATAATCCTGTACGATATTTACCTGTCAATATTTATAATTATTATTTACTATTTCATTACAAAGGAGTCTGGATGTTCCGTGCTTATTCCGTTAAAAAGTTGGTTCAACTCATATTCGTATTTTAAAGGCTGATCTGTTAAAGTGATTTGGTATTGCTTTTTTGTTTTGTACTCTAAAGACAATATACAATTTATATGAGTGGGTTCAGAGTTTGATCACATATTTTATTGTAAATAGTTTTATTATCACATGATATGAATAAACAAGTTTCAACCCGAAATACTATGTCCACGATAATTTGTTTGTTAAATGTAGACCGTCATTCCTACCCCTTATCATAATTAATTGTTTACAAATGCTAATTTTGAAAACAGAAGATTTTAGATAATAAACAGAAGTTTACAAAATAAGTTTAATTAGTCTGATTTGTGACGTGTGAGAGTAATAAAAATGTCGAAGGAAAGAAATATTATAACAGTTATTATTAAGTATGGTTGATTTTAATCAAAACTGCTTATCGCTTATTGGGTTGTCTAGTACTTGTTTACGATGGGCGCAGCCAAGCGGGATTAACAAAGTGCACACGTCACAACGGAGACTTCCAATGGTCCGTAACAAACCTGAGACGGTGGGCTTGATGAGGCGGCAACCGATAAAAACTGACGATCAGACCTTCCAACTATAAAGTGAGCAGATAACACTGCTTTATGTGCAGCTGAACTATGATAACGGACTATTAAAGGTGTTTCCTACGAACATTCGACTTTCATATTGTCCTTACAGTTTTTAACTCTCAAAGGGACCAAGGTCTAAATATAATCCATAAATTAGGGAAGTACTTATTGACGTTTCCCCACAAGTATTAGTGGTCTTTTAAGAATTAATTATAGCTTGAAAATCTTCCTTATCCTTAATCCATTAAACGTTTCTCAAGGTTTGAGATCTAAAAGATCTATGGATATTGAACAAAACCTCGTTTCTTCTTGAGGCTGTGTCAGCTAACTTCAAAAGTTAACCTGTTAAGTAATAAAAGCACTATTTTAAAGGTAATATAGAGCATGATTTGTGTATTTTGTTTTGTTTTAAATATTCATTGAGACTTTCAATAATACTTTGTTTCTTTAAATATTAGGCTAACAATTTTTGTAAAAACCCAATAACGTATAAGATCCAAGCTACTTTAAAAATACTGTTGAAGTACTCTATGTCTCATGAAATACAGCACAATCGTCCCGAAGGAACTTCACCTACTAGAATAAATTTTCTCATAAAACTCATTATAATATTTAGTACATCTCTAACCAACACAAAGGTCAAGTTGTTCACTGTAAAACTGTATACAGTATATTAATTAATAGGCATCAAAGACTAAAGAATATTGTAAAATAAACTGAAGTTTTATGAGGTTCGTTTTATATATCGTAATTATTTAGGGGCTGGGTCTATTACACATCATATCGATGGACCATCGAACCTTAAATAAAAATACGTTGTGGTTGGATGATTAATTTAAAAGATACCCTGTTAAAATGTGTATTATCGTGCCAATTTCAACACAAATAACATGTTGTTTTATGTACTTAACTGTTTGTTGCAAACACGTAAATAGAATGGGGCAGGGTTGAGTGCAACAGACAGATGAACCGGACATTGGTTTGTAATACACGGCTTTGGTCTCTTTGTACAAGTAATATTGTGCAAATGACATTTACTTTTACAAATAAGGTCCTATTTTTGTTGGTTTTGTATTAAGTTTTTAACAATTATATGAAAAATAGGTATAGAAAAAATGAAATCTCAGATTATTATTTAGTAATCAAAAAACATTTGTATGTATACATTCGTTAGTAGAAAGACAAAAGTTGGTCAAGCAGAGAGCGGTTTAGAGATATGCTACAAATACACGCTTTATTCATTCATATGACATTTAAACAACAAGTTATTCTAGATGGCAACGCAAGACTTACACGTGTTATGAGTTGATCACAAAGCCCACATGTTCTGTTTATTTTGGAGGTGAACGTGGAGAGAAACACAACTGGGAATCGAATATCCCGGTCTGCTGTTTCAGCCGAAAAGCAACAAACACTAATGTTACAGTACTTACACTACTTCACCATTTCTGAGTCCCTTTCTTCACGAAATAAAGATAACAATGAGTTAAAGCTAAATTGTTGTACAGCTAGCCTTTTACATATTAGTATAACTATTTACATACAACTTTATTGTCACTTCTTTAATTTCAATGCACAAAGTAGCTCACAATGGTAATGTAGCACTTTTAAGGTTGAAAGTAGGTATTACTTCATATACTTATTTGGTTATATAAAATATACATATATTTAAATAAAATTCAACAATTCCAGGTGTCCAGGTGTTGAATTCTACTAATCATCAAATATATTTTAGGGATATATTTATATAGTATCTTATTAAATAACATACTCACACATATAAGGAATGTAAACTAGTTATAATTTGGGGTATTTAAATGCCTGATTTAGATTTTAACTGACTAAGACCGAGATTTATTTAACTTATTTATTTTATTTGTTAGGAATCATCAATTAACCTCTCTATGATTAATGAAAATTTAGGGACTTACAAGGGGAGAAAAACACAAACCCTACTTAATACCTATGTCCAAGAGAGAAATACATTATCCATTTGCATATGTTTTACGTTGGGGTTCTGATTATCTGATTTAATAATTATACATTTCAATTTCTGATGGTAATCATCAATCATATTGACTTCATCATTTCACTGATGTATCCAAGTTAATCTTTTACTCCTCCTTTTATCATACAATTGATTTATAAGTTTTACAATACTATTGAGAAACTTCGTTAACTGAATATTCAATCAAAATCAAAGTTTATAAATTCAGAAAAGTAATTAAATACGTTTACAATCAACTTTTAGTATAAAAGTATAAAGGTTCTTTTAGGGGTAAAAGAATAACGAAATAGAAAAATAGCCAAAGTTTTTACTGTAAATACGTTTGTTTAAATAATCATTATAATAATACTGTCTATAATACAATGTATTATACGTACTAATGTATTAATACTATTGTAGTTGTTTGGTTAGGAATAATGAGTATTTGATACGTAATACCACAAATTGTCATAAACTTCAATAAAACAAGAATATAGTTAGTCAATAATTGTTTTAAAATTAATTTTTGCAAGCTACCTTAAATCTGAGGCGATGTTTAGGTGGTAGCAGGACTGGCGAGGGTAACTAGTAGCGATTCTAGCTATTATCGCCGGCCTTAGGTGGTAGGTTGTTGGAGCCCGGTTGGAGCCCAGGTTGCTATTTATCATGGACTCCCCCCACCTCACATCACGGCGGAGTTTATAGACTGTGAACTAACCTTTCAGGCAGTGTCTTTTATCTGTTTAATTGCAAGCTTCTCCTTTAAAATATCAGTCAGTATTCTCAAAAGTATACAGTACTAATATTTAATTATTATAAAACTCGTCAGTTTATATTTGAGGAGACCTAGGCTTAGAGATCCTACAGATTTTCAGAGTCGCAGGGAAGAATGTAGAAGGTCTAAGTGATAATAGTGTCAGTAATATTTAGATTTTGCATAGTTCGTTTACTTTGGTCCATTTTTGTAATAGTTATGCAATGCTTTAATAAAATAAAAACAACAGTATGAGTTGGGTGTGATTTCTTTCTACTAAAAAAATTATTTGTATACGATTTTCTATATGATTTGTTGTTATATTATCACGTACGTAATTGGTTATTTCCGGATGTAGATCGTTTAAATCTAACTCCTCATAATCTCACGGTCTTAATATTTTAAAATTATAATTTATAATGTCATTTGATATCTATGAAATGACGTTTATAAAAACTTCTTTACTTTATCTCCTGTTAAGTATTTTTTTTTAATGTAAGCCCTGAAACCACTGCAGAACTAAAAAGTCTGTACTTCCAAATACACACTTACGCACTTCTAATTGAAACTAACCTTCTTAAAAGAAAATTAAAATACGAAAGACCACTTTTAATATGATTTATATTTTGCCCTGGGATTATTTAGTTTGTGGTGCAGCAGGATAGTAATACATTATTGCAAAGCCGTCAGCTGTATCACGCAGATATGAGTGTTCGGTAAAACACTGCCAACATAACAACACAACGAAACTCCAAACATGACCAACAATATCACTGGTATTTCCCGACCCGGTAAATGTGATAAACTAGTGAAACCACAACTGCATAAATTAAAAACTTGTATTTTAGTAACTGCATTCATAAATAATAATAGCAGCAATTATTATTCTGCTACTAAACATAATCCATTATTTATAATTATTTATTTTACTACCGGCTCCTATATTTTTGGAGGTAAGGGACACATATTTAGTCTTATAGCTAGGACCAACATGGTTTTGTTTCGCACGTCCATGCAAACATAACAATCTTTAAAACATACCAATGACAGGGAAATAATTAAAAAGTTATGCAAGACTTACTCCGTCTGATAAGCAGGTATTTGGATTATTTCACGAAGCGCGAGTCATCAGGCAACCAGAAGAAAGATTCCATCGAATAAATGTATAAAAAACATATAATAAATGTTTCGTCCAACCTATAAATATCGGTAAAGGATTAGCCCTAATAGAAATCACGTACAAGTGTAAATAAATACAAATTGTTAGCCAGGTTGAGACATAAAAAGTGTGTGGCTTTAACCTTAGTAAAGTTAATTGAATTTTTTGTTTAAATATTTTGCAATAAATGAAAATATGTCAATGAATAAACAAATTATTGGAAACAGTTATTTGCTGGGGTCTGCTGCTCTTAGAGCCAAGAGTGAAATCAGAGTGATGGGAGTGCATTTTTGATGTGTTACGTTACTTAATTTTTAAGGTCAACTAATTACATATACTTAATGATCATGGGTCAAAATATCACAATTATGGTCCGTATTTCATGTTAAATGGTACATGTTTTTGCAATTTTGTTGCTCAAATCTAACTGTGCCATTAATATGATATCTCAATTCTCAAAATCGATTAAGAAATAACGGGTGATTTCCGTCCTCAAAAATCGCCTTGGCTTATTATAAATGTAGATTTAAACAAGAGTTTACAACTAGTACTTGCATTACAGCTGATACATATATTATTCTATACATTACACATTTAAAATTGTTTTAGTCTTAAGCTACAATATTTTACTCAGTAAAAATCTAAATTAAATGCTTTTAATACCAAAATACCACTACCTGTTTACTCAACTCATCGTTTTTAATTTAGAGTATCCCTAATAAATATTTCCCATCAAGGACTCTATTTAAATACCGACTAATAAAACATCGGGGCAGGAGTGATTTGTATCAAAGCCTCAATTTGCGTTTTCAAATCGATAATGGCTCGGAGCGCCTGACACGTCATCAATTTCTCCATCCACTGATGGATTTGATAACAGACACTCCGCGGGTGTCACCTGGGGTGCGGCAGAGCGTCCATCATTTGAACTTCACCCATTCGGATCATCAGAAAAACCGAGTGAGGGAGGCACTGTGGGAGGCCCAGGTTCAAATCCCGGAGTGGCCATTCTGCGGTGAGGTTGTGCAGGTTCTCATGTCACTAGCTAATTCCGAGTTAAACTCCACAGGGATCGTACCCTGGCATATTAGTTGGTATCAATTAATCTATAGCTCTAATCTCGCTTGGACAAATAATTCCCTCAACAACAACAAAACTGTCCATAGGCCTAAGTTTTTCGTCAGTCATTCATCACCTCATGCTTTCAACATGGTCACGAGGTGGCGCTCTATGTAATTTGTATTCAATTATTTTATTATTATATCGAGTCTATCACTTGTAAGGAATAAGCCTGGCCAGGTTTTTGGGTTTAATAAGTTCAAACTGATACCATTTAAAGTTAGAGAAAGTACTGAAAAATATCTACCTAGTTTTAAGAAAAACGTTAGGGGCGAAAACGAACATAACATTTATGAATGCACATATAAACAAATTAATATATTCAAGTTTGTGTAATCCTAATAAACTTTGAAATGGGTGCCGTCCTCAGCCCTACACAAATCAAAACGATATTTCACTTCTTGCCAAATATTAAACAACATAGCAGGCGTTACTAACTGACTATTAGAACTGCTGAGATGATTCTTCGGCGTACGTGGTCGGTGTCAAGGTTCTTTTCAGCATAGACCACTTTTTACGTGTCCTTAAAAGAAAATGCCAAAAGGGGTTAGGCCTGGTATTCCCGCGAGATTAAATCTTCCTTGCCTAAATACTGGTTCTTCAGAAAGGGTCAATACAAACTTCGGGGGCTGCTAGAAGTTAATTTTTGATAATATTTAAGACAACTTAATAATTATTTTGTTATTTGCTTCTCTAGTTATTTAACATACGTCCAAAGTTTAGCTTCCGTAGCTTAAATAGTTCTAGAGATATTATTTATTTTGTAAAAAATACAAAATACCTCCATAGCAGCAAACCTGCGTACTAAGCAAATTTCCAATGCTTATATGTATCTTAATACCACATAAAGCTACATACCAAGTTTCATCAATATACATTCATAAATAAACGATTTATGACATTTTAATTATTCTCCATAAGAATAACATGGCGACTGAGTATGCAGGTTTGCTGAAACAAGGAACGCAGAAATGGGTTTTCATACAAGTATGAATGTAACCCAACAAGGTGAAGCCACATACCAAGTTTTTTTATTTATATTCATAAAGAAGGGAGACATAATAGGTATTTAACTTTTTCTCCTTAAGAATACAATGGGGGCTGATTATGCAGGTTTGCTGCTACGGGAACCATCGGTAAAAATTGTTTTTGTCATTGAATAAATCAAACTGCCTGGTGAAACTAGGATTAATCCAGTGCAAAATTTATAAATTCTAGGAAATGTATAAATATAAGTTTCTTATTACTCCAATGCTACATCTAAATACATTTCACCCTTCATATAACAAAGTATTGTACTACTCAAAATTGTTGATGGCTTTTTAATTATGAAAATAATTTTTACCAGACTGATTACTAAATTAGTTTTTTATATAATCAACTGATAAGTAATAACCAAAGCCAAGCTTTAGATATTTAATTTATTTATACAAATTTACCCCAAAAACAAAACGTCAAAGTATTTTTACTTCAGTATTGTTGATAAAGCTAAGAATCAATTGTTTTCATGAAGTTGCATGACAAAACAAGTATTAAGTGCACTTGTTTTCCCTACTATTGTTATAAAAAACCCATGTTATGTAGAGCGTAGAATAATTGCGATGGAGCAACCCCAGTAAATATGACGTCCACTATTCACACTGATCCCCGAGGCAGTAGTGATATTTTATTTAAGTTGACATTGCAATTTGCGTATTTACAAAATTAATGTTGTATTCTAAGCTTTGATCTGCATCTGACAGTGGAATATAAAATGTAAAAACTAAGAACAATTTATTAGATATACAGCAATATAAAGTCGGTTAGCTGAAAAACGAGGTATTTTAGTATGTATCTCCATTGGAAATTTTTTTTATTAGTATGAATAATCATATCAAAATTTCTTAAAGAGGTTTTTGCAAACGCCTGAACAACTATATTGTAATACACTTGTTAAATTGATAAATCAAACGGTTTTTTAAGAAATACACAAAAGCCAACTTATTCCAGTATTGTGTGTGAGATATTTAAGGTACAAATCTTCCAACATAAAATGTAAATGTGTTTTGAATTAACAATATTCGTAGGACAATTATATACTTTCATTATTATCTTAATTAATTTTATAATAAGTAAGAAAAATACAACGCAGTAGTTTAACTAAATAAAACATACAATAAAGACATTTTTTTCTCAGACCGGATTATACAATAAATGAAAATTTACTACTCAAACTAATTTTTGTACGAGAAAATAAAGTAGTTTAATATTAGTAAGCAATATAACTTTATTATAACACTTAGTTTGTGCTAAAATAAGAGTTATTTGGTAATTTATTTACTTCTTGAAAATGGTTTTATATATATTTTTTTACTAATGTTAGATACTTTAATTTAAAATGTATTCTTATTATACTTGTATATCAATGTTTTGTAATTTACTTTTATTCTTTACTTGATATATACAACTATTTGTTTCTCTTGGTACCATTGCAAATTAACGGACAGGCAGACTAAGCAGATATGTACATATAATTTTAAAACTAATGATAGCCTTCGAAGAACAAGATAAACTTAGTTATATTAAATGGATATTGCATTTAACAAGCAGCAAAATTGTGGTACAGAGATTTATAGAAAGTGAAATGTTTGTGTAAGTCGGACTTAAGATGGCCGGAAGCTGACGTCTGCTACGACGGATTTATGTCTTATTAAGGAGAAACATTGAAAGTACCACGGAACTGACACTGTACATTTATGAGATACGAATAACAGAATTGAACTTAAATTGTAAATTAATCATTTTATTTTATCTGTTATTCATTTCATGACCATTTAAGTGTTTACCAAACATACTGTAAAGTTATATATTGTACTTGTCTTGTTTATAATTTACCGATATGTTTCTTTATATAACAAATATTTAATTACATATAATTATATTGGGGTGATTACAAATGAAAGAGTGAATTTATGTTAGTATATCGGTATGGGACAACACTGTCATTTCAAACTAAACGGTTGGAATGGAACAGAATCTGTGTAGCCTTTTGACTGGGATTACGTAGATAATTGTAAGTTGTATTTAATAAGCATTTCAACATTGTTACCATGAAATTTTATAATTTTTCAACTTTTTAAAATGTAAAGAACTAATATTGTTTCACCACAATGCAAATAAGTGATAAAGAGTTCCATAAAATAGTAAACATAAAACTGAGCTAGGCTTCTGATTCGTCCTACATGTACTACTTGTTTATACCACCACTCAAATATACACGAGTTTGCGTCCAAAGTAACAATATAGTGACTCTTAACAAGTAATATAAGCAAATAATGCGTAACCTTAGTTGAAAAGGATATTCGGTCTAATGTTGTATACAATATTGATAAATGCCATTCACTGTCAAACAGCTGACACAAATATAATATAGGGTGAATTATGGTAAACAGGGGACATGAGTCCAAGTCTTGTGGATGTCCCATATAGAATATAGATAATATTTAAGACAACTTAATAATTATTTTGTTATTTGCTTCTATAGTTATTTAACATACGTGCAATGTTTAGCTTCTGTAGCTTAAATAGTTCTCGTGATATTATTTATTTTGTAAACAATACAAAAGAACCCCCGTAGTAGCAAACCTGCGTACTAAGCGAATTTCCAATGCATATATATGTATCTTAATAACACATAAAGCCACATACCATCATCAAATATACATCAATATACATTCATAAATAAACGATTTATGACATTTTAATTATTATCCATAAGAATAACATGGCGGCTGAGTATGCAGGTTTGCCGATACAAGGAACGCAAAAATGGGTTTCTATACAAATATGAATACAACCCAACAAGGTGAAGCACATACCAAGTTTTTTTTTATTTACGTTCATAACAAGGGAGATATAATAGGTATTTAACTTTTTCTCCGTAAGAATAACATGGGGGCTGAGTATGCGCCGATGCGGGTTTGCTGCTACGGGAACCATCGGTACAAATTGTTTTTGTCATTGAATAAATCAAACTGCCTGGTGAAACTAGGATTAATCCAATGCAATATTTATAAATTCTAGGAAAAGTATTAATATGAGTTTCTTATTATTCCAATGCTACATCTAAATAAATTTCACCCTTCATCTGATAAAGTATTGTTTGTACTACTTAAAACTGTTGATGGTTTTTTTAATTATGAAAATAATTTTTACCAGACTGATTACTAAATTTTTTTTATATAATCAACTGATAAGTAATAACCAATGCTAAGCTTTAGATACTTAATTTATTTATACAAATTTACCCCAAAAACAAAACGTCAATGTATTTTTACTGCAGTATTGTTGATAAAGCTAAGAATCAATTGTTTTCATAAAGTTGCATGACAAAATAAGTATTAAGTGCACTTGTTTCCCCTACTATTGTTATAAAAAACCATGTTATGTAGAGCGTACACTAATTGCGAGGGGTTAACCCCAGTAAAATATGACGTCCACTATTCATACAGATCCCCGAGGCAGTAGTGATATTTTATTTAAGTTGACATTGCAATTTGCGTAATTACAAAATGAATGCTGTATTATAAGCTTTGATCTACATCTGACAGTGGAATATGAAATGTAAAAACTAAGAATATTTTATTAGATATATAGCAGTATAAAGTCGGTTAGCTGGAAAACGAGGTATTTTAGTATCTCCTTTGGAAATCTTTTTTTATTAGTATGAATAATCATATCAAAATTTCTTAAAGAGGTTTTTGCAAATGCCTGAACAACTATATTGTAATACACTTGTTAAATTGATAAATCAAACGGTTTTTTACGAAATACAGAAGAGCCAACTTATTCCAGTATTGTATGTGAGGTATTTAAGGTATAAATCTTACAACATAAAATGTAAATGTGTTTTGAATTAACAATATTCATAGGATAATTATATACTTGCATTATTATCTTAATTAATTTTGTAATAAGTATGAAAAATACAACGCAGTAGTTTAACTAAGTAAAACATGCTATAAGGTCAGTTTTTCTCAGACCGGATCATACAATAAATGAAAATTTACTACTCAAACTAATTTTTTTACGAGAAAAAAAGGAAATATTTTGATATTAGTAAACGATAAATCATTATAATAAACTTAGTTTGTGCTAAAATAAGAGTTATTTGGTAATTTATTTACTTATTTAAAATTATTTTAAATATATTTTGTTAGCATCCTAAGATACTTTAATTTAAAATGTATTCTTATTATACTTGTATATCAATGTTTTGTAATTTACTTTTATTCTTTACTTGATATATACTATTTGTGTCTCTTGATACCATTGCCAATTAACGGACAGATAGACTAAGCAGATATGTTCAAATAATGTTAAAACTAATGATAGCCTTCGAAGAACAAGATAAACTTAGTTATATTAAATGGATATTGCATTTAACAAGCAGAAAAATTGTGGTACAGGGATTTATAGAAAGTGAAATGTTTGTGTAAGTCGGACTTAAGATGGCCGGAAGCTGACGTCTGCTACAACGGATTTATGTCTTATTAAGGAGAAACATTGTAAGTACCATGGAACTGACACTGTACATTTATGACATACGAATAACAGAATTGAACTTAAATTGTAAATTATGCATGTTATTTTATCTGTTATTCATTTCATGACCATTTAAGTGTTTACCAAACATACTGTAAAGTTATATATTGTACTTGTCTTGTTTATAATAAACCGATATGTTGCTTTATATAACAAATATTTAATTACATATAATTACATTGGGGTGATTACAAATGAAAGAGTGAATTTATGTTAGTATATCGGTATGGTGAAAACACTGTCATTTCAAACTAAACGGTTGGAATAGAACATAATCGGTGTAGCCTTTTGACTGGGATTACGTAAATAATTGTAAGTTGTATTTAATAAGCATTTCAACATTGTTACCATG
The DNA here is from genome assembly GCA_963675035.1 of Allygus modestus. Lineage (NCBI taxonomy): Eukaryota > Metazoa > Arthropoda > Insecta > Hemiptera > Cicadellidae > Allygus > Allygus modestus. The sequence continues at coordinate 63,082,221 of OY776112.1, forward strand.
AAATTTTATAATTTTTCAACTTTTTAAAATGTAAAGAACTAATATTGTTTCACCACAATGTAAAAACGTGTTAGAGTTCCATAAAATAGTAAACATAAAACTGAGCTAGGCTTCTGATTCGTCCTACATGTACTACTTGTTTATACCACCACTCAAATATACACGAGTTTGCGTCCAAAGTAACAATATAGTGACTCTTAACTAGTAATATAAGCAAATAATGCGTAACCTTAGTTGAAAAGGACATTCGGTCTAATGTTGTATACAATATTGATAAATGTCATTCACTGTCAAACAGCTGACACAAATATAATATAGGGTGAATTAGGGTAATACAGGGGACGTGAGTCCAAGTCTTGTGGATGTCCCATATAGAATGGCTGGTGCTATTTACAAAAACCATCAGATAAGAGCCTAAAAATTTATATAAACAACCTTGGTTTGTTATTATCAGATAGAATAAAGTGATGGGATTATTAATGTGGTATAATTTAACGCTTAATTTTACAGCTATGGATAAGGATTTGAGTGTCTAGTATATTGTCAAAAGTATAATTAACAATTTACCACTAAATTTATTCAAACAAAGTAATAATATAATAGAACAATTAAACTAGGAACTTGTTATAACTTGAACGTTAACTCTGACAGTGGAGGAGTAATTGTGTTTTGCTTTAACTCAACCAACTAGTTCTTGGAACTTAAAGTGCAGTCGTCTGTTATTTATTCGCTCCTTGCAAAACTTAACTTAGGTTATTGAAAACAATAGTACTCTACCTTCATTGTACTGAGAGTAATTTGGAAATTAATTGACTTTAATTTTACAAATTACAAATACTCAAATTATTGCAGAAAGACACAAAATTTGTCCAGGATACTGAATATTTATTAAATTACTGTACCTAGTGACGAGGTGTTTTATCACACTTTTATTCAACATACAGTTTAACATACACGTTTAACATACACTACTCTCTTGATGCGTTTTAACTGCTTAAGTCTTCTTATAAATCTTGTAAAATCAATTAATGAATAGGAAGAGAAATAACCTTCCATAAATCTAATTCTAATTGAAATACAATAATACTTTATGTCACTTGTAGTATAATTGTTTATTTTAGATTACCACTAAAAATATTAAAATTTCAAAGTATTAACTCAAAGGCACACAAAGTACGAGTGTTTGCCCAACTTCATCACAAGGCATTAAGTACAGCTTGAACACTTAAGGATCGAGTCAAGCAGGTTCGCGCGGACCTGTAGATCTATGTTTTTTTAAGAACAACTCCGCTTTAGGATAAGCGTATACGGGAACTAATACCCGCACATTCCTTAGCACGAGATTACTCAATGAACGAGCTTTGAACCAGCTGATCGACTAACCCCATACACTTAATGATATTAAGGCAGTTGATTAGCACTATGAAAGTATTATAGATTTTTGAAAATCCCAACCTTATCTTGGGTTTCAAACAATTAATTTCTCAGGTTAAGAACTATTATACACATGATTTACAGCAATAAAACTTTGCTAATGGTTACAATAACTCATTAATAACATGTGCAATTGTATTTGTAAATCGTAAGTAATAAATAATAAAGAGAACGAGGCCCTGAAGGGTAAAAAATATCATGAATAATACATAAAGACCTAAGTCGAGTGCTACCTCCAGAAGCACACAAGGGTCGAATCCAAAGTTCACCGTTACTGTACCATACAGTTTAAAGACGATAATGACTTCCTACACTTCTGACGTGTCACTATTCAAAAGGAAGGGTGTAATTAAAACACTAAAAAGGTAGATTAAATTTAAGACTTATAATTAATAATTATTAAACATTGTTAAAATACAAATTATAATATAGTAGTTGCCCGTCGCGTCTTCGCTCGCGATCACAGTACAATGTTATATTTGAGAAGTTAGTTCCATTTGTTAAAGCACCTGGGGGAGGATTGCACGAAAAGTCAGTCAGTTTGTTAAACATGCCTAGAGTACTTGTATATTCATCATGTATATTTAAAGTTATGTAAACATTGGTTCTAATCACTAATCTCACAAATATCACATGACACTTTCCAAGTGAGTGTAATTTTTACAATAGAATGGTTGCTTTTGAACAGCTGTTATGATTATTTTGTTTTTATTTACAAATCTTAAACATAACCCCAATGTTAGTATGTTTGAATATCAGTCTATATAATACTATATTTTTCTATGGATGAGGCCTGATTAAAACACATTTATCAACCCATAAATTCGATAGTTCCAACATTTTTTAAAGCATTTATGGAGCAGGAGTAGGCAAAGGTTATGTTTTGATGTATTAACTATTCTCCTAAAAATGTATGATAAATCGGTTCAGTTAACTACTAACATCAGTGATGAATAAATTAATATTGTAAAGGCTGACGGAGCAGATAAGTCCCAAAGGGCATACAGGATGGAAATTATAGGCCTGTTCCTGACTATAGTGCATTGCCTGCTGTATTTCTACCTCATATATTATAATCAACAATCGGGCTAGTAAGTACATAATTAACATCGAAATGTTGAAGGGTGTTATGGCTTAGCCTCATTGGAAGGGGAATAAGTCCATAACTGTTTTTGTTTTCGTGATGGACCCATCTTCTTCCAAATGTCTGCTCAATAACTCCTGTAGTTTATTGGACTTGTGAAGGTGGACTTAAAACATATAAAATATTCAGTATTATAATCACAATGGCTACTTAGACAAACTGTGCTTTAAATATCATGATGCAAAGGCTTACGTATTCTGTATAGACAATGATTTATTACCGTGCCGTTATTTTACATTATTTAGTAAACCTTTGTAGAGTAGTAAAGCAGTTCGTGTTTCCTCCGTTCTGTGGTAAAATATAATTAGCTGACTAAATGCTCAGTAGAACAAATATGGTGCCATGCTGCAGTGAGATATTGAGTAACCTGTACCCTTAAGATCGACTTTGTAGCTGTGCCGGATAAAGGGTCATAATCCTAATGACGTACTATGATTTAAAACAGCCAAAAGGACTCCTCCTCCAAAATAAAACAGGCAAAATATTTCATTTAATTCAGTACAGTCTTATTTTGTGAAGCGAAGAACAAAACTTGCTTGTAAACAGACAGACGGATAAATAAATGTTTACACAAATTTAAATATCTCTGTTGCATACAACATTTCACTGCTAAAAGCGATGTAGAAAAATAACTTATTTTATTTATATAGATAAATAGATTCCTTCCCTGAAAAATCTAGCATTGCTAATAACCTGTCCGTGTCCATAATGTATTAACAGTTGCAATTCAAATCAAATTATTCCCCATGTTAATCTTATGGGCTAAAAACGAACTTTGAGAGCTCGAGGGACAAGGCCCCGTGGTTGAGAGTGTATGGAAACCCCAAAAAGCGAATCTAGAGGGTAAGAGCTTCCGATTGATACCAAATATATATAAAATAATATTTGTAGGGGTCGAAAATCGCCAAACAAAAATCAAGAAATTCTTTTAATAATATAGATGTTTATTATAGTTTGAATATTGCATTAAAATTTATCACTTCGTTTTGAAGAAAAATAATAGCCTTCGTTTTAGGTGTACTTCAGATCATGTTCGTTAACTGATAAGAATGAGTTCGTCTTGATTTTTAATACCAGTTTATATGTATAGCATTTAAGAAAAAAACTATAGTGCATTTACGTCGTATTGATGTTATGTTGAAATATCCAATACTAAAATTCCAGACATACAGAGAGTTTCGATTATGGAATCGTTTTGTATGCTATAGTTAAGAATAAACAAATTGTCATGTGTAATAGATTCTTGTATAAACAAATAAACATTATCAGTGAAAAGCAGAAAAACAACTAATTTAAAATTTAAACATTTAAGCGTACTAATATAAAAACAAATATTTTCAGGCCTTTCGCTAGCAGTTCATCATCAGACAATCTCTGATGCAGATGTTTATTCTTACCAATATATCTAATTTTATTTTTTTTATTTTATTTTTTGTGTGTGGGGTTTAATTTATTATCCACCATTATCTTGCAAATTTTAAAGTTGATACCTTTATAAAATGTATTGTCAAAAAACTGTTTTCAAAAAATATTTTAAACCTAGTGAATATTTCTTAAAAAATTTATATTAATACTAAAAATAACAATTCATAAAAATATTCTCAAAGCATTTTACAAAAAAGAATAAGATAAGAATTACAAATGATGTATAACTCTTATTACTGTTTTTTTTTTCATTTTGTCTACTTTTATTTACGAAACGCTCCTGAGCCGGGGATGGATTATCCTAGGGAGACTAATGTGACTGTTGCTGAGAGGGTGACGTTAATTTATCACCCAACAAACCTCTTGCTGGGCGAGTGTACTTAGTCTGCACTGGGATTTTTGTGAACAAAATTTGCAATACTACAATACCTGTTTAGTGTCCAGAAATCAAAGAACCTAAAGTCCTGGATCCCAAATTTCTAAAATCGAATAATGTAATTAATGTAAATAAGGTAATGTTAGATTGTTTCGATGTATTTCAAGCCGCTAAACATTTTATATGTTATTTAATTAAATTTAATTAGCGTTTCTATATAATTGTTTTCAAGTACGTTTAAGATCCTGTTGACATGTTTTAGCCATTCAACATGTGCTTTTATACTCTTTAAGTCTCTCAGAAATGAGACGTTTGAACCTACGACGGTTAAAAATAGTTACCCTTAAAATTAGTAATCTATTTATCACCATCTATTAATCCATGGGATACTCCCGTACGAATGTTGTAGCTTAATCTTTGTAAATTCCCTGATAAAAAGTGCAGGTAACAGGGCAACAGGGTTACAGGTCAATAAGCTGAAAATGTAAGGAAAACATTAAACAAATGTTTAAGAGGCACTAAACCATAAAAAAGTTTTGTTTATTTTTAAAGCAAACCTAATTATTTTTTGTTTTATATATGCGTTGGTTATAGGTGACTTTTTCCATAAGTTTTGGTCCCCTAATCCCCCCCCTCGCCACCCGGGTTTTAATTTTTACGGATTAAACTAGGATTCACTGTGGCAGAAATAACTCAAGTTGTACTTGAAATAGCCTCGTATTCCTTTTTTACTTTTGGAAAGAGCATTCCATTCTACAATCTGTAGTATGGATAGTAAATTATATATAATATTTCTATAACAAATATTTTATTTACTTTTTTATTACAAATTGTAGTAAAATATTCTTATAATAATTTGTTTAAATCTTTATTAAAGGATATAACATATACCCATACTGCAGGTTATACAATGACAATAATGTCCTCTTCAAAATAATATAAAATAAATGAGGCTATCTCAAATACAACTTGAGTTATGTTCGCCACAGTAAATGAAAACGTGTGAAAACCAAACTTTCGGAAAACGGCCTAGAAAAAGATACATTATACATATATACATATTTGTTGCCCTGCCTTTATTTCTTCCATCAAAAATCTCCAGCACCATATGTTAGACCTTCTTCTCTTTCAGTTTTATCAATTATTTAATTTTTTGACTTATTAAAATTGTTTTTACTTATTATAGGCCATATTATATATATATATATTATTATATATATTAAAAAAGAAAAAACTTAAAAAACAAAGAGAAGAAAAACTTCAAGAAAATATAGAAACCAGGGAAAAAATAAATATATGTGCATACCATACAACAATTATATGAACAAAACTATAAGAAACACATTTAAAAATTCTCAAATTAGTATTAGCTATAAAACTAAGAACAATATCTTTAAAATATTAAACAACAAAATAACAAATCATCAAGATAATAAAAACGAAACATATAACAGATCTGGAATATATATAAAATAAACTGCAACGAGTGTAATAGTTATTATATCGGACAAACTTCACGAAACTTCAAAATTAGATTCAATGAACATCAACAAGCTTTTAAATCGAACAACAAAACAACGATGAAATCTAACTTTGCAGAACACTTGATAAAGTCGAAACACAAATATACAGATCTAAAAGAACATCTAACAATTTTAGAGTTTGAACGAGAAAGAGAAAAGCTATTTGTCAAAGAAGAAATGAATATTTACTTTAATTTTAAAAAAGACCCTTCAAACATACTAAACACAGTTTTACCTAAACAATCAAACCCAATGTTTGATAAAATTGAAGAAATAAGAACAGAGACGAATAAAAATCACTTAATATAGTATTCAAAGAAAATAACAGAAGGAAATAAAATATATTATCGATTATGACAAACAATTCATATACAACTTTAAAATAATTAATTTTAACATATGTTTAATATTTATTTTATTTTAAATGTGAGGTTATATTTTTATAGACTTTGATAATGGCCTAAGCGCACGAAACATGTCAGTCTGAAATAAAAATGTTTTTATAAAAAAAGGGTACTTTGTTAAAATATGAAGATACATCTTATATATATATATTATATAAATATTAATATATTTTATATTAATAATTATGTTTTATTATGTTATTATGCATTTTATATTATAAAATATCTTTAACTTTATTTTTATATTTTTTAATTTTGTTTATTTTATTTATTTTTATTTTTTATATTTTTTAAAATTTAATTTTAATTTGTTATCATTGCATATAATAAGATGGTTCTGTTTAAAACCTATAAGAATCAATTTAATGTCATTTATATTGCTGACGAACAACTTTTCGCGCTGGATGCTAGCCTGAAATATGTTTAAGCGTTTCGTTTCTAGATAATATAAACTAATTATAAGCATGTTTCCTATACTTATTATATATGAAATTGTTCAGAAAAGCACAAGGAAAAACTAGGCGAAACAAAAAAATTGTTGATTTTTTCCCATTTTTATCGATATTAGGGTGGCGTGCCCCCTTAACAGTAATTTTGTACAGCTATTCTTGTTGATTATAAATTTGAAATTGGTAAATTCATTAATCAATATGAGCAACTTTGTAATCGAAAGGCCTCGTGTGAATGATAGTTAAATTTATTAGTTGGTGTATTTATTAATTTAAAAAGATAATTGACAGATCCCAGTTTATTGGTCACTTGTGTAGCAAATGATAGCAGTTAAGGTCATATTTTATCTTTAAATAAGGTTATTGGGGTATAAATTATATATTTCGGAGTAAAAATTGTACAAATCAAATGTACTGTATAGTATTGTATTTTATTTGAAACAAAACGCAATATAAAACTCCTAATTATACTATTCTGTTTCCCGCGTTTTGAAACAAGGCCTGAACTTAGTACGAATGACTAATAACTGCATCCTCCATTATTAACGTCTTCGGGTCGCTTCGATTCTCCAACAAGATCTCGTGTGAACCCAGACTAAACACAGAGATGGTCAAATTAGGGTGAATTTCGTTCGTGATAAGTAAGTTTCCTGTGGTTGCAGGTCGTAGGGAGTTGTCAGTTAAGAGAAAGATCTCCTTGCTTCTGAGATATATATATATATATATATATATATATATATATATATTTTATAGATAGATGAACCAATAGCTTAAGTTTGGTTCCAAAACGCCTAATCAGATAAATTTCAAATATAATAATTTTAGAATCTAAATATGTAAGGCTTTAATTTATTAAGATAACTATTTATTAGTAAAACGCAACTTATTTAGCATATATAACTATCATTAAACAGTAATGTTAAACATTGGAAGGTTGTTTTTGCTGCGTGTAAGCTGAAGCAGCAGGCCAGGTTATTTGATTTCCTTGTTTGTTTTCTTTCCACGTGCGCTCTAAAATAAATAGGACATGTCGACGCTGTGAACAGCACATTTCTTAGAGTTGAATGTTTGAATGGTTCATAAACATTGACTGTGTATGGATGGCGCACTTTTTTAACATTGTCTTTGCACCTACAGATTTTTTAAGCTATGAACAGGTTTAAAGTTATATTTTAGCGAATTTCCCCTATAGGGAAGAAGCTATTACCGTAGTTGGAATGGCAAGACCTAGGCCCGGGACCATGATAACTTTTCGTTTTGAGGTCCCCAGACCCCAAAAACACCATTCGTTTGGAACTGTATATATATATATATATATATATATATATATATATATATATATATATGTGTGTGTCCGTGAGCACAATAACTCTCGTAAAATTGATCAGATTTTTATGAAATTTGGTATAAACATGTAAAGCAACATTTATGACTAAGTTCGAAAACCAGCCAAATCGCTCCATCTTAAGGGGTATTTTGGGGGGGGGGTTTGTATCCCAAAAATCAGCTTTTTGAATTTTTTACATATAATTTTTGAAATAGTCAAATTTTAGTTTTTACCATTGGATTCAGCTTAAAAAGCACACAATTTGGTATTTTGATCATTCCTCTACGTCAATTGGTTACCGAGATATTCAAAGTGCTAAACACAGTACTTTGTCTAATGTTATTCTTAAAGAGGGAAAGAAAAATTTTATATTTCGCTTATTTATGAATGTATAATGACGAAACTTGGTATGCGGCTTCATCTGGTTGTGGTCTATTGATATTTGCTTTAAAAACTAATATTTTCCCAAAGGCTCCCGTAGCAGCGAACCTGCGTTTTCAGCCCCCATATTATTCTTATGGAGAATAATTCAATGCTATGTCTCCCTTACTTATGAACATAAATGAATAAAAACTGGTATACGACTTCACCTAGTTGAGTTATATTGATATTAGCATAAAAACCCATTTGTTGCAGCAAACCTACGTACTCAGCCCCAATGTTATTCTTATGGAGAATAATTCAAATTGTATATATCGCTTATTTGTGAATATATTTTTATGAAACTTCGTAGGTGGCTTTATGCAGTATTAATAAATTTATATCTCCATTGGAAATTCGCTGAGTGTGCAGGTTTGCTGTGACGGGGGCATTATTTTTTAGAGTTTTTAATTATTAAAACGTTATATTGTGTCATAACAGGGCTTAATGATGTAACGTGATAGTGTGAATAAATAACTCAATAAAATCATACAGTTTACAGTTATATTCGAGTACAAAGATTGAATTTCACTGGTACAGATATAAGAAAATGCTTGGTTGTGTGGCAGATGTTTTAAAACTAGAAATTGACTTACGGAATGAAACACCAAAACATATTGGTAGACATATAAAAAGGACCTCATATTTATCATTCTTGCAGTCTTGCGATTATCACTACTCTCTTCTCCTGTCTCCGAGGGATGAAATCCGCTCACATTATAGTTGGACGGTCTTATCGTCAGTTGTTATCAAGTTTACCACCTCATCAACCCCATCACCTCAGCTAGGTTTGCTACGGACTATTGCACTGAAGGAAATATAGTAATCCAAACAATATTGCATAGTAATCGCAATTCTGGTAGTTTTTACAAGATTTATCTTAATTTACACAACAGTTATGGTAATGTCCTACCATCACGTCTGTCAAAACTACAATAATATTCTTGCTAAATTATTTGCAATGACGCTGGTAATTGCATCAACATATTATTGTAGCTGATACATTATAACGATAGCAGTGTAGTAAGTAGAAATGCTTAGCGAGAATATTCTGAGATATTATACCAGATTCTGCTAATGATTACACGACAATATCTCAAAGTGTATAAATGAGTCGTCACCGGCCTGGCCTGAAGCGTGAATGCACCGCAACAAGCAATGTTATAGTTTATCGTGTGATCGGTATCGGATTGTGTTATACTGCAATATGTAAGTGTCTCACTGTCTCAGTAATGTTTTAATAACATGAAGAATCAACTTGAGGATTAACTGAAGAAGTGGCTGTAGCCACAAAACATGCAATGGCATAACCTCAAAAAAATATTGAATAGGTAAACCTTTTTATTTATTTGAAAATAAAAATCTGGCAGTTTCAACATGAATTCAGAATCTTATTTAGGCTTTCTATAGCCTAGGTTGGATATTAACGAGGTAAAAGTAACAAAGAGACAGTAAAATTAAGTTACTAAGCCTTAAATAATCAAAATAAATATTATCAAAAAAATTATTAAAGCCAAGCGAACGGTGGTCTATTGACCCCATACGATTCTGTAGCTTTCATATAAGCAATTTTATATAAGTGATTTTTGTTAGTTTTCATGTTATGTTCGTTAAACTCTAGGATTTTACGTAATCACTCGACTGTAGTAACCACAAAAACAACTTATTGTAGGAATAAAGAAAGGTATTGCCATAGCTACTATACATTCAGAGAGGAGAGTCAACCAAACTTATAGCTGCAGCAACAACTTATTGTAAAAGTAAAAATAAGAGTTATTGTTATAAATACTATAAAATCTAGTAACGCTTATCATAATGTTTAGTTTTATTAACAATAACTTGCTGCTCTGGCAGCAAGATGTATTGCTCTGGCTCCAATTTCATTATTGTAATATTTGCAATACTTTATGTTGCACGCTACAGTAAAATATTGACAATAACAGGATTGTAGCTGCTACCAAACACATTGCTGGGACCATATTTACAATAATTTATTGCTCCACATACCATATTCTGGTTCATATAACAATAATCCTTTTACAGTGCGGAAGCCTCCGTTGTGACATATAAACTTCGATTCTGTCTTAAAAAAATAAAACTTTCAGAATAACATATTATTCATATACGTCGTAGAAACGGACAGACAACTTTATCTTCAGCCTGATTGTACAGCATTGTCTTTATCACTGAATAATATAAAATATTATAAGCTAGGCTTCTTATAAGTACAGGTTAGCTTTAACTCAATTATACTGTTGTGCCCCCTAAACCAGTGGTGCATCTTGTAACTTTGAAATCTTTGAGATCGTGATTATTTTGAAAAGTTAGGTAGTGGATGAAATTAAGAAACCATGTTCAATACAGCATATAGTTTTGATTATGTATGCATCAAATCAGATATAGAGCATCCTAACAGTGTTCTTATGTGGTAGTGTGTTATGGTTGTGATGTCATAAGTGATGGGTATGGTGATTGTGAGTTAAAAAATAAATTTAACTCCAAATTTTAAAACGTTTATTATTCACACTATAAATATATTAACACCAAAAAGACTCGGTCCCTTGCTAAATGCCGAGATAACTATTCAATAAAAATAAAAAATAATATTTAGGTATACAGGTTTAGAGGTTTTAAAGACGAGTTCAGTTTCTTCTCGTCCAATTCCCGTCTGCTGTAAATCACAACATAATAATCTCATAAAAATTAAACTTTAGTTGTACACGTTATATTTCGTTGTTAAGTTTTAATAACGTAAATACCATACAAATGATCTTATAAGGATGTATAAAACATAATAAGTTAAAAAAGCATTTTGGAACTAAGTCTATATTAGGGATTATGGCTCATACGTTACGGAAATTGTTGTAAGGTATTTGTGAAAGTTACGATCATACTAATACAGCTTTATATTACGCCGTTTATTAGTTTTTGTTATTATGGGGAAGTGATATATTATATTATTCCAGTTTGTAGAACACACTTTGAAATGCAAATGAAATGCATAAATGAGTACTGGACCACTCATATATATTTGATTCTTTGAAACCAAAATAGTTTATAAAAACTTTGTATATGTAACTATTTTGAAAGATCGTAAAGAATTATTGCGCAAAATAACCAGTGGCATCATTTGAATATTCAGAAATATTCTCTTGGAGGATATAGTTACCCAGAATATGCTGGGTGTTTTTACAAACTAAGTAAAACTAAATTTGCATTAATATAACCCTAGTTACTATATATTTAGTTGTTTTGTGTATAGTGTGTCAAAAATTAATAATTCAAACTAAAAACCCCTTGGACAAAGACAGTAAATATCATTAAATATGGTCTTATCTTGATCCTTTTGAACACTTTGAGTAACTGAATGCATGCCTTGACAAGTAAATGAAATCATAGGTTTTAATTATTTCAAGATTAAGTTAATGTATTCGTTATTTTGGTAATTTTGGGCTTTATGTATGACCTATGAGCTTCTGAACGGTGACTAAATTATTCTCCTTTATTCCTCTTCTCACAACTTTCACTAAGTCCATACTAAAGGCTCACTTCCCTCAGTGCTTAAACCCGGCCCTAAGTTACGTAGAACTTTCGACAAAACTTCTTTTAAAACGTTCGTTCCAAAATTGAACTAATAATTGAATTCGGTCCTGATTAAGATAAAATTAATTATCATGGATGAAGAATCGCAATAAAACGAGAAGTAAGACAAATAGGTGTCATTCAGGTATGCAACCCATGATTTAGCAGTGAACGAAGTCTGGCATAATTGTGTTGTATTGTGCAGTTGTGTTATGTGGTTGATTTTTCTCATTACAAAAATATTTCTTGAGGTAGGTTCATAGCGTGTAAGATACTTTCCCCCTTATTTTAAAATTTCCTGGTGGAAAGATTTTCGTTTTTGAACACAATGTCCCCCCCGGTTACTCTCTCGGGGTGAAATCATTTGTTATTACTGTACTTAAGAGTTGAGTCAGTTCCGTTTACACAGTGTACCAGTGTACAGTACGGGAAACTTGATTAAATATTTATGAGTGTTTGAAAACCACAGCGTTAGTCATCATACCAGGTTTGCTATTTTAAATTAAAATATACTGTACACTTCAGTTATTAAGGTTAACAATTTATTAACAAAATAAAATAATTAAATTTTAGTTCAGTTTTTATTATTATAACTGTATTATGACTATTATTATGTGCTGGTTTATCGTTTCACGATACAAATATTGTAGATATGCTATATTTTGTATAAGTTTATAATAGTTTATAACTATTGATATTATTCAAACACACGCCATTTAATGAAATAAAATAACACACATCATATCGATGGACCATCGAACCTTAAATAAAAATACGTTTTGGTTCGATGGTCCATCGCCCTATTGCGATCTATAATATTATTTAATTAAGAATGGGCTCCATGGACCATCGGACCAATTACAAATTAAAAATGAATTGTTAAAGTTTGGTCCGATGTCCCATCGAACTTTTTATTTTATTGTTATAGATTTAAGCCTGATGGTTCGATGGTCCATCGAACCTACAACAAATAAATTAAACATTTATGTTAAAGTTCTATTACACATCAGATCGATGGTCCATTGACACGTTCTTATTTCATAAATATTAGAGGGTCGATGTTCCATCTATCTGATGTGTAATAGACCCTATATACAAATTTAAAATATACAAAATGTAAAGATATTTAGACTTATAAAATATCGGGTGTTTTAAAAACAACTCCATATTTTTGAGAACAACTTTAATGGTGAAACATACAAAATCTTATATTTATGAATAAATAGTGCGAAAGAGTCCTTCAAGTTTTGGTTTTGTCCTCGTAAACTTCGACGTGCGCACCATTAGTTGCTCTAGACAGATCAAGACGACTTCCCACTTCTTGCCAGGTTTTCGCCAACATAGCAGGTGTGACTGAAAAACCGCTCCGATGATCCTTTGTCGTAAATAGTCAATGTCACGGATATTTTCAGCATATACCACATTCTTTACATGCCCCCAAAAGAAAAAGTCTAGTGGGGTTAAATTTGGGCTTTGAGGTGGCCAGGACAAAAGGATCATCGGGGCATTTTCGTCAGTTCCACCTACAATGCTGGCGAATACCTGGCGATAAGTGGAAAATCATATTGATCTTTGTAGAGGAACTAATGGTGTGCTCGTCGAAGTTTTCTAGGACAAAACCAAAACTTGAAGATATTATCTTTCACACTATATATTCATAAATAAAAGATTTTGCATGTTTCACCATTTAAATTGTACTCGGTTATTGTACTGTATTTGAATAAAACAAAAAAAAACCTTTTAATAGAGTAATATTTTTTCATAGTTTTATTTATTGAAAATACATACACGACTACCTTTAGGAACGTGGTACTGCAGTACAGGATTCACAAAGCTTTTCTCAGGGGCAATACAATAACGAAAAACTTCAACTGTTATTGATGATTGCCCAATAAAACAACACATTTTTCTTAGAAACTTTAGTTAAATTTTAAGAATTTTAGGAAATATTGTTCACAAAAATATAAATTGAGTTTCCAAACAAAAGTATTGAAATTGAAATAAGGTTCTCCTGAAATTGGTTAACATTTAATCGTTTTAAAATAGGTTTGAAAATAGGCTTGGAGGTTACTTTTTATTTATATTTACATATTTTTATATTAGCTGGTGGTTGTTGTTGCACGAAGGTTCTACTGAAAAGCCTGATTGTCATGACTGAATACATGATAGGGCAGTAAAACAGTGGTGGAAGGTGTACAATATGAATACAAATTTTCTCCTCATAGATATAATAGCATATAATTGCTATTATAGCATACATTAATTTGATTAATCAATGTAGGAATTAACATCAAATAATTTATAATTAGTAAAGTTAGACTGGCAGGAACATATATAACAATCGTATGTCAGATTGTTTAAACACAGTGTGTTAGTTTTTGCCGACTAAGATTGGTTATCCAGGGGCGGATCCAAGGGGAGGGGGTGGTCGCCCCCCAAACCCAAGAATTATTGTGTTTTATTTTATTATTCAGGCATACAATGACAGTTTGAATAAATCCGAATGAAAATGTAAGTAGCAAAAGCCCCCCGAAACCCCGTTTTTCGGTTCCGAGTGTCAAGTTTTGCCGATCCCGTCTACACTGTTACATTAAAATTCAAACTAATGCACCTAAACGTTTGAAAAATGGAATAAAATATATACCATTAGACAGGTGAAATTTTAAACTTCCATTATAGTTTATAACAAATTACTTAGATTCACTTCTTTCACCTAAAAGCGTCTTACAAAACATGGATATTCCCGAGTATCGCGACGTTGTTGCAGTTTTGCCAGTTGGTAGACCGAAAATTCAATGTTTTCAACATGGTCTTGGAGGTAGATTGAGCCACACACTGCAAAGGTTGCTACCGTTGTATTCGGTGATTATTTTTTACTGTATTTCGCCCGCCTACCGTCGTTTGTTGTCAGCTGTGTTTTGTTTACAGGTTAGGTTTGATTTTGTGTAAAAACGCGTCAAGTCGTTGCTTGGCAATAAATATCCAGTGACTAGGCTAGAAGCATAAAGTGCCTCGAATTATATGTAATGAAATAAGAGGAAAGAAAGATTAAAATGCGTGCAAACGGAAGCTCATACGTCAAGTATTTTATTTTGTAAAAATGTGGTACCGTACGAAATGTTCATTTTTCAAGTAGTTGACCTTGGCTGTCGGCCTTATTTATAATTGTAACTTCGCATAGCATAGTCCAGTATTTCAAATTTCAAATACGTTTTGTAAATAGTTATCCGTGTGGGTAACTACTAAAATAAACTATTTATTTAGGCATCTTACTTGTTCGACGAAGAAAAAAGTATAATGCCTAAATATTTGCTATGTTAACTTACTTTCATTCGTTATATAATTTCATATAGTTAAACAAATAATGGTGTATGTTATGTAATGGTATATGTTATGTAATATGATATAAAACTTTGGGGGGGGGGGGTTAGAAGGCCACTTGTTGGTAGCTGGAGGGCACTCTATAGTACCAGTGATCACTGACCAGGATTTTGCATTTTCTCTTGAGGGTTGTTTTCTTTCGATTTGACGGGGATCAAGCTTCTATATTCGGTTTTAAAGATCTTAAATTATTTACTGATTCAACAATATAAATTACTTTTTACAACAATATAAATCAGGAAAATAAATACAATGAAATAATATAATACTGGGAATAACTTTAGTGTAACAGATTATATTAATAATAGCAGATAAGGGCATTTTTCGGTTTCTTATATTTATAAATAAAATCTAAAAACTTATTCTCCTGTAGGACATTCACTACAGCAATAGGGCTAGTAACATGCAAGGAATGTCAGACGCAAAAAGATATATGAAGAGAGTGTCAAACTCCTTGGGACTTCATATTTGGAGTGCTTCAGAACTTTGCGATGAAGTCATACCTTATACATGACGTGTTTTATAAATACATATCTGGGGGGCTTCACCACTCCACGTCTTTTATTATATGAAGGAAAAGAAAGATATCTTTATTGCAGGTTATAAAAACTTCTTTCTTTTCATTTGTTCCCTAATGCAAAAAGTAAGTGTTCATTATTCATTGGACATTTTTCGAATAATTAATTTACTGTGTAAAATGAAGGAGGAGTAAAAATAATATCAAACTTCGGTTTTGTTAAAAACACTTATATTTTAAAGCATGTTTTACTGTTAACATCGGACATTTAAAAATTTAAAAAAAAACTATGATTAATGATCAATTTATGTGTTACCTTTTGTTTTAAAAATACTTATAGAGGTAGTAATTAAGTATTCTAGTCATACACTAATTGTGTCATCCAACATCGAATGATACCTTAGCATCTGATTCTGATGCTGCAATAACATTGTAATTTAAATAAGTTTCTTTATCATTCAAAATCTGAGAGAATAACATGAGATCGGTGTAAATATGGTGGCGTCTAAACTTACCATATTAAATTCATAAAGCTAAAAAAACAGAGTCATAAAAAAGTCAGAGAGAGTCATAATAGTAATAATAAAATAAGACAGGAAGTGCCTAAGGTTTGGAAACGGCTTGATTATTGTAATCAAAAGGTATCAGATTGTATTGTTGATGGACACATACGAGGAGAACTGATAAAGGAAAATGTTGAAATGTTAAAGAATTATTCTATAATCATTATTATTTAAAATTTGTGACATTTAAATAGGAAAAACATTTGATTGGTAGCAATTTTTTGTAAGCCATGCTTAGAAAGTTAAACAGTTCAAAATATATGAACTTGTTTTAAACGATAAACTCATTTTATTTATCAGATGAGCGTGAAAAGTAAAGGGACGATAATCCAAACGGTTATCGAAAACTAAAAAATATACACAAGTTTTCATAATTATTAATCTGAAATATGTATTACAGATTTTTTATCACAGGCCATTACGTAGGAATGTTATATCTACCTTCCATAAAAATAACTTCAAACTGGTAAAATGCTCAACAATATAAGTATATCATAGTTTAAAGATCAAAATTATATAATTTTCTTTTGAAGTCTAAAAAATTATTGTTCATACACAAAAGTAAAGTGGTAGGACGGATAGTTGAAAGGGTAATACGGCAATACGGGGCACAACGGGCACAAGGGGTTTGTGGAGCAAGATAGTCGAAAGAGGGGAGAGAAGCTTTTAGCAATATCTTATTTGGAATGCTTTTAGACATTATGATATATGCATTGCATTACACATGACTTGACGCTCAAGGTAAAACGTCCACTTGACTGACTATGTAATATGAATTTTCGGAGTGTTCCTAGAAAAGACCCTTTTACAACCATTATATTACAGATAAAAGATAACAAGTTAAAATAATGCGTACCTAATTTCTTTAATCCAATAAAACAGACAAAACAAAATTAAATAATCTCTTAACCCATCTTAGCATAAAGATCAAAGTTAAATCATCCCCCAATATAGTCCTCATCTATGACACATATTAAGGGACATACTGAAAAACTGCTAACTCATATTAGTTACAACAACACAGTGAAACTCTTTAGAGTACTCATATTAATATATGTATATATATATACATATACATTTAGGAACTTTTGTTTTAATTGCTTTGTCAATTTGTCATCATATACACATATTTCAATTATGTTTATCACGAAACCTATATTTTAAAACCAAAATATGAAATACTAATTGTTATAAAAAAAATATAATTATGTTGTCGAGCTTTAAAATTATCTTGCAAACTCACAATTTACCTACAGGCCTACCACACCTGCATGGAAAAACGTTTGTGAAGTCTGTTTTTTTGAGCAATCAAATGTGTTTGGGTAAACGTTTTTTAACTACATTTGGAGGCTTGGCCTCCACTAGAAAGCAGTTTTTGGTTTTAATAAAACTCCCAAGAAATGTGCAAGGGTTAAATTGTAATGTTGCGGTAACGACTAACCATTTACTTCCGTTGTGCCCTCAGTGCTCTGGGTAATAAAATCATTCTTATATATTTAAAATTTTAAAATAATCATCTTTAATCCCAGATACCACATGAACACATAACTTAAAATAAGTAATTTTTCAAAATGCCAAGTTTGATTTACAATGAGTACTGAATTACTTGTAATATAATCATGCATTTATTTACTAACTAGAGACTTTACCTGCAATTTTTTGTTCTCTATCAAATTTAACATAATACCGAATTGTACGATAAAATGTTATCGTTTATTAGTTTCTGAAAAAGATTAGCCACATACTTGAGAACAAACATTTGTACGAATGCACGGACGGATTCCTTTATCCAACTTATTTAACAATTCCGTCGCGATTGCCAGAATTTATATAACTCAGTTTGAAACTTATGATACAAATCTAGCTTTCTGTAAGCCTAATTAATTTATCTGATTACATTTTTACATCCGTCGTACTATTTAAACCAAGCATTTTAGGCTCATAGCTTCAAAAATTATCCACGTTGCAATCTATAACGGCACATATAAACTCAACAGAAAAAATTGAAATAAATGATTATAAGAACAATGTTATATATTAATGCCACAGAACAATTAAAAATTAAAAATAAAAACAATTTTGTATTCGAATTGAGTAATAACCAGGCCTATTAAAAATGAAGATTACAATGTATTGGTTGTATTGATTTGGTCTTCAGCTTTGCAACATGACGAGGATAAAACAATTATACTGTATTAAAAGCTATTTAATTGAAGAAATAATGAGAATATTAAGACCTAATCTAATAATACTTTTCTGGGAAGGTTGAGGGACTGGGCTAACTACTGAATCTACAAAACGAGCATTAAAATACGATTACTGTTTGAAATAACAAAGAATATTTCTGCCATTGCATATTTTATCTCTTTGAAAGTTGATCAGACTCTTAATTTAAACCACATATGACATGCGGGATATGAGCTCTCTTACGTTTGTATGAATGCTATAATAAGTTTGTATTGCTCTACCAATTAGGCTAGTAGATGCCATTATATTGTATTTTAATTGGTAATAGGGTGTATTGGACACTCCGAGGCCAGGAGGGACAGGAGGGACGCCCCCCCTCCCGAGGTCTCGTCTGTGACACTTTGCGAATTTTTTTTTTGCGAATTTTTTTTTGCGAATTTTTTTTGCGAATTTTTTTTTTTGCGAATTTTTTTTTTGTTGCGAATACTAACCTAACCTAACGTAACGTAACCTAACCTAACCTAACCTAACCTAACGTAACGTAACGTAACCTAACCTAACCTAACCTAACCTAACCTAACCTAACGTAACGTAACCTAACGTAACCTAACCTAACGTAACCTAACCTAACCTACCCTAACCTAACCTAACCTAACCTAACCTAACCTAACGTAACCTAACCTAACCTAACGTAACCTAACCTAACCTAACCTAACCTAACCTAACCTAACCTAACCTAACGTAACCTAACCTAACCGAACCTAACTTAACCTAAGCTAACCTAACCTATCCTAACCTAACCTAACCTCGGATCAGATTTCTGATTGCAGATTCTTGTTCGTCTAATCGAGCCGAGAAATTTGCATACCCACAACGTACATTTGGACGATGTAGGGGGGGGGCTATCTTGGTTACCATAAGTCGTATTTGAATTCTGATTGCAGATTCTTGTTCGTATAATCGAGCCGAGAAATTTGCATACCCACAAGGTACATTTGGACGATGTAGGGGGGGGGCTATCTCGGTTACCTTAAGTCGGATTTGAATTCTGATTGCAGATTCGTGTTCGTCTAGTCGAGCCGAGTAATTTGCATACCCACAATGTACATTTGGACGATGTAGGGGGGGGGGGCTATCTCGGTTACCATAGGTCGGATTTGAATTCTGATTCCAGATTCGTGTTCGTCTAGTCGAGCCGAGTCATTTGAGTACCCACATCGTACACTTTGGATGATGTTTACAAAAAAGGGGCCCGCACCACACTTTTGACCTTTTTTTTTTTTGCATTTTTGGAATCTCCTTGTCAAGCCGAGTATTCTCAGTACCCACATGACATACTTTGGATAATTAATACAAGAGTTGATCAGGGTAACGCTACAACCAACAGAGCTAGCCCATCAGCGCTTGCGGTCAATTGAACTACCAGTGAATGCAAATTTTGAGGAGAATATAATTGCAATGCTTTGAACATATACTGCAAAGGGGGGTGTATCGATACACCCCCCTTCAAGTACTCTGCACCGAGGCAGACGTTCACACAAATAAGCGTCGCGTCCAGTCTACTGTCTGGGAATGCGGATGTTGTAATTTGATACCTCGACTGGAGGGTGCAGGTGTTCACACAAAAAACCGACAAGTTGAGACCTGTCTGGGAATGCGGATGCTGTAATTTGATACCTCGACGGGAAGACGGCTGACCCTTCTAGGAACCCATAATTATAGACCACCCGCGTCGAAATCCGAGCAATAGTACACCAGTTGTCACGGTCTCAATCTTGTTTTAGGCTTCAACAATTCCTGACGTATGGGGGAGCGAAAATCTCCCCCCTAAGCCATTATGTGTTAGGGGGAGCAAAAATCTCCCCCTAAGCGGTGCGCGGGTCGCGACACGCCACAGTCTCTTGATAGACTTCTTCGAAGACGGACGTCTACATTAATTCGATAACAATGTCGTTTATTCATCAGAAATCGTGTGAATGTGTGAAGACTGAACTGGACTTGTTTTCGTTACCGCCTACGCAGACCAGCATCGAGAGCGGTAAATGGGTTCAATACAAACCGATCTCATCGCTGACGGACGATTCGCCAATAGAGTTTGTAATACCCGGTCACGGTGACGAGTACACGGACCTGACACAAACGTTATTACACGTGAAAGCCGCTATTGTGAAACAGGACGACACTAAAGCGGACGGTGGGCAACCTGCTAAAGAGGTGGGCCCGGTGAACAATTGGCTCCACTCGATATTCAGTCAAGTGGATCTCTATCTCAATCATAAACTGGTGTCACCACAAAACAACACGTACGCTTACCGTGCCTATTTGGAAAACCTATTGAACTACGGATGTAGTGCGAAGAATTCGCACCTGACTAGCGAGCTGTTTTTTGAAGATTCAGCCGGACTAATGGACGATTGTGACGAATTGAACGAGGGATTGAAAAAGCGTCGCGATCACACGAAAGAAAGCGATGTTTGCGATATGGTCGGTCGATTGCACATCGATTTGTGCAATCAGAACAAATTCATGTTGAACGGTGTCGAGATGCGATTGCAACTTAACAGATCCAGAAACTCGTTTTGTATAATGTCCAAAACGCTAACTACCTACAAGGTGACAATTAAAGAGATTAGTCTTTTCGTACGTCGATGTAAGATCAATCCGAGCGTATTGTTGGCGCACAGCAAAACTCTCGAGACCGGCACGGCCAAGTGTCCGATCACGCGTGTAGAAGTGAAATCCTTCACACTACCCTCCGGCATAATGAATAAAGCTTTAGACAGCGCATTTCTCGGTCAGTTACCGAAACGTGTGATAATTGGACTGGTCAGTAATCTTGCGTTCAACGGAGATTTCAAGAAGAATCCCTACAACTTTCAACACTACGATATGAATTATCTCGCATTGTACGTGGACGGTGAACAAGTACCGGCCAAACCGTTACAGCCCGTTTACACATTGAAAAGTGAGACATATATACTCTCTTATTACACATTGGTCACCGGCACCGGAATCCAGTTCTCCGACGCAGGTAATGAGATCAAGAGAGGTGACTATCCGTACGGTAATTGTCTTATGGCGTTCGACTTGACACCGGACATGTCCGCGGCTGAGTCGAGCCACTGGAATCTCCTGCGCAACGGTAATCTACGTATCGAAATCGGATTCTCCAAAGCGTTGCCCGAGACCGTCAACTGTATAGTGTACGCCGAACTGGACAACGTCATCGAGATCGATCGTCACCGTAACGTAACAGGTGACTTCAGCGGGTGAATAAAAGCGAACGCCAAACAGAAATATTGTCTGACAGCGAGTGCGTACAGTTTACTTCAAGGGTGAGCAGACGCACCACCAGTCAGTAGTACGGTTGAAGTCGCACGGTAAGGACGTTAACATGGACGCTTACGCTTCTGCGGACGACTATATCAAATCGTTTATTCAGGAGATTGAGGTTATGAACAATAATGCTAGTGTTCAGACGTTGGCATCACCTCAGTCGTCATTTGTAAAACCGACAACTGCCTGCAAGAGACGAAGGAGACCAACTCCCATCGAAGTGGAAACCAAGAAACCAGGATGGGTGCCAAAACCAACAGATGATTGTCCCATAGTGTCATGGATGGACGATGGGAATACTTTCGCAGTTCAAAACCCGGGAAACAAAGGACACATTTTATTGAAAATGGAAATGTACGATGGTACAGATATGGTGTTCATGTGCGGTTTATTTTTGGACAAAGATGGTGAAATGCACCAAAGTGTTAAACAAGTAGTTGATAAAGTGGAAAACATGTGGATCTATAAATCAACAGGAGTACCGAAAATTACAGGCTTAACTCAAACTGTTACACAACGCAGTGCAGTTTCGCAGCCAATGCCTAAGAAGCGAGCTGTGAGGAAGAAACAACGAGTGGCGCCGGCATTCAACTAGAGCATCCGCATTCCCAGACAGGTCTCGACGCGTCGGTTTTTTGTGTGAACACCTGCGCCCGACCCTTCGGACCACCCACGTAGAAGAAAATGGCGGCGAGGGTTTATAAGGCGGGGCCCCGCCCGATTGAGCATCATTCGCCACCATACCACCACCTCACATAGACCTACTCCAACTACTACTACTAGAGATGTCGAGCAGCAGCACTTTCAAGCCAGAGTTTTCGATTTTGAACGGCACTGCAACAACCGCGGACCTGAGAGCTACCCTCAACAACTGCAAGTCTGACTCTCCGCTCTACACCAGGATAGCCGATCTCCGAGAGGAATGCGGCTATCTCATCACTGCGATGGAGCGAGCCATCACACCCTTTGGCGAGACGATCATCGTGATCCTGGAGGGGCAGGTTGGGGACGACTTCTTTCTGCGAGTCTACCTGCCTAGGTGCTTCAACGAGGCCCTGAGCAACACCGACATCGAGCGCTACAACAGCGGGTTTGGAGAACGCCTTCGCTTGGTGAAGCGCAGCCCGAGGGGTTCCAATAGCAGATTCACACCGTTGGAGTTTATGTAAAGCAAGACTTGAAGATTATGTTAATACCTTTGTAAATTAGTTTTCGTAGTCAATACTTATAGTCACGTTCAGAACATAACCACTGTGTTATTTATTTCACTTAACCCCAAAAATGTCCTTTTGGTAGTAAGTTTAAGAGTGTGAGTATGGTAACTGTGAGGTGTTTAGTAGCTCAGTAGTAATCATGGGCTTGATGTGGAAACATCCGTTCTCAGCCATTGTGGCGGGGCCTTCGGGTTGTGGCAAGTCTCAGTTTGTGTCAAAGTTTATAAAACACATTACAGAAATGTGTGACACACCATTTACCAGTATAAACTGGCATTATGGTAGTGGTGGTGGTGGTGGTGGTGGTGGTGACCCGAAAAATGACACCATTAACCACGTAGAAGGTCTACCAAACTTGGAGGATTTTTCTGGTAACGAGCCGATACTTGTGATTATAGACGATATGATGCGTGAGGCCGACAACCGTGTGGTGGATCTTTTCACAAAAGGTTGCCATCATCGCAACATTAGTGTGTTTTTCATTACACAAAATTTGTTTCATCAAGGACGCGGGCAGAGGGACATCTCACTTAATGCGCATTACATTGTGTGTTTTAAGAATCCTAGAGATAGAGTTCAGATTAGGTACTTGGCCAGACAAATATATCCAGACAGCCCGAAATTCATCGAGGAGGCGTACGCTGACGCTACTAGGAATCCACACGGCTACCTACTGATAGACTTGAAACAATCAACAGACGAAAATATGCGAATACGAAGTTGCATATTTCCAGACGATTCTACCAACTATGTGTACTTGCCAAAGAAAAGGTAATTTCGCCATCAGTAGTAATCATGTCGTGCTTGCGGAAGGACGCAGCTCTGCTTACGGCTTTCATACACGCAACACCCAAGGAGCGGAAGGCACTGTTAAAGGTGTGTGACAAGAGCCGCATTCGCTCAGTGTGTGAGTGCGCATACAACGTGTTGCGAGGTAACGTTCCTCTGGTGAAGAAGAGTAAAAGTCAGCTAAGCAAACACAAGGCGACGCTACGTAGATTGGTGAAACGCGGCGAAGGCTGGTCAAAGAAACGAAAGTATCTCATACAAAAAGGCGGTGGAATCTTTATACCATTACTTTTGAGCGCAGTACTACAAGCAGCACTGAGTAGATAAAAATGGCTGGCATCAACAATCAGTTCTATTTGACACTGCCCAGCAACAGTTCGATGCAGTATTATCCGAAAAATACAGTTGAAAATTACATAACACATTTGCCGAGAGCTATTCAACTGGACGCTGGCGACTGGGAAATTGCACTTGTGGAAGCGCACTATCCAATGACATTTCTATCTGTCGGTAATGACGAAACAATTGACATTTGCATACAACCGCAAGAGGAAGCAAAAGTGAACATAGAAGCGTTGGCGCGGGTTATGGACAGCACTGCCGATGTAACACCGGTAGTGTCTGCTACTCCAAAACAAAACCACAGAATTAAATTGAAGACTGGTGATTACACAAATATTCAAGAATTGTGTGATCATATCAATTCACAAGAACTAGCGATTACCTTTGGTGTAAAGTTCACCGTTGAAAACTCATACAACAAATTCATTGAAGTATCGATGGGAACTGATGTTGGAAAAATTACATTAAGTCCAACGTTAGCGCTTCAATTGGGGTTCGATCCGAATGAATTGACGCTGGAAGGTGATGCAGTTAACAAAAGCATCCGTTCGCCCAACATTCGTCTTGGCTTACCGTCACACATGTACGTGTATTGTGATTTAGTCGAGCCGCAGATGGTCGGCGATACAGTCGCACCGTTATTGAAAATTGTCAATATATCCACGTCTACTTATGTATACGGATTGCATAAATCAACATCATTCATCGATCCGCACTATGTGCCTGTTATGAATAGATCTTTTGACAGTGTGGAAATTGACTTAAGAGATAACATTGGTAATCATTTGCCATTCCACTTTGGAACGTCGTGCGTGAAGTTACACTTTAGAAAAGTAGCTAGCCATTAGCACAGAAATGGAACATGCGAAGAAGATGGTAGTTGTGCCGCAAGAGTTGATTGATCGACTGCAATCAAATGCTACGGATAACAGACCGACTAATCTATCCAGTGAAAACAGCCTCGACGCGGAGATGCAACAAATATTGAATAACAAACGTATGGACGATAGTGAAAAGTGGAAATTGTACAAACAGGCGTTACATCGCTTCTTGCATATTGCAGAGAATAGACGCCAACCGATTAGCATACCAATCGTGGAGACGGGTGGGATTGAACATAGTCGACGAGCGCACCCCGCTGCGGAAGGTGGTCCAGTGGAAGAGATTGTGGAAACGTTTTCCAAAACTTACAGATCTGATGCCCGCAATCTTTTACGTTTCATGAAACGTGACGGCAGCTTAATCAGTTGGGACAGTGGCTATTCAGTGTACATCAACGGTGTAAAAATCCCAGACTCAAATCTAGTGGATATCTTAAATTGCATAGTAAAGGTGCGTATGCGTGATTACATACCGCCAGGATGGCGGGAAGTGCTCAACGCATTGAAAGCGATGAACGTGCCAAAGGACTATATGAATAATCTAAGAGCACTAAAGGAAATAAATGCCGAATGTCGATCATCATTCACAGGAGGAGAAGGATCAGACGATGACGTGGACACATCAACTGAATCAATACTGAGAACACCGCTAGTAAATCGACTACGATCGGCTAGAGGAAAACGTGTAACATCTACACCGGTGCGAGCGGCAGAGCAGTTTGATTTTTCAAATAGAACAAATTTGGACAATTGGGAACCGTACACAGGATAGGTTTTCATTATGGAGCGTTTGTATTACAA
This sequence comes from Allygus modestus, assembly GCA_963675035.1. Lineage (NCBI taxonomy): Eukaryota > Metazoa > Arthropoda > Insecta > Hemiptera > Cicadellidae > Allygus > Allygus modestus. The sequence goes on from OY776112.1 coordinate 63,108,316, forward strand.
TCCCATCGAACCTTCGTCGTATGGCGGTGTAGCTCCTTTAGCGCGAGCTGCAAAACCAGTTTCAAAACGCAAAGTGATTGAATGGTTACAAACACAGGACACTTACACATTGCACAAACCGGCACGCAAGCGTTTCCCGCGCAATCCTTACATAGTGTATGGTCCATTTGAATTGTGGCAAGCGGACTTGAACGATATGCGTGGTCTTAGTAAACACAACGACGGCGTCAACTACCTACTGACTGTAATAGACGTGTTTAGCAAACACCTGTATGTGCGGACGTTGAGGCGGAAAGAAGGAGCTGAAGTGGCCAACGCTTTCGAGGAGATATTTGCCGAAGCGACCGATACACCTCGCTGTTTACAAACCGACAAAGGTACTGAATTCACCGGTGCCAAGACGAAAAGGTTATTCAAACAATACGGAATCATCTATGTCACTACACAAAACCCAGATGTTAAAGCGGCCGTAGTGGAACGCGTGAATCGCACTTTGAAAACGCGCATGTGGCGATATTTGACTTAAAAAAACACATATCGTTACGTAGATGTGTTGGACAAACTGGTTAGCGCATACAACAACAGCGCTCACAAGAGTCTAGGCAACAGAATACGGCCAGTCGATGTGACTGTCGACAACAAGCGAATATTGCATCAGGTATGGCGTCGCATGTTCGGTAAGATACCGCGTCGTGTTAAGGCAAAACTGACAGTTGGCACCACAGTGCGCATATCTAAGGAGAAGGGTACATTCGCAAAAGGTTACGAGACTAATTGGAGTAAAGAAGTGTTTGTGGTGCGTCGTGTAAACACATTGATGCCTCTGCCAATGTACACTTTGGCGGATCTCAACGGTGAACAAGTGACTGGTCAGTTTTACGAATACGAATTACAAAAATTGACAATATACAATGACCATCTGTTCAAGATTGCTGAAATACTAGCCGCTAAGGGCCGTGGTCGCAGTAAGCGTTATTTCGTCAAGTGGGCAGGTTACGGAGACGAGTTCAATTCTTGGGTAGGAGAGCAAGATTTGCAAAATGCCTAATAGCAACCAGTTCTATTTGACATTGCCCAGCAACAGCTCAAAGGATTATTTTCCAAAAAACACAGTGTCCAAGTACACTACACATCTGCCGAGACAAATTCGATTAGAAGGCGATGGCGAGTGGGAGATGGCTTTGGTCGAAGCGCATTATCCATGCTCCTTTATGACTGTGGACGAGGAATCGTGTATTTGGCTCGACTATAAACTCGTTCTGCCGAGTATTCCCGTCACACTCAGTGTCGAGCACATTATGCTAAAGATGAAACCCGGTTATTACAAGAACATAACCGATTTATTGAAAATGATCAATAAAGCGAAGGATGTAACCCAGTACTTGTACTTTGAGTATGACAAAGAGCAGGACAGAGTCAAGATCACGACAATGGTGGACGGTATAAGCAAAGTGCATTTCACCGAAGCGCTGTCTCTCCAGTTGGGTTTCGATCCGTACGAGAACGTTTTGACAAATGATCTCACAGCGATATGGCCACCAAATCTGACTATGGGACTGCCGACACACTTGTACGTGTATTGTGATCTGATTGAACCGCAGCTGATTGGCGACACTACAGCGCCGCTTTTGAAGATTATCAACATTGACAGAGATAACTACACACACGGCGCGCATAAGACTGTGCATTTCATCAGTCCTCATTATGCGCCAGTTATGAAAGGAACATTTGAAACGATCGATATTGACCTAAGGGATCACGCTAGTAAAAAAGCGTCATTCCTCTTTGGGACGTCGTACGTGAAGCTTCATTTCAAAAGAGTAGCTCAGCAATTATGAATACAAACGATCCCTACTTGGCTTACTACCGTCGCCAACAATTGCAGCAGACCGGCGGCAGTATCGATAGGGTATTTCGCGGTGCACCCTACCAGCGCGGACATGGAATTGGCAGTTTCCTAGGCGGTATGTTCCGCACCATCACACCGCTGCTCAAGTCGGGAGCCTCTGCTGTGGCCAAAGAGGCGTTGAAATCCGGTGTTGGATTCTTGGGCGACATGGCCATGCACCAGCGGGATCCCAAAGAAGCCGCTAGAGATCATTTCAGCCAGTTTACAGACTCGCTAAAACGCAGGGCGGATGGCAAACTTCAACGTGTGCTAAGTGGCGGCGGCGGCTCTCGCGCGAAACACCGTCGCGTAACGCGAAAGAATACCGCGAAACACCGACGCGCTACTCCTGCGCGAAAGACTAACGCGAGACTCTCGCGTAAGAGGAACGCGAAGCGCGCCATGTTCGGCGGCCGTCGTGTCACACCGCAGTCTTTGACGAAACTCCTTTGAGGAAGGTCGTCGTCGTCGTCATCCAAGAAGAAGGGCAAGAGCAGCAGCAAGAAGAGAAGGACAGTTAGGAAGAAGACGAGGAAGACGAGGAAAGCAGTGAGGAGAACTTCCGTACGTGATATATTCAATTAACACACACGCTAGCAATGTCGTTTCTACATCAAAAGTCGTGTGAATGCGTCAAGACGGAATTGGACTTATTCTCCCTACCGCCGACGCAGACCAGTATCGAGAGCGGCAAATGGATTCAGTACAAACCAATCTCCACACTGACTGATGATTCGCCCATCGAGTTTGTTGTGCCTGGCAACGGCGAAGAATACACCGATCTTTCGCAAACAATGTTGGAAGTTACAGCGTCTATTGTCAAGTCGACAGGAGCGGCAATCGCAGATGCCGATGAATCGAACAAAATTGGCCCAGTCAACAATTGGCTGCACACGTTATTCAGTCAAGTCGATATGAGTATGAATCAGAAACTGGTCACACCACAAAACAACACTTATGCATATCGAGCGTATATTGAAACATTGCTGAATTACGGCTATGATGCTAGGAAATCACATTTAACATGTGGATTGTGGAACGCGGACGATGCCGGCCACATGGACAATACTCTGGACGATAACGATGGACTAAAGGCGAGACGAAAAATGACAAATAAAAGTCGTGAAATCGATATGCTCGGTCGCCTACATGTGGACATGTGTAATCAGAACAAGTTCCTGTTGAACGGTGTGGAACTGCGTTTTAAACTGATCCGATCAAAAGATTCCTTCTCCATTATGTCGGATGATGGTGACTACAAGGTGCACATTGTTGATGCGAATCTCTGGATACGAAGGTGTAAAGTTAGCCCCACGGTACTGTTGGCGCACAGCAAGACGCTTCAGACCGGCACAGCTACATACCCAATCACCAGAGTGGAATTGAAAACATTCACACTACCGTTTGGAGTGAGGAGCAAAACTTTGAACAATGTGTTTCTAGGTCAAGTGCCGAAACGAATCATTGTCGGACTGGTCACCAACGCCGCTTATAATGGCGATTTAAAAAAGAATCCATTTAACTTTCAAAATTTCAAAACCAACTACTTCTCGCTGTACGTGGACGGTGAACAAGTGCCGTCCAAACCGCTACAACCACACTACGAAACCGGCAAGGGAAAATACGTGATGGCGTACCACAGTCTGTTTTCAGGCTCCGGCATACAATTTAGCGATGCTGGTAATCTCATAAATAGAGACGATTACGACGATGGATACTGTCTGATGGCATTCGATCTAACACCTGATATGTCAGCAAGCGACACGACTCATTGGAACCTAGTGCGCAACGGCAGTGTGCGTATGGAGATTGCTTTCGACACTGGGCTCACAGAGACTGTCAACTGTCTGGTATACGCAGAGTTTGACAACGTCATAGAAATCGATCGTCATCGCAACGTGTCTGCGGACTTTGGTGGTTAGATCGTCGGCGGCGGCGTCATCCTCCTCCTCCTCAGTCTACAACCAACATTCGCACAAGATGGATCGTTTATGCAGAGTACCGCGTAAAAATTCCGCATCTCCAATTATTGTAGATTTTCAATGTTTCAAGGACAACGCAAATGACTACATTCTGAAGGAAGTGTGCGTCTTGGAATTGGTCAGTGGAACACTGCTAATGCATCATATCGCCAAACCACCATTCAGTCGAGATTTCCTATCACAAGAGAAACTGCGTGAAAGCTATTGGCTCACAAAACACTGTCACGGATTAGAATGGGACCAAGGTGATATCTGGTATCATATGCTAGAGGAAAAGTTACGCGCATGTATCGCCAAACGACCGATTGTCTACGTCAAAGGTGCTGAGAAAAAAGAGTTTGTACGATACAATTTCATCACGGATCACTGTACTACTAATGTCATGGATATCAACGATATTGGCTGCGGATCACTATCGTCAATCAACAGTCTACTATCAACAAACGCAGTGCGATGTCGCCACCACAGAACAGCTCACACACGTTGCGCTCTAGCCAATTGCATCACATTACGCAGTTGGTTACATCTAAGTACAAATATCGCTGAGGCTGATGATTACGCTGACGATGGTGAGAGTGATACCAGTTCCTGCTTTTGTTTTGCTACTAGCACTACTACTCCTACTACTGACTGTGGCGTCGACACAGTAGAATGAATACCTTAGAGATACAAAAGTGTATGGCTAAACTGCCCGTACAGAATGTTGGTGTCTACGCTGCGGATCAATTGCCCCATTATATTTCACCATCTACTGCTATGATTGTGAACACTGATCCACACAATGAAGACGGCACTCACTGGGTCGCTTTCTACCTTAACAAAGGAGGAGGAATAATTGAATTCTTTGACAGCTACGGTCAACCGCCACATCTTCAATTCTACCAAGGATTCCTGAGACGCAACGCTCGTCGCTACCTGTACAACGAGCATCGCCTTCAAAGTGACAACACTCTGGTCTGCGGTCAATACTGCCTTGTATTCCTGTACTGCCGCACCCACTACGGCATGAAGATGAAGGACTTTGTGCAGCTCTTTGAACACTCTTCTGCCGGCCACAACGACGCACTGATCAGAAGACTCTTTGCACAAATGTATACCAATTGAGTTTTGAAATTTTGCATTTGTTTTTTATCAATAAACTAGTTGTGTACTCAGAATAAAAAAAGAAACATTCTTATTATTTCCCATCCTCGCCTCCTTTACCCCAAAGTGGGGCAGATCTATCATACAATGACATTAGCAGGTGCATTCTAGTCTTCAACAATTCCTGTAGTATGGGGGAGCGAAAATCTCCCCCTAAGCCATTATGTGTTAGGGGGAGCGAAAATCTCCCCCGTGGTAATTAAATCAGTTGAACAACAGTTGTCAACCACAAATTGGGACAGACCTATCATACAATGATTGTAAAGTAACATTCATATCTGAACCTGGTTTATATGAATTAACATATTCCTGAATAATTTTTTTTTACTTTAGTATCTTAAGACTATGTGAGGGGAGAAAAAAAAAGACGAATGTATATACGAACAATTTGGCTATTTATTTACACACCTTATATATATATTTTACATCGAGTATGTGCTCCTGAACATTTGTGTTTGGCTAGCAAAACGAGACTCGACACAAACTAACGACTAGAACAAAGGAGCACATTTCTAAGTTTTACGAGACTCGATACAAACTAATGACTAGATTTTTCAAAATAATTTACAAGTCAAGTCAGGGTCTTTGGTAATATGACACAACCACTCAACGCTACTCATCCTCCGCCTCTTCATCGTCTTGAGGGATGTCTTCGGGCTGAGGTGGAACGTCAACATGCCCCCAAGGCAGTGTATTTACACCGTCCGGAAGGATGTAGCGTTTGTCATCGTTACAGCTCAAGGATAGCTTGTCGACTTGGACTGTGAAGACGCGGTGGTTTCGGGACTGGAACCTGGTGTTGATGGTTCTCTTCAACACGCCGTTGAAGAGGCATTCCCGATAGTCGTCAGAGGTTAGATTGTGTTTTACAACACCTCTAGCGACTCCCTTGGCGCGCTTCACCGTCATGACCTGCAACTCGTCATCTTCAGTCCTCTCCTCAAACTCGACAATGTCCATGAAATAAAGTTTCGAGCGAAGACCGAGGTACTCGAGCAGCGGAAGACCGTTCGCTTCATCCTTAAACTTTCCGATGACTTTTGCGTTGACGGGGCTGTAGCAGGGATGGTTTCGGGGGTACGCACTGGTGTCGAAATCGTCCAGATGCTCCAACATGTCCTTATAAACATCTTCAGTCTGGACGTCGAACACGAAGCTGTCAGTGTCCATGTAGTCAACCTTCAGACGATCGCCGTAGCGGTTCTTCATCTTTCGAAGGAAGTCGTACATGAGCCACTTGCTCAGATCGAGGACACACATTCCGACGTAGAGCGGTTTGTCCAGGACGATATTGACTTTCGACATGTGTACAATGGCGACGTCATCGTTGAAGTAGGTTCGGTCCAGGAAGTTTGACTTGGCCACGTACTTCCTGAACATCTCCGGCGTACACACCAGCTTAGAGTTCATTCGCTTGCGAACATTCTCGATCGTCTTGCCAAAGACCGCATTGTTCATAAGCTTAAAAAAGTCTTGCTCAAACTTGGTCTTGGCCTTCTTCCTCAGTTCGGTGTTCATTAGGATGTAGCTCTCTAACCACCGAGACTGTCGGAACGAGATGACGCGATGCACGTTCACAAGCTCCAGTCCGTTTTCCAGCGCCTGTTGCAAGATTCTGTAATGACAGATGTAGTTCTTCTTGTCATCCAGAGTCGTAACGAGCTTCTTGAATTTCCCTCCTGGCGGACGTTTGGTCTCGCAGCAGTAGGGGAGATCCTTGTGAAGGTCGTGCAGGTGGGCGGGGTAGCGAAGGTCAACTTCCAAGACATAGCCCGTGGGTCCTTCGGGGTCCAACGCTGCAATATCCAGGGACGCGATCTCCTCGCGACTGAGCCATTGGAAGTCTCCCTGTGGAAGACACTGGGACATGGCCCAACCGTAAAGGTTGTTGGCGTCCAAGTATAGCAGGTGATTCGTTGGCTCTTCAGGTCGTCGATCTTCAGGGCGACATCCATCATGGTTGGCCTTGGCGTGTCTGGTGATCGCCTGGGAAATACCTCCTCTGATTCCTTGCTCGAAGAAGAGGTACATATCAAAGTCCTGTATCGTATCAAGCTCCACTCGACAGGTCCTTAACATAACATCCCAGGCGTATGACGGTAGGGTGTAGTAGTGCGCAGGGTCTAGTTCGTATTCAGCCATCGACGTGTCCCTGAAGCGTTCAAAGACGTCAGTCAACAGCGCAATGTCACAGCGCAGGTACTTCTCGGCGTAGTCCTTGAGGTTCCTACAACCGAAGGTTTCCCACACGTTGCGAGCATGCTCGTAGTCTGCATCCGTGATGTCCTCCAGGGTCAGGTCGTTGTGAAAATCTCGCTGCAGAGGCAGTTCTGTAGTATCTTCCAACACGGCGTTCGACGTTACAAAGTTGTACGGGAACACGCCTTTCCTACGGACTAGATCGAAGAGGTGGTCTTCGGGGAATCTCTTCCTCGTCTCCAAGAGTTGAGCTGGTGGAAGTGCGGCTGCGAGGCTGGCGAGGCTCAAAGCCAGGAACCTGTAGGTGTCGAGGAACCTGACTCTGAATCCTGGCTGTCTTTTTCCACGCCCTTGCATCCCAACCGGTGCCGCTGCTCGGTCGAACAGGAACCGCTTCGTGAAAGCGATGTAACGCTCTTCCGTGTGAGCCAACACCTCAACATCACCAGGGTCGACCGCCAACTCCCGCACTATGAAGTGAGCGTCGTAGTTGGAGAGGTTGTGGAAGTAGCAGTTGACTACTCTCTGCTCCCTGTAGCGTAGGTTACATGATCTGTGCGCAGCGCCACGGAACTCGTAGGGCGGCGCGTGGTTGTGATCACGAACCTTTGGGTCTTCGCTTGAAAATGCCGATCCGCAGAGGTAGCAATTCGCTGTCGAGTTGTACTGCATCGTTTCCGCTGGGGTCAGGACAGGGCGCAGATTTCTTGCTTCGTACAGGAAGTTCCACAATCGCTCAACATCAGTTTTCAACATCTCCATAAATGTCTTTGACGCATCATCCCCGAAGTAGACTCGAGGCTCAAACTCCTCAAGTCCGTACGAGTCGATAATCTGGTACGCAAAGGCGTATGGGATGTGGATGTGGGTGGCTACTCCTCCGTGCGGTTCGTCCACTTGTTCATCCATCTCCGCGGTCGGCAGTAGAGCACACTCAAAGTCCGCGTAGATGGTGAAACGCTCGCGTCGGGTGAACTCTGGATGGCTGAATTTGATTTCTGTCTTTTTCGGCGTATCCATGCGAATAGGGGCCGAAGCGGAGCAGTATCGCCTGTGCTCCTCCAGACGCTGTGCACCCGTCAGACCGAGCTTGTTCGGACGGTTGTCAAAGTGCGCGAAGCACCGCTTACAGATGAATATCCTGCCCTTATGTGCTGTGAGTTGGGGACGGATCAGTCGACTAAGGTCTTTGATGTAGGCGTAGTGACTATCACCGTCCGTTGTCACGTACAAAATGTCGCAATGGTCTTCGCGCTCCTGCCTACAAATCTTCAAGGGGAAGACGGTGTCCTGGTACTTTGGTCGTCCGTTAGGTTTCTGACCCACGCACGTGTGATCAATACCATAGACGTTGATACTGATGTTGTTTGTCCGCTCAAACGCCTTGATACTCTTCAGAGTAACGGGGAATTGAAGGCCGGTCCAATCGTATCGGGCGATGATGCCGTCGGTGTACAATGCCGGTCTATCGGGGTGATCTTGAACAAACTTTCCCAGGACTGCATACATAAAACACCGCTCATCGGTGTTCAATACGTTGACGACTGCTTGGGTGTTCTCCAGAGACGTAGGCAGTGGGAGCCAAGCTCGACCATCTTCACCTAGAGGAGTGTATTCGTTGATGCCGACCTCCAAATCACGAACGCGAAGGTATGTCCACCCGGAGCCGATATGATCGCACTCAGCCTTCTCTCTGATAAGCTTCGCAAAAGCTGTTGAAATGTAATGGTTCAGGTCCGAGGTCGTCGTCAGCGGAGTCATCTTCGTTTTGAATTTGCGCAGGCAGGTGTTGTTGTGAATATTTTGGAATTCACACTCCAGCTTCAAGTTGACCTTAATGCTGCGTTGTTTCGCCAAGGTGTTCTCAAGCAACTCCGTAAGGCTCACAATCAACAACGCCATCACTTCTCCGATTGTGACGAGATTCTCCATTGGTCGCTGCAGACGGTAGGTTAGGAGGCGGTTGCGGAAACCCCGTTGAATGAGTGAGAACACGGGGCTTGACTGTCCTGCTCCAGTCATCTCAACATCATCGGGTTGCGGGTGTGTGCTCGTTCCAGGTTGTGGCTCCGTGCTGGGTCCTGGCTGGGGTTCGTCCTGTATCATAGCCACTCGGTTCAGGATCAGGTCCTTCATGATCGAGCAGGTGAACCGCTCATGATGGTCCTTGTTGAACCCCGTGTTGAAATCCCGGTCGCAGTATGCGCAAGGGAATCTTCGTTCATGACCATCGCAGTGAAATTGCATGGTGTGTCGACGCAGGTTGTCTTCCCTCTTGAACACCGCATGTGTCGCATATGAACCTGCGGACTCTGCTGTGGGTAGAATCCACATGTCGACGCAGGTTTCTTTCACGACGGAAACGGCGACCGCATTCATGGCAGGTGTGGTGGCCAGGACCCGGTCTTTCATCTGAAAATAAATACAAAAAACAGATTAGGATAACTAAAGATACAAATTCCCCTCTCTCGAGAATCACATTTCAAAATGGAGTTGTTAATTAAAAATACAAATTTTCAAACAGGGAATGTAATCTTCTGTACTGTTTGTCTATTCATGATTCGGGGTTCAAGGCTAAGGATGTAGCTGCAATATTGAGCTGTGCCAACCCTAAAGAAGCATTATGTTTTAGGGGGAGCGAAAATCTCCCCCCTAGCAATTAAATCAATAGTACACCAGTTGTCACGGTCTCATTCTTGTTCTAGTCTTCAACAATTCCTGACGTATGGGGGAGCGAAAATCTCCCCCTAACCCATTATGTTTTAGGGGGAGCGAAAATCTCCCCCCTAGCAATTAAATCAATAGTACACCAGTTGTCACGGTCTCATTCTTCTTCTTCATGTACCTAGTTAAATAATTATAAAAAAGGTAATTAGTTTCAAGGGGAAAAAGTTATTTTAATGTGGATTCTCACCTTCAACGGAGTGTTGATTGACACCGGCAGTCGTCTGCGGAGCATCAATCACCTCCCGGGGTGGAATGACTCGGTGGTTCGCTTCCATGTGACGCTCTAAAGCTCCCCGGTCTACGAATGTGGCTCGACATGCAGCTTCTCCATCTGCAAACGCACAAAACGATTAGATTGTGAAGTATGTTTAACACCTACTTTTTTTTTTTTAAAGTATGTAATGTGGGTACTCTGATGACTTGACTTGATGGGGCGAGCAATAACATAAGTTATTAAAATTAAATTATATTGATATAATCATGTAATTTTAAATTTAAAAAACAGAGTTCTCTATTCGCGCTAAATAGTTAAAGCTGTTAAATAAAAATAATTGTATTACTCTGCGGTTATATTGCATAGCATATTCCTATATTACTAACATTTAGGTCTGATTAAAACAATAATGCAACGCAAAAAACGTACCTTGCTGCGTTGGTGTTGGTGGTGGTAGTTGTGGTCTCAAGCCGTGGAATCTGATGTGGTGTTGCACCAAATTGTTTCTACGCACGAAAATACAACCACAAATGGTACAAACGTGTGTGGCGTTCATCTTTAATATGGATTATAAGTTTTGATAATCACAAAAAATACAGCACAACACGTACGTTTTAAATAGTTCAAAGGTGCTTTACGCAAATCGCAAATCGCAAATGATGATAATCAGCAACTAACACAAATCGCGTAGAACGGAACAGGATCGGACTAACACGTCTTCACGCACTGAACTCTCGAACTGAACTGAAGGAGGGCTGGTGATGTGGGTGACTCTCCCCACTAATGGATTTCGGAGAAGGTCGGGGCAAAAACTCTCAACCGCTGTCTTGGGTAAAGACCACCCTGCTCTAATGGAATTCGACGCGGGTGGTCTATAATTATGGGTTCCTAGAAGGGTCAGCCGTCTTCCCGTCGAGGTATCAAATTACAGCATCCGCATTCCCAGACAGGTCTCAACTTGTCGGTTTTTTGTTTGAACACCTGCACCCTCCAGTCGAGGTATCAAATTACAACATCCGCATTCCCAGACAGTAGACTGGACGCGACGCTTATTTGTGTGAACGTCTGCCTCGGTGCAGAGTACTTGAAGGGGGGTGTATCGATACACCCCCCTTTGCAGTATATGTTCAAAGCATTGCAATTATATTCTCCTCAAAATTTGCATTCACTGGTAGTTCAATTGACCGCAAGCGCTGATGGGCTAGCTCTGTTGGTTGTAGCGTTACCCTGATCAACTCTTGTATTAATTATCCAAAGTATGTCATGTGGGTACTGAGAATACTCGGCTTGACGAGGAGATTCCAAAAATGCAAAAAAAGGTCAAAAGTGTGGTGCGGGCCCCTTTTTTGTAATCATCATCCAAAGTGTACGATGTGGGTACTCAAATGACTCGGCTCGACTAGACGAACACGAATCTGCAATCAGAATTCAAATCCGACTTAAGGTAACCGAGATAGCCCCCCCCCTACATCGTCCAAATGTACCTTGTGGGTATGCAAATTTCTCGGCTCGATTAGACGAACAAGAATCTGCAATCAGAATTCAAATCCGACTTATGGTAACCAAGATAGCCCCCCCCCTACATCGTCCAAATGTACGTTGTGGGTATGCAAATTTCTCGGCTCGATTAGACGAACAAGAATCTGCAATCAGAAATCTGATCCGAGGTTAGGTTAGGTTAGGATAGGTTAGGTTAGCTTAGGTTAGGTTAGGTTACGTTAGGTTAGGTTAGGTTAGGTTAGGTTAGGTTAGGTTAGGTTAGGTTACGTTAGGTTAGGTTAGGTTACGTTAGGTTAGGTTAGGTTAGGTTAGGTTAGGTTAGGTTAGGTTAGGTTACGTTAGGTTAGGTTAGGTTAGGTTAGGTTAGGTTAGGTTAGGTTACGTTACGTTACGTTAGGTTAGGTTAGGTTACGTTACGTTAGGTTAGGTTAGGTTAGGTTACGTTACGTTAGGTTAGGTTAGTATTCGCAACAAAAAAAAATTCGCAAAAAAAAAAAATTCGCAAAAAAAATTCGCAAAAAAAAATTCGCAAAAAAAAAAATTCGCAAAGTGTCACAGACGAGACCTCGGGGGGGGGGGGCGTCCCTCCTGTCCCTCCTGGCCTCGGAGTGTCCAATACACCCTACTATTGGTTTCCTTAGGAATAATATTGCAAACAAAGATTTTGTGTAGTCCAGGACTTGTCGGTGAAGTAATAGTAACCTACATTTAAATTTAAAATGAACTTGTGTTATGATTATCAATATGTAAGTATGTAATAAATGACTTAGCCTTTATTTGTCCATGGATTATAAATTTCCTAACTATCAGTGTTTATTCAAATTAAATAAAATCAAATTTATTCCATAAACTTACATGCGAAAATGCATCAATACAACTTTCGAAATAAGTAATCCCCACATGGACCAAGGCCTGTGTGCGGGGATTGAGTCTCTTATTAGTCCAACCGTAAACAAATATAGCATAAATTTACCACACAGTCGCACTGATGTTCGATTATGTTTCTTTGAATTTTTGTAACTTACCAAAAGTGTTTAAATATTAGGAAATACATGGCAAGCTTTTCATTTATTGGACCTGACCTGAAACCACAACAAACATGTCAGTCAATAATAATAGCATAACTAGTTGCGGTCTAAACATAGGGAAACCAAAGATATGTATATATACAAAAAAACAAACATACATTGTCTGATATATCATTAATGCACTCTGGAGCTCTACTGGCATACACAAACAATTAAAGCCAATTAAAGAGACACTGAGCAAGTGAGTTGGCATGGCAATGAGCTAATGAGTTAATAAGTATGTGAGTTGTCATAAGTGTAAAATGAATGATATTATTGTAAAAATAAAATAAAATAAAGGAACTGGTAAGGTTAACTGGAAAGGTTATTTTAAACTATAGTGCCACTGGGTGACTAATCTACTCTTAATGGTTTCTCGTTCAAACAACAAAAGTCACTGAACACAAGCACAAAGAAGTCTGGACCGTTGGTTAAATGTGACTTGGACTGGAAAACTCTGCCCACAGCTTGCGATTAACATAATCCCATAATCCCAACTCTTAAACCGAGTGAAAAGGAAACCAACTGAAATTACTGATGTAAAGAGTAAAATTGTTTGGAAAAATCGCGATTTTAATGCTTAAAATACCTCTGCAGTTCTTTTAAGATGAAGTTGTAATATATATATGTATATATGTAATAACTGCAGAGGTATTTTAAGCATTAAAATCGCGATTTTTCCAAACAATTTTACTTTTTACATCAGTAATTTCAGTTTATTTCCTTCTCACTCGGTTTAAGAGATGCCAACGGTCCAGACTTCTTTGTGCTTGTGTTCAGTGACTTTTGTTGTTTGAACGAGAAACCATTAAGAGTAGATATATGTAAATATATAGTTGTAATATATAGTTGTTTTGTATATATATATATATATATATATATTACAACTTCATCTTAAAAGAACTGCAGAGGTATTTTAAGCATTAAAATCGCGATTTTTCCAAACAATTTTACTCTTAACATCAGTACTTTATGCACGTTATATTATTTTATTATATCTATAATTGTGAGAATTATTAAACATTTAACTTTAGTAAAGAAAAATAAAAGTATGAAAGATAGATAATCTAAAGATAAATGAATATTAGAATTCAAAATATTAACTAGTTAGTAACTTAGAAATCTCATAGCAGTAAGACTCAAATGTTTAAACAAGTTGCATACTTTATAATTTATGTTGTAATAGTAAAAATTAAGAAAACCACTAAATCCAGAATCCAAACATCCGGACTTTGAAGACACAAGAGGCGAAACCCAAAGAGATTTTTTGTAATGTGAGAAGACCTATGTGTAGCCTAGATATTTAGCAACCTTCATGTACAGTTTGAAAAGTCGTTCGATTGTATACCGTATTTATAGTAAATGATGGCTCTATAGATAACAAGACCAAATTTGCCCTCATTATGGATGTTACGTCATATTTGACCTCAACGTATACTGCAACTATAGGAGAGAAAAACAATAGAAGCTTTAAGGCCAAGCTTGAGCTATATCATATGGCCCATAAGAACAGGTGAATGTTTTCCCTACTTTAATCGATTTTGATGAAAAGGTGGTCGTGGTATCTATACTGACCTGTGTCGGAATAAATTTTAAATCCTTAGTCTGATAGAGTTTTAGAATTTAACTTTTGTATTTCCATTACATTATGTGTAATTGTTTTCTATCATGTGATAATCAAGTGGCATAACAACTTTTGATCCTTCTTAGTGCGTAACAATTATTTTTGATAGCACTGCATAACTAGTACATAATTAGCTTCTAAATGGAGATCCTCTGTTGGATAATTGTAGATATCGCATAGCAGGAGATAGTGACAACGATTTGGGTATCAGATGAAACAATGGAACTTTAGAGCGTCACGACTAACGTACTAAGGCATCTTAGTTTCACAATTTTGCTTTGCGCAATATATATTTCACAAAAGAATACAAAGCCTAAGTATATCCTGATATTTTTGAATTTGTCTCTAATGTGTCAGCAGGATTAATAGTCTTAAGTAACTTGGTTTTAATGAGCCTTTAAGATAAGTATAAAAACAAAAGCTTTCAGACTATTGATTTTTATATTTAGTTATTTTCAGTATTAAACAATTTTAATGACAATCACATTATTGCGTGGTGAAATACTAAAACCATAATAAATTTTACATACATACCTACATACATAAATGATACATGATGTCTGCGTCCGTAGTCTTTTGCGGTAAGGAATTGGTTAGGTAAGGTTCAACTTAGCAAAGAATAGCTTAACCTAACTTAGTCTACATTGTTACATTGAGGTAACTGTGAATGTCATAAAAACTTGACTCCCCACCAGATATTTCTCTATTTTTGATTTATACATTGAAATTTGTTGGATCCAGAGTAATTTTTCTGGCTAGAACTGGAATAATTTCAATCCAATGTAATTGGGTTTGTGTTCGAAGGGGGTTAGTCTATGTTTAACTGGGTGTTTTCCTTTTTCTGGATATTATAAGAGTGATCTTATCACATTAAGTGAACTTTATAAGATATAATTTGTATACTTATTTTATTACTACTCAGAATACTTTTCCCTTTAATCTTTCGTTCGACAAAGCATCGAAATACTTTAAACCCCATTTTTGGTAATTTAAAAAACTAAAATGTTGGGTTTTGGGGTTCAAAAAGGGTTCGTTTACCCCAATCGTTGCCAAAAAATGTCAGCTTGTTATTGGTTGTAAAAATAATATTACTTAAAGAGGTAAATATTATTAGCCCTCTACTATAATTTTAGACTAAAATAGGTACATATCTTGTCGTAAACAGTGCAAGTTCGACTACAATTTGGATTACATCACTACAATTTCAACTCTTGTCGACAAGGTATGTACTTATTTTAGTCTAATACGCACAGTTCAGGGGCTAGAACAATGAATTTTAATTATAATTTAAGGATAACAATTTACGGTGTTATTTGAGAATATGTAAACTCAAATACCACAGAAAGTTGTCTTATGGGAATTTAGCATTTGAAAAATGTATGACATTCCTACTACCCCCTTACCTATATTTATACCAAACCTCATAGTTCACACCATTACCATAAACTATCATTTTATTTTGAGAGATCCAAGTTTATAAGCAAAGTGAACATATTTATTTTTTACTAATTTTCATAAAAGTTAACACGGGCGTAAGTTCAAGCATCACATATTTTTGTATTTAAACTTAGTTATTCGCTCCCGTTACGACAACGTGCTGTGAACCCGATTATTCTCTCTTTGACCCTAGCACACAATTTGGAAGTAGGTAGTTTCCAGACACAATGTAATAAGGATTTGACTGTAACGTAATTAAATAATGCTGTGGAGCGAGTCGCGGTTTACGGGTCCATGAGCTGGAAACGTCAGGCCGCTGGCTCGGGAAAATTAGCATTTAATTCCTATTAGTACTTATAATGGCCCCTTGTTAAATGTAACATTTATTGTAATACACTGTGTTAACAATAAACGTATTACTTTTTTTGAATACTTCGAGAAAATAGGGTGTCTACATAAATTGAGGGGTTTAGACCGCTTTCCCTGATTGTTCTCTTAACAAAAATACCGTCAGGGTTTATATACAAAATACCCCCGTCACAGCAAACGTGCATACTCAGGGAATTTCCTATAAATATATAATATAACACATTAAAACACAACAGGATTCATAAGAAATATATTGTATGCAGGTTTGCTGCGACAAGGAACACAAAATAATGGGTTTTTATGCATATACCAATAGAACTCATCTTAGTGAAGTCACATACCACTATAAATAGTTAGTGAAGTTTCATCCATATAAATTCATAAATTAGCGATATTTAACATTTTAATTATTTTCCATAAGAATAACATGGGGACCAAGTACATAGGTTTGCTACTACAACCATAGACGAAAAATGTTTTTTTTGTGTGCAAACAACAATAAAACACAACCAGATGAAGCCATATACCAAATTTCGTCAGTTTATGATCATAAATAAGCAAGATATACAATTTTTATTTTTCTCCATAAGAATAACATTAGACAACGTACCGTGATTAGCACTTTCAATATCTCAGTAACCAATTGACGTATAACAATGATCAAAATACTAAAATGTTTGTTTTTTATGCTGAATCCAATTGTAAACATTTAAATTTGATTTAAATGAAAATTAGATGTGGAAACCCTAAAAACGCCCATTTGGATGGTGCGATTCGCCTGGTTTTCGAACTCGTTTAAATAAATGGTATTTTACACATTTGTACCAAATTTCACTAAGATCGGACCTTTATTACACACACACACACACACGCGCGCGCACACACACACACACACACACACACACACACACACACACACACACACACACATATATATTATTAGATTGTAAATAAATCTTCCAAAGTACCCATTTTTTAAATTTTAATTTCACAACGCGTTTCGGCTATAATGTCATTTTCAAAGTGTATAAAAAGTATAACCTTAAAATAAAATAGTAAAATTTAAAATGAATAAACATATGTTAAATTATAGATAAAGTAAAAAATAAATAAAAGATATACAGACAAATAGGGTTATTAAGGTAGATAGCGTTCATCGAACAATTATATGTTTCTTAATTCTTCATTTTTTTCAAATATTGGATTTTGGATTTCATTCTTCATCACATTTAGAATATTATTATGGTCATGTTTTTTGTTCTTATAAATTTGGTATTCATCTAATATGTTCATCTTTTCACCTTTTTGTGCGATATTTAGAATTTCAATATTTTCTGAGATATTTTTGCAACTATGCTGAGTTTCAAGAATATGTTCAGCAAATAAAGATTTCAGCGTTGTTCGGTTGTTTGATTTTACAGATTGTATATGTTCACGAAATCTGCATTTAAACTTTCTCCCTGTCTGGCCTATATAAAATTTGGGGTATTCGCTGAACTTGATTTTGTAAATGTCACTTTTGTCGTATACGTCAAAGTTTTGCTTATTCTTTACACTACTTATCCTTTGTTTGAATGAGTTGTTGTTTGTTCAATAGCTTATTATAAGGTTTGATCGCTCAAATGTTTTTGTTACAGCTTTATTAAAAACTTTACTGTATGGGAGACATATATACTATTCTTTTATTTTATTTTTGGGACTAAGATTAGTTTTATTCTTCATGTTGTTTATCATCGTGTCGATCATTTTTTATTTATAACCATTTCTTATAGCTAGAGTTTTTATAAGTTTTTTCTCTTCGTCGTAATGCTCTTTCATAGATAAAATTATGTCTAATTGGATCTTGGATGCCTTTATCATATGTTCTGATTGCAGCATCAATTTCTAGAAGTTAATCTTTAATATTTTTTTTTGTATTCAAGATTTATGTTGTATTTAATGGATTGTTCTAATATTGTAGTTTCAACATCATTCAATTCAATATTTGTGAGGTTATTAACTTTCTTATAAAATTCAAGCTAATGATCATGGTTCGTTTCATTTTCATGTGGTTTTTTAGCATTAATTAAATTGTTTAATTTCTTTACGAGTTAATTTTTTCCTCAATTTTAATCAAAATCGTTTCAGTTGTTTTGAAAAAATAAATCTTTGGAGGTAACGTGAATGATTTCACCTATTTGAAAAATTTTATAAAACTCGCCTCATAGGTTTGGTCTCTAGTTATGTGCACATGCAGATGGACAGACATCTAAGTGGACAACCCTAAAACAAGTTTATGTATATATATATTTATATATATATATAAAACATTAAGAGTCAATTAAACATTCAAGCTTTAACAAACATAGAAACTTTAAATAAAAGCCCTCAGTGACAAGGGCCAACTCTATACGAACTTACTTTATAATTGTCATAAACATAGTCGTTTTTGTACATTCTATTTGCATCACATTTCGTTTACATTCTTGTTTTGTCGTTATATTGAAAAGTAATATAAATTATATGAACGATATTTTTATCGTACGGTAAAACGTAATAGTCATGAATTCCTGAAGAATACTAACGCTGATTAGTTTTCCCAGCGTCGCGCAGGAAATCAATTAGCAAGTTGGTGAAAAATGGCTTCAATTAAAGAGATACATGCGTTTTGTAAGTCTTATTACATCAGTGACCACAACTGTCCACAAAATATGATACTGAACTTTAAAATGGCTCGCAGAAATATTATTTGTCCCTCATTACCAAAACAAACACAATTTAATGTTTGTCCTCACAAGCCTTTAAATATTCGGGAATTATTTTATTAGCAGGCCTAATAATTTTAAACTATTTAGAATCTTGACAAGAGTTTTTCGCTTCCAAAATTTAAATAAATAACACCTTTCCCCACTCTGTACTACAAGTGGCCATTATATAAGGCATGTACCTGATTTAGATCAGGTTATAAATATCTCAGTGTACAAAATTCTTTAATTTTGTTTTCAAAAGTCAGACTAATTTTGTTTGGAATAATTTTAAACTAAACCGACCTAAAGCCCTCAACTTAAAAGGGTAATCCAGGTAATAAATTCTGGGAATTCTGGATCAAAAAATGCTACCAGTTAAGCTATAGCTGTTTGATGTCTTCAAACAGTACATCAAATTTACGTAACAAATTGATTCAATTTTGTATTGGCAGTATTATTTTGTATAGCGTTTATAATTTATATTTAACTTATGCTAATAAGCATAAAATTAGTTGACCCTTTACTTTGCTGTCGTATAAGCACGGTGTGTGAAATGTAAAAAAAGCAAAAAGAAACAGTGATCACCAATTAGAATTTTTCAGTAAAGTAATGATAGCCATAGACACCAAGCTAGATGGCACAGGACCTGTTTATTAGCTATGCACATTCAATTAAACATAAACTAAACCAGGTGACTGGTACGCAATAGTTACTGGCAGGTGACTGGTACGCAATAGTTACTGGCAGGTGACTGGTACGCAATAGTACATTTCGTTACTAGTGCCGGAAGTTGGCTTTTCCGTCACGCGATCGTGTTTTTCGTGAAATTCGATTAAGTGCCGGAAAAAACTCTTTAAGTACGAGTTATGAACGATACTTTTGATCACACTGTAAACAATAATAATAATGAAACATCCTTTTCAGAAATTTTTATCAGGTCTGCCACAACATAATGCAACATTTATGTCAGCTAGTTAATCAGATTAACAGCTGAAATGGAATGCACACATAGAAATTCAATACATACTGCTAAATAAATTAATTAGAACCACTGATTTCGAATGCGACACTGCTATTGGTAGATGCAGCAAGCTACTAGAGCTACTGGTGTCAGAATAACTAATAACAGTACGGTTTAAATTACCAGCAGTTTTTATAGCACTAGGGTGAAAAAATATTACTTTCGATACTCACAGCTGATATAGAAGATAGCTACTTTCGGCACAGTGTGACGAAAAATAACTAAATACACCTTTAATATACTTCGTATGTCAAATAAACAATAAATTTAATCGCTTCAAGATGATTTTAATAGCTTTTTTATTTCAATAGAAGTCCCGAATAAGGGATATTGTAGAGGGTATTTTAATATAGAAAGGTGTAAATCACAGCAGTATGTTCTCTTAAATCACGGCTTGTGTTATTGTGTTCTGCTTACGTGTCTGACATAACAAATTTGCACGAAAATATAACGACACATTTTCTAAGTCAACAAGAATGGACGTTAAGCAAGACGTTCTTGTTGCGTTAATGTATCAAATATTGTTAACAAATTACGAAAGTTGCTTTTTTAGTTTAACAATAAGGGAGTAACTTATAAAATATATTAAAGCCTTTGAAGAACGTATTAGTTTATTGCACAGTATAAAGCATTAAGCAGGAATGATAACCATTCCAATCCTATAAGATTTTTAATGTATGTACGGCTTTTGAGATAGCTTCGTGTATGGAACTTGATTCTTATTATTTAAGTTATTCTATTAATAAAATTTAAAACTGATATCCTAAAGAGCTGTAGATTTTTTATTACTTGTATTTCAAACTGTTTACTTAATATTTCTAGCTTTACAATTTTAAGAAGCATCTTACAGTTAAATTACGTTGATAAATGCATTACAGATGCAAGAAGGTTTAGCATAATTACTTTCCTGATCTTATGCAAAATGAACGGTGGAGATTGAGGAAAATGCTCATAAAGAAACTTTAATACCATTGCAAAGTAAGAAAGGTAATTTAGAATTTACCTCTCTGCCGATGAGCTGAAAATAATCACAGATTTAACTTCTCATCTTTTGAACCCTCATCAAAGAAAGCTATTAATAATTAATTATTTTTACAACCTTTGCTCTTTGTGCTTTTTGTTTCAGATTAGTTTTAGGAAATGAAATATGTATTACTTTTTTAAACATATATTTTAAAATATTTTACTACACAATTATAAAACTATTTTTATTCTAAATCTGAAACTCAGAGATTTTATAAACTACAAATACCAGTCTCTTCAGCTTATGTATAAAAAAGTATTTTCATTTTTAAATTAATTGATGACTTAAAATAATCCACAGAAAATAAAATTATATAGAAATCCTCTTTTTGGGAAGAGATATGACCTAAATTAAAATTGTTCATTTAATACTGGCTGTAAATTGCATTGACAAAAGGACAGTGAAATATAAAGAGCAAAGAAGAGACAAATGAACAAATGAGCAGTTTCAGCATAACGATTACAACTTTCGTATATCTATGAATTTTATTGTATATAAACACTTACGGCATTTTTGTTAAGAGAACACACAGAAGCTCTTAGGGAAAGCGGTCCAAACCCCTCAATTTATGTAGACACCCTATTTTCTCGAAGTATTAAAAAAATAATACGTTTATTGTTTACATAGTGAATTACAATAAGTGTTACATTTAACAAGGGACCATTATAAGTACTAATGGGAATTAAATGCTAATTTTCCCGAGCCAGCGGCCTGATGTTTCCAGCTCACGGCTCCGTAAACCGCGACTCGCTCCTCAGCATTATTTAATTACGTTACAGTCAAATCCTTATTACGTTGTGTCTGGAAACTACCTACTTCCAGATTGTGTGCTAGGGTCAAATAATCGGGTTCACTGCACGCTGACGTGAGGGGAGCGAATAACTATGTTTAAATAAAAAAATATATGATGTTTGAACTTACGCCTGTGTTAAATTTTATGAAAATTGATAAACTTTAAATTTTTTCGCTTTGCTTATACGCTTGGTTCTATAAAAATGAAATGACAGTTTATGATAATGGTGTGAATTATAAGGTTTGGTATAAATGTAGGTATGGGGGTAATAGGAATGACAAACATGTTCCAAATGGTAAATTCTCATAAGACAACTTTCTGTGGTATTTGAGTTTACATATTCTCAAATAAATCGGTAAATTGTTATACTAAAATTAATTGTTGTAGCCCCTGAAATGTGCTTATTAGACTAAAATAGGTACATACCTTGTCGTCAACAGTTGAAATTGTAGGGATGTAATCCAAATTGTAGTAGAACTTGCAATGTCGACGACAAGGTATGTACCTGTTGTAGTCTAAAATTATAATAGAGGGCTAATAATGTTTGCCTCTTTAAGTAATATTATTTTTAGAATCATTAACAAGCTAACATTTTTTGGCAACGTTTGGGGTAAATGAACACTTTTTGAACCCCAAAACTCAACATTTTAGTTTTTAAAATTACCAAAATAGGGGTTTAGGGTATTTCGATGCTTTGCCCGACAAAAGATTAAAGGGAAAAGCATTATGAGTAGTAATAAAAGAAGTATACAAATTATTTCTCATAAAGTTAATTTAATGTCATAAGATCACTCTTATAATACCCGGAAAAAGTAAAACATGCAGTTCAACATAGACTAACCCCCGTCGATCTCAAACCCAATTACATTGGATTGAAATTATTCCAGGCCTAACCAGAAAAATTACTTGGGATCCAACAAATTTCAAAGTATAATTCAGAAGTAGAGAAATATCTGGAGGGGAGTCAAGTTTTTATGACGTTGACAGTTACCTCAATGTAACAATGTAGACTAAGTTAGGTTATTCTTTGCTTAGTTGAACCTTACCTAACCAATTCCTTGCCGCAAAGTACTGCGGACGGAGACATCGTGTATCATTTATGTATGTAAGATTTATTATTGTTTTGGTATTTCACTACGCAATAATGTTATTGCCATTAGAATTGTTTTATACTGAAAATAGCGAAATATAAAAACCAATAGTCTGAAAGCTTTTGTTTTTATACTTATCTTAACGACTCATTAAAACCACGTTACTTAAGACTATTAACCTACTTAGTAGGTTAGTAGCTCAGTTAATCCAGCTGACACATTAGAGACAATGATATTTTTAAATATCAGGATATACCTAGGTTATTTTTTTCCTTTTGTGAAATATATATTGCGCAAAACAGTTTTGAAATTGAAATACCTTAGTACGTTAGTTGAGACGCTCTAAAGTTCCATTGTTTCACCTGGCACCCAAATTATTGTCACTATCTCCTGCTATGCGGCATATACAGTTATCCAACAAAGAAACTCCATTTAGAAGCTAATTATGTACTAGTTATGCAGTGCTATCAAAAATAATTGTTACGCACTGAGAAGGATCAAAAGTCGTTATGCGCCTTGATTATCACATGATAGAAAACAATTACACATAATGTAATGGCAATACAAAAGTTATATTCTAAAACCCTACCAGACTAAGGATTTAAAATTTTCTCTGAAATATTATAATTATAAAATTGGAGGTTTGAGTAATTTTACTAATGATATATAATATTATTGGAAATGTATTTCAAAAGTGAAAGCTTATCACCATATCTGGCAATGTAAAAACTTATCTCCTCATTAACAAATTTTATTAATGAGAAAGTAAAAATTAATTTTTGTAGTGGTTCTAACTCATTAAGTTCACTTTACAATTTATAACCTGATAAAAATATAACATGTCAGACAACATTTGATACAATTTAAAATCTACAATAGTACCAGATTAACATACATTCAATCTAAAAATATGTTGGCTGTTGCCAAAAACTAAGATTATATTTAGTTTTTATTATTTTTTTATGTTGAAACTATGTTTGTGGTTTCTATTGATAGAAACCTGACATCCCTATAAAATAAAGTAAGTTAAGCCAAAAAATAAATTATAAAATAAAAAAATTAATAAACTGTCATGTATTTATTTTAATAAAACAAGAAGTTAGTTGAAGTTAGGAAATTATATATTTTACCGTCTGCATTTTTGAGAAAGCATGTTTATGTCTCAAATAGAAACTAATACTCCTTGGATAAAGGCAGCAAAATTCTCTATAGTAGTATTCGAAATTTCGAAACTAGGAATATTTTGTATTACGAGTTTTTGAAATGGTTTATGTTTATAGTTTTTAATTTGTTTATTGACAGGAAATACGTCAATATGTGTAAGTTAAATTGTATCTTGTTATCTGACTAATTAACAAGTTATACGGGTCCATAGTCATGTAAAAATCAAGAAAAAGAAATGTTTTACAAAAATAAATCACCCACTTTAATTAGTATTCATTTGAGTTCCTTAATAGTGAACGAAGAAACGATGCCTGATTATGCAATCAGTATTTTCCGCTTGCTTTCTTTAAACGGTATTCTTAATTAAATGAACTTCCTTCGATCGTCTGTTTTACAGCACCTCTTAAAAAGAGGCGTTAAAGGAGTGATTTTTAAGTTAAAGAGGATGTTCTACAGATTAACAAAATTTTGCAAAGAATTCTAATAATGTTATAAAGTAATTACATCTTTAAAACATCTTAAATTATGCGTTTTTGTACAAATTTACATTCACATGGTATACGAGCTGAAAACAAAAAAAAAATGAATGCAAAGTCCGGTTTGATATACTGTCTACATGAAATTTTTAATGTTTATTATTTATATCAGGAACGAATAACAGCTTTGATTAAAGCGAGGGACAGCAATTAATTAACCAAAGCAAATATCACCTGTTATTGGAAATAAAAAAAAGGTATTTTACTGTAATCTTTAATCGGTGATTCGTTTACCTAGTGCCCTCCTTAAGTGTCCATGTACATGTTTGATAATATATCTTCAGAACTTGCTAGCGTTTTGTATATGGCGGGCATAATAATTTCTTTAAGGCTTTTAAGAGGACAATTTTTAAGTAACCTCAATTATTTTTAAGAAAAAACTATTTTGGTCCTAAAGTGCTAAATATTCCACTACCTTAATTCTGGTAATACTTAATTCTTGGTGTACTGTGTACTTCAGTCTCCAGTTTAGCACCAAATATAACTTGAAGGTAGAATCCACACTGAAATCAATTGAAAATATGAACTTGGATTAGATGGTTATTCAAAATGGAACATAATTCTCTAATACAACTTTGAGACGATTCCCTTTACAACATTTTTAATTTTGTCAAACCTCTAGTCATTTTTAAAATTTATACGCTAAGCTAGTGTAACAATATATTAGTTATCATTAAACAATAAACTTCTGAAGTGGAACCCTATGCCAAGGAACTATTGAGAAACCGTTGAAGCAATTGGCCCAAATTGTATCCCTGACACCAGAATACTAACGCCCTCATTCCCCTTACTGCATCTATAAACTCTGTGTTTTAATAGATTATTAAAGTTGAATTAAAAATGCATATTTGATTGGAAATATATATTGATTACATTATTTCTTAAATGAATTCCAACAACATATGGAGTAAGGGTGTTTTTGTTATAACGGGGTAGTTATTTATAGAGTTTTTTTATTCACTCTTCTAAAATGTGTTAGCAACTAATCAATTAATAGCATAAACACCCTAAAACATAGTTAAATAATATGTATGAAAACAAAGTCAAGAGACTTCAAAATAGGTTTGGGTGATCAGTCACTCAACTTGGAAAAATTGAATTTCAAATGTAATGCATAAAATGTCCGTGGTCAGACTGTTTGTTTTAAGAAACCTTTCAGAAAATCCTATGTTGACTAAACCTAGTAATGAAATGGTAGTGAGATAAAAGTTTGCACAGTGAACAAATGTTTTGCCACTTTAAAACTCTTGCTTTGATGTTATACAATTATAGTCATGAAAATATCAGAGTAACTTTGCTAAAAATAATTATGAGCATCATTCCTTAAAGGATTATTGCTTATTATTCCTCAACTGTTATTTATGATTTGCATTTTGATGATATGGAAAAGCCTCACTATGAACAGTTTTTGTCGTTGCAATATTCACAATTGATTTTATTATTTAAATATGCATTCAAAACGTAAATAAAATAAAATATATTTGACAAAAGCCATTAATTTTGTGCACTATACATATGTGAGTAATGTTTTGTCACGCAGTTTAAATGACTGAGATATAAAAACGTCCTTCCCAAGGTGATACTAATTCTGTTATCAATAAGCCAAGAGTAACTTTACTGTAAGCGAAAGAGAGGATTAGTACCAATAAACCATATTTACCTTTACAAAAGAACGGTTGAGAGACACTTCTATTTGAATTTTGAAAACTAAACTAACTGGAACGTAAAGCAAAGTTATGAAAGGGTGACAGTTGCAGGTTCAAAATCTTGTATATCTAGCAGTAAAATTACATTCCGATTACCAGGTGATATTTTGTGGACATTTGTCACGTTTGTTTCCTTGCCAACAGAAGTGAAAGGGGCAGATTCAATTTTAACCTATAATCCTTAGATAAAAAATTTACGAAACTCGATAAATATGTTTTAAAACACAGTTTGCTTACTATTCAAGTTTCTGCGGGTGGGTTTTACGTTTCAACGTAAATATTGCATATTTTAAAGCAAAATATTTACTTTTAATAGTGATTTTAAATACAGGTTTACTATCATAATTTAACAAAAAACAAAATCTGCAGGAATAAAAACAATGTTATCATTATGTTCAACCCTTTCACTGAGAAGGACTTTACTATCAAGGATGTTGTTATTAACAGTATTATCCCATTGTAACTTCTGTCCATCACCGCATTGTAAAGACTCGAGTGGCAGACGGCTACCTCCAGCCTGAAAATCAACTTGAACATCCGTCTATTACCGCATTGTTAAGACTCGAGTGGCCGACGGCTACCTCCAGCCTGAAAATCGACTTAACATCTGTCTATTACCGCATTGTTAAGACTCGAGTGGCAGACAGCTACCTCCAGCCTGAAAATCAACTTGAACATCCGTCTATTACCGCATTGTTAAGACTCGAGTGGCCGACGGCTACCTCCAGCCTGAAAATCGACTTAACATCTGTCTATTACCGCATTGTTAAGACTCGAGTGGCAGACGGCTACCTCCAGCCTGAAAATCGACTTGAACATCTGTCTATTACTGCATTGTTAAGACTCGAGTGGCAGACGGCTACCTCCAGCCTGAAAATCCACTTGAACATCCGTCTATTACTGCATTGTTAAGACTCGAGTGGTAGACGGCTACCTCCAGCCTGAAAATCGACTTGAACATCTGTTTATTACTGCATTGTTAACACTCGAGTGGCAGACGGCTACCTCCAGCCTGAAAATCGACTTGAACATCTGTCTATTACCACATTGTTAAGACTCAAATGGCAGGCAGCTACCTCCAGCCTGAAAATCGACTTGAACATCTGTCTATTACTGCAATGTTAAGACTCGTGTGGCAGACAGCTATCTCCAGGCTGAAAATCAACTTAAACATCTGTCTATTACTGCATTAAAAATACTCGAGTTGCAGACGGCTACCTCTAGCCTGAAAATCGACTTGAACATCTGTGTATTACCGTATTGTTAAGACTCGAGTGGCAGACAACTACCTCTAGCCTGAAAATCGACTTGAACATCTGTCTATTACTGCATTGTTAAGACTCGAGTGGCAGACAGCTACCTCCAGCCTGAAAATCAACTTGAACATCCGTCTATTACCGCATTGTTAAGACTAGAGTGGCCGACGGCTACCTCCAGCCTGAAAATCGACTTAACATCTGTCTATTACCGCATTGTTAAGACTCGAGTGGCAGACGGCTACCTCCAGCCTGAAAATCCACTTGAACATCCGTCTATTACTGCATTGTTAAGACTCGAGTGGTAGACGGCTACCTCCAGCCTGAAAATCGACTTGAACATCTGTTTATTACTGCATTGTTAACACTCGAGTGGCAGACGGCTACCTCCAGCCTGAAAATCGACTTGAACATCTGTCTATTATCCCATTGTAAAGACTCGAGTAGCAGACGGCTACCTCCAGCCTTAAAATCGACTTGAACATCCGTCTAAGCCTACTGTGAGTCTTTTCACGTTTTTATATATGACGTTATAACTGAACCAAAACATTAAGTGACCGCTAATGCAATTTAACACATAAATTACTTTAATTCCTAGCTCAATGAAGAATGGCGTTTCCTTTTCCATACTAAATGTCCTTGAGAGATTATGCCTTATAATCTTAATCAGGGTCAAATTTGGTCTGTTTCGTTTTATAAGTTACTAGCTGTTATGCCCGTGCTTTGCAACGGGGTGAATTTAGAGTAGAAAAATTGGAAACAAAACAGTGACTGTCTGTAGTTAAATTTAATCCGTATATAACAGTTGTTTATTTAAATGCATTGAATTTCGAAAAACGCATGTGACAGATACCAAATAACATATGAATAACAAGGGAACTTGGAAGTCACGTGGGGCAGAGCCCTGATGACCTTTCTAAACAGCAATAGACCTATGACACTCCTGGGTTTATAGACTATATTTGTGCAAAATGTCAGAAGAATTGGTCCAGTGATTTTGGCGTGATAGAGCAATAGACACCCAGACAGACAACACTTTATTTTTATAATAGTAGTGAAATAGCGAACATTACAGAACTGGAATTTAGGTTGCCTTTTCTGTAACCAATAGCTTTACAAAAATAAAAATATTTTACATTATTGCAGTTTTAAAATAATTCACTGGAACACTACATTATTATTCCTTAGTTTGGTGGAAATCCAAGTAAAATCTTTCATTATTTTTATTGCACTAACAATGCACCATATATAGGTGCGTGACTTTAAATTAATTAGCAATAATAATATAAATCAAGTTAATTATGACCAAAATAAAACAAAATTGCTATTGATATTTCCCTAAATAAATATTTATGGTACAGTAACATTCATATTCACCAGTAATTCGGTTGTTTTTACTAATGACTTGGCATTGGTTTTAGTTTCCCATTAAAACGTTATAATGTTATATACACAATTAAAATACTAGTTTACGACAAAGTTTGAAACCTTCAGTCACTTGAAAACTATGTGTAGTCTTTGGCATTGTTCTGATACAAAACTTTTAAACTTGTGGTTGATGGCAAAAGTTAAATTAAAGCTGTTCATTTAAGTTGACCTGAGTCAACGTTCCTTTCTACAAGTAAACTAAATATTAAAACTTGTTGACGGAGTTCTATTTGCCTCGGTAAAAAAGTATATATTTACAAAAAAAATAGGTTGGTTTTCAAAATATGTTTACCGAAATTTGGAGTTTTAGTATTAAATGTATAGACTAAAATATTATCATTTTAAATAAATCTCGATAATATTGTAACATAGAAATTGCATTCATTATTATCGGAGAAAACATTTTATTGTAAATCATAAATAACCAAAGGCATTGTAGACCAGATAACCATAGAATAAAATACCCCCGTTGCAGCAAACCTTAAGCGAATTTCCAATGAATATATATGTCTTAATAACACATTAAGCCTCTTACCAGGATTCATAAGAAATATATTCATAAATAAGCGATATTTAAAATATTCATTATTCTCCATAAGAATAACATTAGGGATGAGTATGCAGGTTCGCTGTAGCAAGGAACACCAAATAATGGGTTTTCATGCATATATCAATAGAACTCATCTAAGTGAAGTCACATACCAAGTTTCATTCATATACATTAATAAATAAGCGATATATAACATTTTTATTACTCTCCATAAGAATAACATAGGGACCGAGTACCTAGGTTTGCTGCTACGGGAACCATAGGCAAACAATTGATTTTTTGTACAAACAACAACAAACCACAACCAGATGAAGCGATATACCAAGTTTCGTCAGTTTATGTTAATAAATAACCAAGATATAACATTTTTCTTTTTCTCCATAAGAATAACATTGGACAACGTACTGTGTTTAGCACTTTCAATATCTCAGTAACCAATTGACGTAGAGCAATGATCAAAATACCAAATTGTTTGTGTTTTTAAGTTGAATTCAATGGTATAAATTAAAGTTTGATTTAAAAAACAATTACATGTTAAAACCCCAAAAACCCATTTTTGGGGTACAAAACCCCCCAAAAACCCCCCTTAGGATGGTGCGATTTGTCTGGTTTTCGAACTTTTTCAAATAAATGGTACTTTACATATTTGTACCAAATTTCATTAAGATCGGACCTTTTTTACGAGAGTTATCATGCTTACGGACACATATATATAAAAATTTGAACGAATGTTGTTTTTGGCATCTAGGGACCTCAAAACGAAAAGTTATCATAGTCACGGGCTTAAGTCTTTCCATGAGACCTATGGTAATAGCTTCTTCCCTATAGGGGAAATTCGCTAAAAACAAAAATATTTTTATGTTATTCCTTGGGGTTGATTTAGTAGGAAAGAATTTTATTCCATCTTTCTAAGGCAATTGATTCGTCTAAAATCCGTTTGAGACACCCTGTCTATATATATATATATAGATATATATATACCCCCGTCGCAGCAAACCTGCATACTCAGCGAATTTCCAATGAATATATAACATAACACATTAAAACACTGAACAGGATTCATAAGAAATGTATTCACAAACAAGCGATATTTAAAATATTAATTATTCTCCATAAGAATAACATTGGGGATGAGTACGCAGGTTTGCTGCAGCAAGGCACACAAAATAATGGGCTTTTATGCAAATATCAATAGAACTCATCTTAGTGAAGTCACATACCAAGTTTCATCCATATACATTCATAAATAAGCGATATATATCATTTTAAGTATTTTCCATAAGAATAACATCGGGACCAAGTACCTAGGTTTGCTGCTACAGGAAACATTGGTGAAAAATTGTTTTTTGTGCAAACAACAATAAACCACAACCAGATAAAGCCATATACAAAATTTCGCCAGTTTATATTAATAAATAACCAAGATATACAATTTTTCTTCTCCTCCATAAGAATAACATTAGACAACGTACTGTGTTTAGCACTTTCAATATCTCGGTAACCAATTGACGTAGAGCAATGATCAAAATATCAAATTGTTTGTTTTTTTAAGATAAATTCAATGGTATTAATTAAAATTTGATTTAAATTAAAATTACATGTGAAAACCCCAAAAAACACATTTTTTGGGTACAAAACCCCCCAAAACCCCCCCTTCGGATGGTGCGATTCACCTCGTTTTCGAACTCGTTCAAATAAATGGTACATTACACATTTGCACCAAATTTCATTAAGATTGGACCTTTTTTACGAGAGTTATCGTGCCTACGAACACACACATATATATATATATATATATATATATATATATATATATATATATATATATATATATATGTAGATGAAAAATAAGTAACATGAGTACTCCAGGGTACTCATGTTACTTATTTTTCATCTATCATATAGCAGCCCTTCTATGTGAATTTAATTTAATATATATATATATATATATATATATATATATATATATATATATATATATATACATATATAAAAATTTGAACGAATGGTGTTTTTGGCATCTGGGGACCTCAAAATGAAAAGTTATCATGGTCTCGGGCTTAAGTCTTACCATGAGACCTACGGTAATAGCTTCTTCCCTATAGGGGAAATTCGCTAAAAAATGACAATTCAACGTTGAAGCATACATCATGGGTAATAAAGCAAATTGCAGTGTTGTATCAGTTGAAAAACGAGTGAAATACCGACTAGCTTTAAGACAACGGCTCTGTACTATTTATAATCACTTGTTAATGTAATAAAATAACTGATTGTTGAATTTGTTATAGCTAGGAGAAAGATTGTATTGTACATTTTACAAAGTTATGAGTAAGGTGTAAAAACTAAATATGTTTCCAACATTAATCACAGTTTAAAATATGTAAACATGATTCTACATTTTCTAACAATAACTCAGATGGCACTTACTCGTTATCTGTTACAGAATCCATCAGCAGATGGAGGGATGGATGGCGGATCTATCCCCGAGTTCCATTATCGATTTATAAACCCAAATTGAGGCTTTGATGAACGCCACTGCTTTCTGGAAGTTTGTTAGCCGCTTTTGATTGAGCCAGTTAAACGAAAATGGAAAACTAAGTGTAGTACATTCAGCATGTATTAGTTTAATTTGTCTTAATAATAGTTCCTGAAATATTTGGTGTACCACACACAGGGTTCAAAGATTTTACACATTATCTTACTTTGGGGACTCTTTAAACTGTTAAAGTATTACGAAAGCCACAATACCTTCCAAGCTTTTATATTAATTTTGTTATATTTCTTTTATTTATTTGCTGAGGACTTTTGATTTTGAGATGATATACTTGATGATATGAAATCAGTACCAACTTAGTCTCAACATTTTGATTTTGTATTATTGATACAATTATATTTAAATGAGGCCAACATTCTGTGCTTAGGTATTACAATGTAATAATTATTATTCAATTCGCAATATCTTCCAAGCTTTTATATTAAAAATATTTGTTGGATATTTCTTTTATTTAGTTGCTGAGCACTTTTTATTTTGAGATGATAGGCTTGACTTTATATGAAATTACTACTAACTTAATCTCAAAATTTTTTATTTAGCAATGCGGTTATATTCAAATGAGGCCAAATTTGAACTTGGGTTGTACTGTTATGATTATTATTCAAATTTATTTTGTACATATTGTAAAATTAAATTGTCTTGTCAAACAAGGAAATTGTACATATAATAACCTACTCGTATATAAAGTAGATTACTGTTTCGGTAGTCGTTGCTCATCGACAAAATCCCATTATGTTACGAAATTCCGTTCTACTGGACCTTGAACAGAACAAAAATTCGTATTAGTCCTCTTTTAATACATGCGACACCCCACAGCATGCCATGGGTGCTGTAAAACATCACTGTCCATTGCCACCATTTCCTACCTGCTATCTTTATTTTGGATACGTTTCCTTCAAATCCATTTATAAAATTTACAGAATATCTTAGGTTAACAATAACCTTTATCACGTTAATTATATTGAGTTTATACTTTTATTAATATCTTTTTCTCTCTACCTTTAACATTTGGTGTTCTAGTCATATAAATTGAGTTTATGTTTTAACATTAGTGTACCTTTTTACTAATTTAAATGTTTCCGGTCAAAATATTTGTTAGGGTCATGGTAAAGTGTGTTACAATGTAAAATCCCATACGAATATCCACATTACATAACAAACATGAAATATGTAACATGCAACTACAAAAACGGTGTTATAATGTCATACAAGTGTGCTTCATCGCTAATGACAATTCATTGCAATTGTATGCAACAAACCTGCAAGCTCTTCGAGCTAAGTAATCGCTGATGTCAGCTTAGAGAGTAGTTTAATAAAAAAAGTGGGGTTTCAACATGGCAGAAACTCAGATGACTGAATTTGACATATTTCGATTCTATCTAGAGGTTTTAAAGATACAAACATTGCAAAATAGTGTAATCCGTTGGGATATAAATTAAATTAAATTCAGTCTCTGAAATGCAGACAGTATAGGTTTTGCTGGTGTGTTAGTTTCCATGTGTTAGTTTCCCATTTTCATTCTCATGCTTTAGTAGTTTGGGGGTACAAGTAAACTAATACCAAAAACTTTTTTTATTTAAAAAAGTTACCAGAATATTTTTTATGAAATATCGTAAATTTTCCTAAAACAATTTATAAACCAATCTTAAATACAGTTTTACCTTTTCTTCCAATATTAATATTGAAGTGTGCAATTTTCATTAGAAAAAACACATTTATCTTTTCTATGACACCACGAGCTCTTACGATCTGACACGCTGGTTTCACATAGCAGTTCTGGTTTCGAATGTTCGGAGTATTCGCAAGAAGTGTGGGAGCTGAACAAACTTTGAATTCTGGACCGAATGTTCACTGAACGTTCAGTGAACATTCGGGCGAAGGTACGGCCGAACATTCCGACGAATATTTGGGAGGCTCCCACACTGTTCGAGAACATGCATGATTGCATCACTGCATCACTGATAGTTAACGATCTTGTTCTACTGAGACAATACTATAAAACATGCGTACCGTATTTATTTTTTATGCTTTCAAGTATTGAAGACCTCTTAAGTGGTCATTGATAATGAATAATCTATAATTAAATTACAATTTATAGTTATACTGACATACTATGCGTATGGCAGTTAAATAATCATAGCCATAAATAAGTTATTTTACTGTTATTTATGTAAATTGAAGTTTTGTTTTAAGGCGCAGGGGGTTGACATTTATTAGTATACTGTCGACGGGTTCTGCTTGATTCAGGGCTTGAGTCCCTTCTTCAACTCAGCTGCACTATTGCGTCAGTGTATTGTTTCGAATCATTCAGTTCATAAAAGCACTTGCGTTTTCGTGGCAGCAGATTGACGCAAACCTCAATAATGGAAAATTTAAACGAATTATTTATAAAAGAGATAGAAATAAATCCTGCAATATAGAACCCTTAATTATTGTCTCTACATATTCTTGATTTAAATAGTAGTTGATTTCCTTTCACACTCCATAATCAGTGTCGGTCACAGTGGTGAAGGGGGAACAACTAATCGGGGGAAAAACCTTTTTTGTGGTCACAACACCCAAACGTGTCTGTCTTACCAAATTATTATAAATGTGTCATCTCAGTTAAGTAAACGCCAGTGGAATCGATTTAATTTACCTCAATTATTTATCAAGAGATAAGAAGCTTCCAAGATTTACAAACCTATCGCATCGGCACGCGGCGGCGTTGTGCAAGTGCAGGCAAAAATACTAAATCGTCAACAGAGAATGAAATATACTTTTCCATATCTTTGGCTATGCAATTCAGTTTGCAATACAATTCTCCTTAGTGTTGCATTATTTAATGATCATAATAGTTTCTAAGATTATGGAAGAATACTAGAATTTTCTTAGTTACTTTATAGTTTAAATTACATTCACTATGGGCGGCACATCTAAACTTACCTGTTAAGGGACAGTGGTCACGGAATTTATCACACAGTAACGGCTGGCAACAGATTTGGCAGTGTGTTGAGTTTTGGAAAGATGCCTTTTGCTCTGAAGTCATTGCAAGGGGAATTTATTCTCCAATCTGACTTTTAATAAAGTCATTACTTTTAAATAACTTTTTTTGGGTGCGTTTTCAAAAACACACACACATTACATCTTCACCGCTATACAGCTCTTCACTAACTATTATCCCTCTCCTACGATACAATATGCGAAGCCAGATGAGGTGTGTGTGTCGGAGTTTATAAAATATTCTAAATATGCATAAATGACAAATGGGGCTTTTAGTTTATATTTATAATTTGTAAATTCTAATGTGCCTTTTTTAGACATTTGTACTCTTAGGGCATCAAAGCTTTGACAGTTTGTTATGTGACGTTCCAACATATCTTTATTGTAAACATATTGCACACAGAACTTGCAATAATATTTTTTATTATTGTCTTTTGTAGAATTAAACATTAACTTATCAAAATCACGAATTAAACAGTAATGTGATTTGCGACCTTCTTGTAATAGCAAGAGGTTTACGTGAGTATTACTATTTAGTTTAGTTATTCTCAATGGATATATAAATTTCTTGACTTCAATCCCAAAAACATTAACACTTATATGATTTTGTCTTTCAAATTTGTCTATGTTGCATATTTTATATTTGACATATTCAACTGACCAACGAAGGGTTAGTAGTAAAATACTTGATTTGCAGTTTATTTACAATTCCATGGGTGTAGGGCTGCTAATATACACCAAAAAAGCATTCATTATCGCTATTTCTTATGTTTAAAACCGTGCGTTTCGATTTAATATATTGTGGAGTGGGGAGGTGTGATTTTGGAGTTAGGGGTTTATACTTGTAAACTTGCAGCTGGCAGTATTTAGTATGGTCATATATCCATCCACTGCCTTGGGCTTGATACTTATGCATGGAGGTATCGATCTTTAAAAGTGCTTATAAGGTCGCTTGACACAGGTTATGTAGTGGTGGGGTTTGTTGCGAGTGACAACCTTTTTTACAAACTTTGCATGTATCATGATTTTCTAGCATATGCATTTTAAAATTATTATTATCAAATATTTGATGGCTTGTTTTACAAATTTTAGGAATAACTTTGTGTATAGTTCGATAATGGCGTAATAAATTACTTCTGTTGCAGTAAGATGTAAAACAGACTGCACAGGTCAACATTTTATGTTGTAATGAGTGTAGAGATGTCATACTCTACTTTTTATAAACAAAAATTACCATTTTTTAAATTTAAATATGAGCAAAATTCAAATTTAGACAAAAGCACAAATTTGGAATTTGTATAAAAACCAAGCCCCTTATCAAAAATCTGGGAAACCACTTTTATATATTTTTATAAGGTACCTCCAAACCAGATTTGAACCTCATATCTTAATAAACAAAAAAGATATAAGGGTTTTTTGGAAAACCAATATTTGTAGTAATTAAGGAAACAAAAAATTTATTTTTTAAAATCCGTACACACTAGCAAGTGGGGGTCTATATTCAACATGTACATTCAAAGTTTCATTAAATTTGGATCATAATTAACCATATGGGAGCTAATTTTTGAATTTCAAATTATCACTTGTAGCGCATAGGCGTGTCCCCTAAATTGAAAAATTTCTTTACTAAACACAGTTTTACATCCATATGTACCTATATACCAAATTTCAACCTGATAGCTCTATAAATAACAAAGATAGAATTAAAGGTCAAAGGTAAAAAACATTTGGACCAAAGGGGGTCAAACAAATTTTTGAAACCTGGAATGGGTGGGGAACCCCCGAAACCTATTTTAAAGGTATTTTAAAGAATTTCGTTCTTTTTTTCGATATCTCTTACCATTTTCGAGATATAAGCGATTTCCGAAAATTGCCTTTTAGCATCCTCTACCGCTCTGCTTCCCCGGTGCCTCCGCTCCCCACGGTGATTTTGAAGAAAAAAAAAATCCTAAGTCCAAGGACACGTTATAACAGTTCAAAAAGTCAAAAATAAAAATTCGTTAAAATAAAATAAAAAAAAAATTAATTAAAACTCTTTTGTAAATATCGAAAGTTAAAAACATTTTATTCAAAATGAAAATGTTTGTTTTTCAAAATAACGATTCCCTTTAATCTTCAGAGTACTTTCTTAAATCATACGTTATTAGTTAAGTTTATTAGACATTATTTACGTGTTAAGGACAACTCTGAATTTTTCTAAGTCCAGAGTAAAAAAAAATAATACTTTTTAGCTGAAATTATTCTATGTCTCAAAGTATTTTTCCAATTTGAAGTTAAAACCTGCAACTCCGAAGGTCCTCTTGCTGGTGCTAGGGCTGTTGGACGTGAAGTGAGGACCCTAGCCTACAGCGACTCTTTATCTAGCCGACAATTTACAAAATTAATTTGTAAAATTACGCGGGGATTCCCCGCGGAAAGTACCAGAAAGCAATAGAAACTTCCAAGGGGATTCCCTGGGTGGATGTCATCTCGTGGGTATCATGCGTCGGTCGCTGTGTCCCTGGTGCCGAGTGATCGTGGCGTCAGTGGAAATAACCGAGTGCACTTACGTGTTGTTTACGTGTGTTGTTTATCTGGTGTGGAGTTATTTTTGAACTCGTGGATTTCCGCAAAGGAATGTTAAAATGAATTTAGAACCAATATATATATATTACTAAAGAGGTAGATGAGAGGGCCCCAAGTTGGGGCCCACATCAATGCAAAGTATTGGAAATATGGCCATTATACAGCTGGGTGGTAAATAATCTTGCATTTATTTTTTTAATTTAACCATGATAGTGATTTTTTGGAAATGTAGGTGGAATTTATTAAAACATTAGCCTACAACAATAACATATCCAAATTGCAGACAAATTTGACCGTAACACCAAAGTTAATTTTTAGACTGATTTTGAAAATTAATTTTTAAAAATATAGGGTACGGATTGGGTTTGGAAAATCGTATTTAATATAGGCAAGGGTCGGACATTAGTATAGGCCAACAAGGAAATTTGCGTAGGGTAGGATCGGGCAAGTGTGCAAAAACTGATCCTCATAAGAATAACATGGGGAAAAAGTGCCGAATTATATGTCATCCCCGTAGTTTGCCACTACTTTGAGTTACAACGTATTTAGTCTAAAATCATATACAGATACATTCACAGTACTAAACGTGTAGGAGAGGTAGTGTGATCCCTTAAACCGATTCCTATCACTACCGACTGGTAGAGTACATATAATAAAATAAATAATAAATTGTAAAAAAAAATTCAAAGTTATCATAGCATACCTTTTTTAAGTATATGTATTTTGATAGGCTGACTGTACTAAGAGGAGAGAAAAGTCATTAATGCGCATGCGCAAACCAGGTGCCAAGCACCGTCAATTGGTCTGCACTACTTGTATAGGGTATAGGTATCGGTATGCACATACTTCTGTCAATATTTCAAAACAATAATATATTAATGTTTTCAAAACACTGTTATTTATACTTATAAATTTGACGCATAAAAACAGGATCGAATGTTTCCCTGTTTTGCAAGGATAACTTCAAGTAGATTTGGTCAGTTAGGATTACCCAGTGGAAGTGATCTGACCTTCCAAAATGTCATTATTAAAAAGAGTACTTTAATCTTCAACGCAAAATGTTAGAACGTTATTGTTAAATTAATTATATCTTTAAAACAAAAGACTTCACGTGTGACTTAGCTGTCATCGCGTGCTGTGTGTTGTGTTGTTATTTCGTCTTAAGTATTATATAATCTCAGTCTACTAGAACACCCGAAATATATTATTTACAGACAAAGTTTTCGCAGCAAACGCACTGGGGTTGTTTGAAGAAAAAAGATTGATGAAGTGAAATATTATATCAGGAACAACGTGGACGGAATGAATAACGATGTTCGGTAATAAATGACTCAACAGCATCCATTGGGACCAGAGTGAAATGTTAAATTGTATATATACTCGGGACATACCTGAAATTGTGCATTAAACATCGGTACTCAGTCTTCTTTATCTCGATATTTGACTCTACAGAATATAAACGTTATTGAAAGAAATGTTTATATACCAAATTTAAATTTTCCTTAAAACATGTTCTATATAGATAAAGTTGTTATATATAACTATACCTTTTTCCATTTTACCATTCCATATTTTAGTTGGCTACATATTTGAAATAATTGTAAACAAATTTATATTCCGAACCTAATCGTTTAATGATTATAAATATTTATGAAAGTTTGGTTAAACTGTCGTAGGAAAAAGGTACTTGATAAACAGTTCAGGGGCTAAAATGTGTACAAAATATCATATAAATATTTACTCTACTTAATGCATCGCTGATTGATCACCGTGAGTTACAAAGACTCCGTACAATGTTCACTGGCCAACATTAATCATGTGAATAGCCGATATTGGGAGCTGGAGCCTTGTTGTGTCATTGTAGCATGCACAAAAAGGCTGTTACTCTCTCGCAGCCCGGTATTTTTGAATTATTCAGGGGTTTGAACCATGAAAATAACCGCTTAATATTTAGTCAATGAAATACACCATCATTTTATCACAACTTAAACCAGATATCTCAGATATGTCGAAATACAACATCCTTGTTTTATAAACAGTTAAAAAAATTATTATTGCTTGAAATTTTGACAATGGTAAAAATATTAAATCTTAAATACAGTGTTCACACATCCAACACAGATCACGTTGTTCGGCCAGAAAAGTTAAACAGAATAATATATCTACTATGATAACGTAAAGTGATAGTTAAAACCGGATTGAAGCATTGGTTTCAGCGTAAAATAATAGTTCGAATTGAAGGGTCATAACTCCACTTTATGTTCAAAAAGTATTACCGAACTCCAAAATAGCGATGGTGGCCGACAATTTTAAATGATATAAAATCAAGCAAATATCACTCAAAAATTATTAGTAGTTCATGGTCAATATCTGTTGCAATAAAAAGGTTAGGGGCATGTTTTAAGGTAAAAGTATTTAAACTTAACTTCAACATTATTTTTTAAAGAACCATGTAAAACTATTTGCAGGTGATTTACTTTTGTAAAGCTTAACATATTAATTATGTTAACCCGCTAGACTGCCAATAGATTACTCAAAGGACTGTGGATTAAACGAATGCATATCAGTTCATAATAACACTTTTAATATTCATGTAAAGAGAATGAAATAATGGTACATAATAATAATAACCCTGAAAGTACTTGCAGTTTGAAATCTAGGATAATATTATCCGTTAGGATTGTTCCTTCATTGCCTGGTTCACTGTTGTAAGCACTGATTTGAGCCTACTTAAATATTAAACGATTGCAATGCATGCAAGTGCAATGAAATGCAATGCAATGCATACGTGCAATCATCGTATTACGTATTAAGAAAACGAATTTTACCTTCCATAAAAATAATATTATTAATCTAGAATACTCAACCAAAACAAACACCCTTAAATACTGAAGGAATAGGTTTTCTACAGAATTAGCTAACATATTTTAACAATATTAAGTAATTTAACTAACTGACGTCAATATGTTTTTATTCTGACATCATTTCATTTCTCTAAACCCTTCTATACCCCAGAGTATCTTAACTATCTAACCCCCACTTCTCTAGAGAGGCTAAATATACGTGTTCAGTACTATTGAACAAAGCTTAATGATGGTCTGAAGGTCTTAATGAGAGTTGGGGCAATCACAAAATATAATATATTTTCTTATTTTAAATTTTGTAATATCCCCACCCCCTGAATTTATTCATAATAACAAAATCCTTTATAACCATCTGTTTCATTTCATGATATTGTCTGACCACATGTTTTTATTTATCTAGTTCTTTTTGTTACTTTCTGTTATGACAACACAGTTGTATTACCACCATACTTTCACATTCCCCTATTTATTCACATTAATAAAATGCAATTTTAAATGTTGGTTGTAGGACTTAAATTAAGGTTCTTTTATAATGTTTGTAAATGAGAGACTATGAACTTAAAAGTGCGTCGACTATATCAATTTGACATGATAATATATCAAACATTTTTCAGTAACCTTTAATCGACTAAAGACTATTGATCCATATGTTAGATATGGATTTTGGTAATGGAATCTACAATGTTGGTGAGTTCTTTCCAGTTTAGTGATTAACGTGACAAGAAACTGTGAAGAAAGCCTTATAACTTGTTTATTGTATTTAATATTTGTATCATAATACAACCAACCTTTTGTTCCCAAATATTGTCTTATCAATTCAATGTCTTTATGTAACTGTCTTTGTGATTCATAACTTTTTATGTCCGTAATCTAATCAATTTGTCAAAAAAATACAATAATAAATAATGATTGTCATACCTTACTCCTTTTTTTATGCAATTTTCCTAGTTTGTTCCATGCAATAGCCTAGATCCCTTTCCAAAATAATTAAACTAATTTTGATACGTTCTCATATAAAACAATACGCATATAATTTATTATCATTATTCATGATTCCACATCACAATATTTTTTACTTTTATTACCTGCATTTGCCTTTAATATTTTAGCCAAACTATACTACTCAAATTGTTTAAATATTTGTATGTCTCCAAATATTATACTTCAAAACTTATCTGTAAATATAATTCTCCTCGAATTAATCCATTTATTATCCATTCCTTGGGACCCTTGTTATTTCTCTTCGTTATTCCTATATTACTAATTTTAATAGATAATTATATGCTTTAAAATATATAATTTATTTATTTTTATAGATTTTGGGTTTTTAAGTAGGGTTCCCTCTCTAAAGGTAGCTTAAAAAAACCTTTAACAGAAGCATTTAGTAGTTAACAGAACTAGTATCAGTTAGCTACCAGGAGGTCCTATAAACAGTGTGAATATTTGTGTGATAGGATAGGAAAGAGGAGCACCCCACCATGTGGGACACAATGGTGTTCAGCTTTCTAGCTAACTCGGTTGTGGTGCAACTTACTGGTTGAAGTTAGCTGTCTATTGTTGGTAACAGAATTTAATTAATGACAAACACAAACTTTTGGTATCCCGGTGTAATTAAATCTCTCCTCTGATCCGGAACCTTCGAAATGTTGCTTTCTTAGTAAAAGAACCTAACATTTGGTCAACCTGGAAGTAAGTTTTATTAGGTTTTAATATTTTTTTAAATGGTTTATAGTCGTTGAACACATTTTAATTTATTTTCTTATATTTGTTTAAACATGTTCTTTACTTATGATTTCAACCTAAAAATGGGTGTCCAATTTTATATTTTCATGCATTGCTTATGAAGGAAGATGTTATTATTACGTTTTAAAAAGCAGTTACATAACAGATAAGTCAAATACATTACTTCTCTCTGGTTGCATCAATTTTCCGATAAATTACTTTATTTACAGATTTCGATTTTCTTATTACTGATTGTTAATCTAATATACCTGATTTTAGAAGTTATATATCTAATTTCCAGTCGAAAATAGAAGGATGATTATGTTTGAAGTTTCTTATGACTTGTCTAAATCGCTATTACTAAGGTAACTGTTTAG
The DNA here is from genome assembly GCA_963675035.1 of Allygus modestus. NCBI lineage: Eukaryota > Metazoa > Arthropoda > Insecta > Hemiptera > Cicadellidae > Allygus > Allygus modestus. The sequence continues at coordinate 63,150,825 of OY776112.1, forward strand.
CTCTGCGCTCATTTATTCAATGGGAAAAATTGTGAATACTGAAGTTCTTATTACTATTTACTACAGATCATTCCATTCTGTAACTATGTATGACGTTGGATTGTGGAGAAATGCGCCCCAAAGTCATAAAATCTTTGTATGGCAAAAATGGCGTTGAGAGTAATTGACGGCTTGGTCCCCCGACAATCATGTAAACCTAGTTTTAATAACCAACAAATTTTAACTTTACCTCCAATGTATATTTTAAGCAATTAAGTTAATGTTAAAAATAATGCCATTTAACTAAGTAATATAGAGAGATATTAACTAGATAGAATCTAGAAACTAGAGAGATATAACACACAAAATTTTTTATCAAAGGTAATGTTGCAATGATTGGGATCACGCAAAATGTGTTTGAAAGAAATAATTTAATGTTTAGATTAAAGCACTTATAAATAAATGCATGTACATATATATGTATATATGTGTGTGTGTGTGGGTGTGAGAGTGGGTGTGCGGGTGTGTGTGTGTGTGTGTGTCTATTTTTATTTATAAACATTTTTAAATCGAATGCTCATGAATCTTCTGTTAATATAAATATTAAATCATATCACTTATACTAGAATATTTGTCTGATCATCTTGTAGCAAATCATAATACTGAAATCTATCTAGTAATTGTCAGAGATTGGACTAATATTATTTAAATTAGTATAATTTACAAAAACTTATTCCATTTTCAAATGTTGTAATTAATTACACCATGACTTTAGTCATAGTAGCTATTTAAATGTTTGATAACAATATTTGACCACAATAATAATAAATTAGAGGCAAGAATGAATATTGAAACACAAAATTTGTTTCTCACAGTGACTTGACAATATCCTGACTGATTAGCTCCTTACAAAACTCACGGCCAAAATTAACTATATGAAAATCCAATGTACTTAGAATTTGATTGAATTTGGGTTGGTCGGTTGGATTCGAGGATTGGTGTACGAGGTTACAGAGAAGATCAGCTTCGAGCAACGTTCATGCTGACATTGGTCGTCCGCATATATAATATTGGGAGTGAGAGGCCGACTGTGGTAAAACATGCTTTTGATCAGGGCTTGGCAATGTTCTCTGACCAAACTCATCTGAATTTCCAACTTTTGTTCAGAGAGTACTGATTTAAACTGGAAAATAACACAATACATTTTCATTTTTTATATACAGTACAACTAGTTTTATAAATGTACAGCTAGGATGATATCGAATTGAGTTTGTTTCCAATGGAAGACAATATAATTAGTTTTAACATTTAATATATTCGTTAATTGAATTGTTTTTATTTATTGTTTATATTTGATTGATAATCAACTTGAAAAACAACTTGTTGTTTTTATGGCTTGGAATGGAACATAGTGCTAACCTCATCATTAGCTTTAATTTTTAATCCAACAATAAATACACAAAAATATACAAAGGACATCACAGCAGTTTTCGTAATCATATCCTAGACTTTAAATAAGTGTTGTCCCTGCCAAATCATGTTTTAATTTTAATTTTATTTCATTTTCCTATTTTAATTACTTACGAAAATTTAGAGGAATCTTCTTATTTCTTACTTAGTTCGTATTCTTTAAGAAATATTAGTTGGGGAAATACAGCTTGTAACGTGGTCCATTTTAAATCTTGTGACGTATTTAACATCCCGTCAGCCGGGTCTTTCACAATAATGATTGGTTCTTGTGACATGATTAAAAAATACCCCCGTCACAGCAAACCTGCGGACTCAGCGAATTTCCAATGCATAATATTTGTCTGAATTCCACATAAAGCCGCAAACCAAGTTTCATAAAATTATATTCACATATAAGCGATTTTAATTATTCTCCATAAGAATAACATTGGTAATGAGTATGTAGGTTTGCTGAAACAAGGAACAGAAACAATTGGTTTTTATGCAAATATAAATAGAATTTAACTAGGCGAAGCCAAATACTAAGTTTCATCGATATTCAATCATAAATAAGCGATATATGACATTCTAGTTATTCTCCATAAGAATAACATGGGGGCTGAGAAAGCAGGTTTGCTGCAAAAAGGAACAGAAAAATGGGTTTTTATATAATTATCAATATAACTCAACCAAGTGAAGCTACATACCAAGTGTTATTAATTTATGTTCATAATTAAGGGAGTCAGTACATTTTACTTATTCTCCATAAGAATAACATGGGGGCTGAGTACGGAGGTTTGCTGCTACGGGAATAATCAACAAAAAATCAATTTTTTGTGTAAATATCAATATACCAGTACTACTTGAAGCCACATACCAAGTTTCATAAACATACATTAATAAATAATCGAGATATCAAATTTTATTTATTCTCCATAAGGATAACATCGGACAACGTACTGTGTTTAGCACTTTGAATATCTCTGCAACGGCTGGGCGTAGAATCACAATTTAAACACCAAAATGATTGTTTTGTGGAACTGAACAGATTGGTAAAAGCAAATGTGAAGTTTACATTAAAATAAACTGAGGAAAAGCCAAAAACCTTTTTCCCATAAGATTAACATGGGAGATTTTATGAGCAGGTTTTTTGGATTTTCTCCGCAACCACTTAACCTAGGTTAATAATTCAAAATACTAAATTATTTGTTTTTTAAGCTCTATAACATGGTCAAAACCAAAATTAAGTTTAAAAAAAATTGTAGGGTGAAAAATGCAAATAACTGATTTTTGGAAAATTTAAAACCCCCATAAACCCCCCTTCCCATGGTCCGATTTTTCTGGTTTTCGAACTTAAAGTCATGAATGTCATTTTACACATTTGAGCCAAATTTCATCAAAATCTGAGGTTTTTTACTCAAGTTATCGTGTTGACGGACACACACACACACACATATATATATATATATAGATATATATATATATATATATACATATATAAATTTGAACGAATAGTGTTTTTGGCATCTGGGGACCTCAAAACAAAAAGTTATCATGGTCTCGGGCTTAAGTCTTACCATGAGACCTACGGTAATAGCTTCTTCCCTATAAGGGAAATTCGCTAAAATCTAATTTTGTAAACACATTACATACAAACGATTTTCAAACTAATAGATTTGTGTTCATTATGATGATATTTTACGTTTTACTTTATTTATTTGCTGTTATTTCCCGTCTATCTTAAAATAAGTGTTTATAAACAATGACGAAAATTGAATTGAATATTTCTCCGTGGAAAGGAAAAACATGTTGACTTATTTTTAATAACAATAGAAAACAAATAAACAAAAAGCAAAATATAATCCATCAGAGATTTTTATTTTTATTTTATTTACAAGTATATTGTGTCATAACTAATCCAAAACTAAATTTTAAAACCCGGGGTGACGATTTGTCTACCTACTTTGTTGACACTGTCACCTTTGGAATCAATTACGGTGGATTACCGGTAAAATTCAACTTATCTGAAGTTTACACAAGTTATATTTCATGTTTTTTTCAGACCATTAAAGTTTTATTAGATCTTATTCTATAAGAACTTGGTGAACAGAACATGTAAGTGAGCCATAGCAGGTTCTACCTGGCGAGCGACAATGAAGTAACGTTAGAGAGAGATACACGAGGCCGCCCAGCCACGTATTGGACGTAACTTCTGCTAACAGCTCCATTTACAACAATCATGTCTTAAACTGTGGCTTGTTACTAAATTATAGCTGCAGGCAATCTAAACAGGCTATATTAAATGTCAATTGTTTTACAGATATGGAATAAACTACAACCAACTTAAAATTTAATAATATGTTTTTAATATGTACAGCGTAAAAACCAGCCACTTGGTAATAAGTCTATGCTTTTCGTAAAACACCACCTCATTTAAAAAAGGAGTAATTTAAACACTAAGGCTATAATACTTTAATTCACTTTTTTTAAAGGCGAATTATTTCAGACTTTTTAGAATTTACGTACTACTCGGATTAACATATTTACAGCGTGCTGCAGTGATTATGTATCTTCCGCCGAACCACGAGGTACTTTTCAGTAAATCAACACATAAGATTCAACTTTAAGATACTTTATTCAACACATAAGATTTCAATTTACAAAAGATCGCAGTTTAAAATTAAGTTAAATTATTAAAGGTTAACAGTTAAAATTTGGAAAACGCCAATTAATAAAATCAACAGGGAGAGACCGACACGATGCGTCCTAATTAATCATCAACAACTCAGTGACTGGGTAGAGGCTTCCGTCTCCTTCTCCAATGCTGAAGCCTCCTCAGCCAATCAGCAGCGTCCTCAGCACGTGACGTCACGGGAATCGTGGCACGACTTTCCCGTGTGGTGCTGCGGCCAGACGATTTAAGCTGTCATTACTCAAACTAAGAAGCACCGAGAACGTACTCTTAGGCCGGCGTTGAGAGTTGAAATGCTGACGCCATGCATTTCTCGGCCGATTTGACGCCAACGTGTAGTTGAATTGAGATTAGCTCGGGATGAAACATTCTGGCTTCTGGATGGTGGTTTTACATTTTATACTAGCCAACTCTTCAGGATAGAATAATAAATGAGTTAATGGAAATAATCTTAGACGATTTAAGCTGTCATTACTCAAACTAAGAAGCACCGAGAACGTACTCTTAGGCCGGCGTTGAGAGTTGAAATGCTGACGCCATGCATTTCTCGGCCGATTTGACGCCAACGTGTAGTTGAATTGAGATTAGCTCGGGATGAAACATTCTGGCTTCTGGATGGTGGTTTTACATTTTATACTAGCCAACTCTTCAGAATAGAATAATAAATGAGTTAATGGAAATAATCTTAGACGATTTAAGCTGTCATTACTCAAACTAAGAAGCACCGAGAACGTACTCTTAGGCCGGCGTTGAGAGTTGAAATGCTGACGCCATGCATTTCTCGGCCGATTTGACGCCAACGTGTAGTTGAATTGAGATTAGCTCGGGATGAAACATTCTGGCTTCTGGATGGTGGTTTTACATTTTATACTAGCCAACTCTTCAGAATAGAATAATAAATGAGTTAATGGAAATAATCTTAGACGATTTAAGCTGTCATTACTCAAACTAAGAAGCACCGAGAACGTACTCTTAGGCCGGCGTTGAGAGTTGAAATGCTGACGCCATGCATTTCTCGGCCGATTTGACGCCAACGTGTAGTTGAATTGAGATTAGCTCGGGATGAAACATTCTGGCTTCTGGATGGTGGTTTTACATTTTATACTAGCCAACTCTTCAGAATAGAATAATAAATGAGTTAATGGAAATAATCTTAGACGATTTAAGCTGTCATTACTCAAACTAAGAAGCACCGAGAACGTACTCTTAGGCCGGCGTTGAGAGTTGAAATGCTGACGCCATGCATTTTTCTGCCGATCTGACGCCAACGTGTAGTTGAATTGAGATTAGCTCGGGATGAAACATTCTGGCTTCTGGATGGTGGTTTTACATTTTATACTAGCCAACTCTTCAGAATAGAATAATAAATGAGTTAATGGAAATAATCTTAAGAGCACCATTCCTCTTTCTAATTATAGATTTTAGTGATGGTATAAATTTAATTATTAGGAACAGTAAACTGTAATTATTTAATTACAGCGTCGTAATAATGGTTTTTATCATTCTAGGGATTTTGGGCCATCACAATTAGGCTACTTATGTTTACTTATCATAAACATGTTAAACTGACCTAGCCTCACCATCGCGTTACGCTTTAAAAATAGAACTCCTAGTACGTAAGCACTGTACAGTAGTTCTGTATATATTCTGATATTGTCAAGCCCAATTGAATGTTAACGATTTTTTTTACAATAACGCGATGTTTAAACAAATTCAAGACTTATTACAAATATGCTGGTTTTAAAATTATTGTACTGTGACATATACAAATACATAGATAAGTGTTTGTAATATTCAATGACATTTCCATTTTTACAATCTTCAATTTATAAAACTTAATTTACTATTCCAAATAATTATTATTCGTCAGAGATTTATAGGCGATATATTTTAAAATATATTTAACGTTAAACCTTGAATGTGGGTAAGAAATATATTTATTTTATAGTTCTAGGAAAACAAACTTAGAAAATAAACAAGCTCAGATATTATTACATAATATGGTAAACTAACATATATAAATAGATCTACACAATCTAATTTATTTTAATGGTCCCTCCATTTGCAGCGGCTAGGAACAGAATCTCCGTGTCCCCAACCTGCCAACCTGAGAATGTATGGTCCCTGGCTGTTGTACATGGATACCCTGTCAGTTGACTGGAGGGCAGAATGTGGATCCCCTGTTTGAGAGCCTCATCCCAACTGTCACAGGGGCACGGGAGTTGGCCCTCTGAAGGGTCGATTCGGCTGCCGTCCCATCCCACCATTTCCTTTCCTGCTATATCCTATCATTCCGGTAACCTGCGCATTATTTCCGCTTGTGGAAGATGTGCCCAGTAGCTATGCTGGGGTTTCATAATCCGCAATAATGATAATGATGACTAATATTGAAGATTTTCTGTCATTAATTAACCTTTAAACAGTAAAAAAAAACTATGACGCACTTTATCATTGAAATTTATTCACAACATTTAAAGTTTTATATTTTTCTCCCATGTGTTAATTATGCATGAATAAAACCGGGGGTGGATCATTATTGCTAAAAGAAGATTTCTCCGACTCAGCTTTAAATCTAAATGATGAGGTTTACAACCTTTGATAACACAAAGGATCTTCCCTTTGTGAAAAATTTAGGTTGAGAGTACAGCCTTCCCATCCTAAACTGAGTGATTATATTTTGCCTCTACGTCTATTAAAAACACCAGTGTTTATTTCAAAATGAAACAGTGATATTGGTTCTAATTTCTTATACTTTACAATTTTAAAACTTGGCCATTCAAATTAGGACTAGGACAAAGTAATTAACTAAGCAATGAATTTATTCGTTTTACCCAAACCAGAGAAGTCTTAGCAAAAATAATATTTTGTAACACAATAAAACTTGAAGACGTAAACGATCGAGTTAGTTTTAGATGAATTATTACCAAGCAAAATAGTTGCAAACGCGTACTAAAGTTAAAGTTTGTGCTGTTGACAACTTAAGTTTTGCCCGAAACTATAGAATTCGTTATAACTGTGTTGTAAACTATCACTTTACTTTGGGGCCAAACCACATAGCAAACGGGGAAAATATGATGAACAAGTGAAAAATATTCTAAACCCAATATTATTAATTGTATAAAACACAACTTTTTGTAACAACTGGAGTGATGAACATTTCAAATGTAATTCTTCATAATTGTAGTTTAAAAGTGTATTTTCAACCCGTTTGGCTCCACCAAAGCACGGTCTCTAGAGTGGGGAAACAGATGTCCTATGTCAAAAAAAATACTTTTACGTATCAAATTTAATTTAAAAATCTGTTTGCAAAAATAATATTCACAATGAAAGGAGTGTTCAGATTATTTATTACCTTATTCATAGTTGTGAATTGTTTTTCAAACTTATATGAGACATAATATGAGTATTAAATACACTTAATACATCGGGTTTTTGTATGTGCTAGTACATAAGGTCATTGCTCCGATCCATCGGTTTTCAGCAATAACGCCCCACTAAAGTTACCGTTGTAAGTGGAACTGTTTCTACAAGTTACGTCCTATACGTGGTTGGGTGGCCTCGTGCCTCACTGGCTTAATTTCATTGTCAGACCAGCCTCTTGTAGCTATGTTACCAGTCCTGGGAGTAAATAATACCCCCGTCGCAGCAAACATGCGTACTCAGCGAATTTCCAATGCATGCATATGTATCTTACTACCACATAAAGCCACTTACCAAGTTTCATAAAAATACATAAATAAATAAGTGATATATAGTATTTTATTTATTATCCATAACAATAACATTAGGGTTGAGTACGCAAGTTTGCTGCAACAAGAAAGTTAAGAAATGTGTTTTTAAGTAATTCTCAAAATGCCTCAACCAGCTGAAGCTACATACCAAGTTTTAATAATGTATGTTCATAAATAAGAGATATATAAAACTTTACTTATTCTTCATAAGAATAACATTAACGCTGAGAATGCAGGTTTGCTGCTCCGGGGATAATCAACAAAAATCAATATTTTGTGCAAATACCAGTAATAGGTGAAGCCACATACCAAGTTTCATCCACATACTTTCATAAATGATAGAAATATCAAACTTTCAATATTCTCCATAAGGATACCATTGGACAACGTACTATGTTTAGCACTTTGAATATCTTGGCAACGGTTGGACGTAGAATCACAGTTTTAACACCAAATTGATTGTTTTGTTGAACTGTACTGATTGGTAAAAGCAAATGTGAAGTTTACAGTAAAATTAATTGAGGAAAAGCTAAAAAACATTTTCCCATAACATTAACATGAGAGATTTTATGAACACGTTTTTTGGATTTTCTCCGCAACCACTTAACCTGGGTTGATAATTAAAATACTATATTATTAGTTTTTTAAGCTCTATAAAATAGTAGAATCAAAAATTGTGTGTTTTAAAAATTTCAAGGTGAAAAGTGCAAAAAACTGGTTTTTGGAAAATGTTGAAACCCCATAAACCCCCCTTCCCATGGTCCGATTTTTCTGGTTTCCGAACTTAAAGTCACGAATGTCACTTTACACATTTGAGCCAAATTTCATCGAAACGGACGTTTTTTACTCAATTTTTTGCATTCACGGACACATACACACTCGGGCGAGTGGCCAATTGAGTGGGCTTGAAGGTGAATGGATCAACACAAGATCGCCAATTTGAAGATTTGGTGTGGATTTATTCCATTTGTTGCGCTGCTGGAGCGTATGCAGATATTCTAGACTCCAGCGATGCCAAATGCGTTGGTTGAATTGTTGTAGCAAATGCCAGTGTTTAAGGCGATTTTGTGGTGTATGTGTGCGATCAGGTTCAGCCAATGAAACCAAAGGTCCACACACCAAAAAGTGGCCAGGAGTTAGAGCCAATAGATCGGATGGGTCGTTGGATAATGGCGTCAAAGGACGTGAGTTCAGCATTGCTTCCACACGAACAGTCAAAGTGATGAATTCAGGGAGTGTTAGAGTGTTATTCCCAATGACTCGATTAAGATGGTATTTGGCACTTTTTATGGTGCTTTCCCAAAGGCCTCCTTGATGTGGAGCAGCAGGAGGATTGAAATGGAAACGTAGTCCATTGGTGGATGTAAACCGCTGAATTACATCTTTTGCAGAGCAGTCGTGGATAGTGGATTGAATAATCTTGCGTAATGCAGCATTTGCCCCAACAAAATTTGTTGCACAGTCGGAGTATATGTCGATGCATACTCCACGTCGAGACAGAAATCGTTGAAGAGCTGCTATGAAAGCATCAGTTGTCAGATCAGTAACAACCCCAATATGTACAGCTTTAGTAACCATACATATGAATACACAAATATACACTTTTGAAGATTTAACAAAGCGGAAGTTAAGCATCTTTATAGTATAAGGTCCACCGTAATCGACTCCAGTTGAGGTGAATGGCTTAGCAGGAGTAATACGAGAGGACGGGATATCACCCATCAAAGGTGGTACATTGGTTGGTCTGTGTTTAAAGCTTGTAATGCATTTGTGTATGCGTGAACGGATCGTGTTTCTGGCACACAATATCCAAACTTGATGTGTTAACAATGATTGAAGTAATTGTGGTCCAGCGTGTAAATGGTACCGATGAAAGTAATCAATGAACAAGTCGATGACATGATGGTGCTTCGGCAACAGAATAGGATGTCTGGCATCGAAGGATAAGGAGGAGTTCGTTAATCGCCCACCTACTCGGATCAAAACATGGTCATCTAGAAATGGGTTCAGTCGTTGAATACATGTAGTGTAATTGCTTTGATTATTTAAGAGAGAGAGTTCGTCTGAGAATGCAACACGTTGTACCATCTTGAAGATAAGCAAACGTGCAGTGCGTAGTTCACTGATGGTGAGATGACCAGATCGACAATTCATAGATTGACAGTTATGACAGAATCGTAGAATCCATGTTACAGTTCGAAGTAAAGTCCCCCAAGATGAAAATCGAGATAGGAAGGACGAATCTTCATGTTTTGTGGTAGACAAAATTTTCAAAGGAGTTGGTTTGATTTCGTGGGATGAGTTTAACTGTACAGGAGTGAATGTTGGGATAGGCCAATTAGCAGGAGGGAGCTGAAACCACGGTGGGCCATTCCACCACAAAGGAATGGGGTATCTCAAATTTATCAGTTGAGATACTGGTATTCCGCGTGATGCGCAATCAGCAGAGTTTTGAGATGAAGAGACATGTCTCCTAGATTCTGTTGGTACTAGTTCTTGAGTCTGCGACACTCGGTTGGCAACATATGTTTTAAGTCAATAAGACGGAGTGCGTAGCCATGTTAATACTACAGCTGAGTCACACCAGAGGTATACATTATCAGGGATAACTTTCTTCTCAAATTTTGACTGGCAATGAGACACCAGTTGAGCTAATAGATGGGTGGCACACAGTTCTAGACGAGGCAATGTCACTCGTTTGAGTGGTGCCACACGGCTTTTAGCCAGGACTGGACGTACACTGGTTTCATGATTAGCGGTTTCGCAACAAAATAAACTATGGCAGCGTATCCATTTTCGGAAGCATCACAAAATCCATGAAGTTCAATACTGCATGAATTGGAAAAACATAATGAACGAGGTATGGAGATCTGTGTCAAGAGCTTGGTATCAGTAATGAGGAAATTCCACTTTGCAGAGAGTTCAAGAGGCAAGGGTTCATCCCAATGTAATCCTTTTGTCCATAGAAGTTGCATGAAACATTTAGCTAACATAGTGAACGGCGTGAGGAAACCGCATGGATCATAAATTTTGGCAATTATACTAAGGACAGATCTTTTAGTATGAACATGATTGTGCGGGACAGTAAAGTTATAAGAAAAAGTGTCTTCCACTGGGGACCAGTGAAGACCTAAGACAGTAAAATGTGGTTGTTCAGATTCCTGAAGAAACACTGGGGATTCCAAATGGGAATCAGGCAAGGAATGGAGTAAACGTTGTGAATTAGATATCCATTTACGAAGTTCGAATCCTCCACGTTGTAATAATGCTATCAACTGATTTTGTAATTCGAAAGCTCTTTCTTCGGTGTCTGCTCCAGTGATTATGTCGTCCACGTAAATGCGATTCTTCAACACTTGAGCTGCGTCAGGGAATTCATTGCCTTCGTCATCAGTAAGTTGATTTAAAGTTCGGATGGTAAGATAAGGAGAGCTGTTCATTCCATAGGTGACAGTATTTAATTGGTATGTAGATAGTGGTTGAGATGGACTGTCACGCCATAAGATTAGTTGGAAGTTTCTGTCATCAGTATGGATGAGAATTCGTCTATACATTTCTCGGATATCACAACAAAATACATAGTTATGGCTTCGAAATTGCATCAAGACATCACAAATGTTTGTTTGTAACTTTAGTCCATTCAGTAATGTGTCATTTAGAGATATTCCTGAACTACTTTTACTACTAGCATCAAAAACTGTTCTTAACTTAGTGGTACTGCTGCTTTCCTTTAACACTCCGTGGTGAGGAAGGAAATAATGAGGTTGGGACAGATTTATGTCAGTACATTTGGACATGTGACCTAACGAGGAGTATTCATCCATGAAGTCATGATATAGTTGAGAAAATCGAGAATCGGTAGTAAATTTGCGTTCCATGGACATTAGACGGCGTTCTACTGTAGTTTGTGAATGTCCAAGTTGAGGTTCGGCATTTTTGAATGGAAGGCGGACAATATACCGTACATGGTCATCTCTCATGTGAGTTAAGCAAAGTGTCTATCACATAAGTTATCCTCTTCAGCCTTCTTTGTGCAAGTCGGAGGCTCTTCTTGTTGCCAAAATCTTTGCAAAGAAAAATGCATGTCGGTATCACTGACTGCATGAAGGCACACATTGAGATTTGAGTATGGAGAAGTTGTAGATGATGCAAATGAACCTATATCAGACTTTACTGGAGCAGAACCCATTACAACGTATCCAAAGCGATTTCCGAGAACGTACGGCATATGTGGGCCAAGCGAATGTTGTTCTTGAGTTAACAATTTTGGGAACAGCGATCCTCCAAGTACAACGTCAATACCGGTACGTCCGGGGATATGAAAGCTTGGATCAGCGAGTGTGTAATGTTGCGTCTCTTTAAGTACCTCAGCAGAAATCGGCACTCGAGGAAGGTCTACAGTAAGTTTATCAAGTATTAGCAATGGATGATGCGGAACAATCTGTTGAGCGGACAATGTCTCAATGTCTGCAAAAACTTGTCCTCGATTACGAGTTACACTGTGACTTATACCTGTTAACTGAACATCTGATTTGTGTCGGGGAGTATTGAGAATATTAACTGCATATTCCGATATAAGGTCGGTCGCACATACTCCTCGAGTCAAGGAGTGCTCGAAAAACATGCGAAGTTCCATCGGAAGATCTAAGTTGGATTAAAAAGGTTCCAAGAAGAACAGTGATACTTGAAGCGGAAGTCAAAGATGAATCATGGGATGTCAAGGTGACGGATACTTTCTCGTTAGCAGTTGAATAAATGTATTAGATTTGACCGGTACAGGTTCTTTGGCAAGCGGGACTTGACTTATATGGCAGTTTTCACCACTGAAATGCAAAAGCGTATGATGCCGCTTATGACAAGTACGACACGTGGACTTCGATTGACAGTGTTTTAGATCATGAGTCCCTAAGCATGAAATTCAGTGTCTTGGATTTCAGTATGTTACTTTACAGTACATAAACTTTGCAAGGCAGGCGGGAGGGTTATAATAAATAACAACCAACTATATTGCAATCTTGCCGTCTACTGTCTTTTCCTTTGTGAAACCCAAACTGCTCACATGTGAAAATGAAAGTCTAAAAACAAACTGTACTTACCTTAACATTTATAAGGAGCCTAGCTAAGATAAGCTTTAGCTATTCAATCGTAATATGTTTAATTTTTATATTACATCCCAACACAATAGGACGTTTTGATCTTTCTAAATATGTGTATAGCATTGCTTATTTTAGGAAAGTAAATTTATAGCATTAGATATATTCGAATTTGTGATCTTGATTTAATCTAAGCTTTTCCCAATGGTTTATAAGTTGCAGTGCATGGGAATACTTTTGTTGTGGCTGAATGGAGGGGATTTTAACCATAAAATTTACCAATGATTAATGATACTATTGCCAAAAGGTCTCAATAGTGGATCAGGTAACAAAACCACGAAGGTTTTGCCTCACAGCCATTAATCCGTCAAAGTTGCTGCTTATCATTGTTGGGGGTGGAAGGGGGCGGGGGGTTCAGTTGATACATATTTCCTTAAATGAAAGCTATTAAGAAAGAGCGCCGTGTAGTAAGAAAGCCTTGAGCTCTTAAAACTACATAATTTACCTACAATATAGTTTGATTTATTTGAACTATATTTTTCCATTCAAAAATGTACAATCCAGTAATTTAATTGTTGTGCTTCGTTTAAAAATTTTAAAGAGTTTTATGATGAGTCAAAGAATAGAATGTGCGATTACAATAAAAATTATTCAAACCATCCCAAAAAAGTTTCGATACATACATTTCAAAGAAAACAATTATGAGTATTGGAACTATTTTATAGTTTTTCTGACTTCGATTAAGTTAATTACAATTTTAACTTAATGAAAAGCTCACAATCACTAGCCACAACAAAAGCAACACAGCCAGCGACCAGCGGACTGACAACTTTAAATAGCTGTTAAAAATCTCGTGAATGATTTTTAAAAGTTACTCGAATGGTTTCTCAAAACAAAATAACACACTTTGAACCGTAACAAATAAATCCTCTAGGTACAAATATATTATACACTATCTTTTCAGAGGCTTATTTTAGGCTTTTTCCACTGTTCAATTGTGTATATAGGTGAAAGTTACCAAAACCAATAATAAACATACTTAGTTGTGTTGTTTATAGGCTACATTTGATAGATACGGCTAAGGTATCATAGTTTAATACAAAAGTAGTAAACAATTTTAATTTTGATAGTTTCGGAAAAGTAATTCTAATGTGGGTCCCTGATAAAATATTTAAATCTAGGCTGTCTAACGTCATACAGTAAGAGAGAAGGTGTATTGATTGAATATGTTACGTTTCAATTTAGACAAAAATAGTATTTTCTAAAGAATATAAAGCTAAACTAACCAATGAATGCTGTACAAATCTGTCCAGCCTATAGTTTACGTAGTCATACAATCGTAAAAATTTCCAAATTAAATATTTTACCATATTCGAAAAACAGTTTAATTTTATAAGAAGATGAAGACTTCAGAAAAGTAGTCCATTCAGCACCTAATATTTTTCAGTTCATCTATTTACATCCTCAACGCCAAACAACCAATTGTCAATTACATGAAAATTGTACAACCTACTTTGTTGTACGAGGTTTATACGACGATTATTAAATAAGAAGCATAGACAAGAGGCTTGAGCTTACATCTGGGCCAGATGACCACTGAGTTAGACTATATTGGCTAAACTGAATGTCAAATGTAATGCATGGATAGATGTGGTCGGACGTGTTTTGTTCTACGGACAGTGGAAAATCCTTATATGACTTCACATGGGATTAAACTATTAAGAAAATATATTTTTGAGTGTTGTAATTTTGTAATCAATATTATAATATCACAGTTATTAATGACAGTTAAGTTATTTTACACTGAGTGGTCTTACCCCCTGACCGTTTCACTTACCATCCGTTGTTCGCGCGAAAGGTATGATTATTTGAATATACAAAATAAACATGTATACAATATACTAAGTGGTATGTTTATTTAATGAAAAAAACACGTAAAATAGGTATACACAATGTATTAATGATAATGATATTTGGAAATGTTCTATATTTATATGTGCTATTGTTTTAATTATTTAAGTTTACATTAGGCTGTAAAAGAAGTGCTCAGCCATTTGCAATCACAGATTTAGAAGAGAGCTTGATATTTTTTATAGACGGCTGAATTAATCTACACAGAATATGCACTATTACTGGAAACCAATCATCCTCTCATTCCTAAAGAAATGTGAACACTATTGTGTAAATTACGTAAATTTATTAACTTTATAAACACATTTTAGGCAATATAAAGTAAATAGGTTACACAAAACTAATTCAAAATTGCTATGTTGTTTAGTTTCCGGAATGTATTTCTATAGATAACAGATTCATAAACGTTTTACTTACGTATATATAAGTTATATTACGGTGAATACCAGTTATAATACGATTTATAAACTATGGCATTTGTTACATCACTTGTATACACCTCAGTCTTATCCATAGCTATACATAACTGATGATCAAATGACCTCCTCAGCGAAATTCAATTAATATTACAAAAAAAGTGCGGAGACAATTAAACTATTAACACAAATAAATCATAAATCATAAATTTCACCTCCTATTTAGCTCAAAGAGATTTTAAATCCCTTCTCTACTCTTTGTTAACTGAAAGTTTTGCACCATACATAAAATCGCATAAGTATCCGTTTCATGGCAATCTTTTGATGATCTTATTATTTACACAAAAATAAATATGCTTTGTAAATTTGTCTATAAAATGTAATAGTGATTTCTCCTTAAAATGGTTGTTGCATTCTTAAAACACTATACTGTACAAATATTATTAAAATAAATTGACATTTATCAAATGACTTAAAAGAGTGCTTTTTACATTTTATTACCAAAAGGGTTTATACCGGATGATTTATGTGGTGCGAATATATAGCTTTTAAATATTTAATATAATTTTAAGTTAAGTTAAGTTAAGGGTTTTAGTTCACGAACATAACAAAACAACGGCTCTTCAAACGTTACAAAGGCTATTTCATTTGATTTATTCATACAGTTACAATGTATCAAGCTATTTATTCCAAGCGCCTTAGGGCATAACATGTTTGGTTAGTTTCTATGTGAGTGTGTTGTTTGAGACAGACAAAGTAAGTAACCGCTAGATTACATGTAACATTTATTTGACATTCAATGGACTAATTAATTAATGGGTGTCATTTTGTAGTATATAAATATAAATAAAACAACCAATTAAGTATTTAGTGAATTGGCTTAAGCTACTACTTACTAATACTACTTAGAGCCCTTGTAAGACTTGAGACAATGGTAAGCTTACTATTGTATTGCGACTAGACAGTCTTACAACTCAATATTTTCTCTCCACTCGACAACGCCCCAGAGGAGGATTTGAAAAACAATGCCGCAATCTCTGAGTGTTTTGTGATGCAAACGAGACATGTGTTATGTGTATATTCTTCGGATCTTCTAATTTAATGAACGTTTTAAAATTGAAAACACTTATTTTAATAACAGTTTTTATTTTATTGCGTCACCTTTTGTGTGAAATGTATTCATCAGATCAGGTAGTCAAAAAACTAAAATGAAGATTACTACACACTGGAAAACCACAAAAAAACTAACATAAGAAAAATAATTACAGGTGAAAATAAATGTTGAAAATTCGTTGAAAATTCCACTCTTTAATAAAAGAAAATAAAACTCCGACTAACCTAATTTGTGGTGATAAAGACACAAAAATTACTCCAAACTCCTTCTAGAATAGTCAGTTTATATATTAATGGCTAAATTGTAATAACTTTCAGAACTTTCAATTCAGGTTTGCCAGTTTAGGTGTGATTGTGATAGGAATAATGGGCCTATAGTATACAACTGGAGTGCTGAGATAGTTCAATATATCAGTAATGAGTTAGAGTGGCGTTGTATGAATGTTGATTGTTTATATATTATGTAAGACATAATTAACAAATGTATCAAAACTCATTTGACTCCTCACTTGACAACAACGCATTTTCTAGGTTGTTAACCATAATGTAATGATACAGTGAGTTAAGTACAATTTCGACGCTTAAAACAGTTTCCAGAAATTAAAGATGTATCTAAATTCTTCAAGACGCTTCCAATCAGCGTGAGCATTCATTTAAATAACCAATCTGGAAACCTTTTTTATACTTGCAACTCAACTCTAATATTATAGCCACAATTGTGTCTTGTTTTGACTTATGCAGCTAGTTTGGTTAGTTCTCAAAAGTGGAAAACGATATTCTAACGTGGTTTATTAATAGCATTCATATCATTCGCTAACAGTTAATTCAAGTTTTTATTTCCCGATAACAAAAAACCTTCTAAAGGAAATTGAATACAACCATTTAATCTTTCGGCAATTGAAATTACTTGTTAATGTACCTGAGTTTAAAACGCATAGATTAATATGGATTTACCATTCTTAGTCATTTAGTTAATAAAATTAATTATGTACATTATCTTCAAAACTAAATAAAATCAAGCTTCTGATTTCATAAAAACGCATATAATAAAACTGTTATAATGAAAATAAAAGCTATCACGAAATCCATTCTAATATGAAAACGAATATTGCAAGAATAAATAACAAAACATTGTTAATGTTAGTACGTGTTGTTACAAATACAAGATGTATTTTAAAAGTCTTACAACACGTAAACATATATTTCCACTTTATACATTTGTAACACTAAGTATAATGCATTTTTAAATGTAATCCTATCACTGGCCCTGATGATAATCAAAGCGACTGATCGTAATGGATTGTATTGTACTATCACAAACGTAGACTAAGTCTACACTCTTGAATGTGAATGCAGTATAAGTGTAAACATACTTGGAAGTGATGTAAGTCCTCAATGAAATCCAAATCATAAAGTAAATAATAAATAATTGTCATGCATTGCTGCAAAGAAGCTTGTAAAACATCTGTCATCTTTTCATAAATACCTTATATATTTTAGGCCTTCACTACGTTAAAACTATTTTAATGATTTTCATTCACTAGTTGTATTGTTATTTTAACAAAACCAAAAGTAAAATGGTCAGGTTAGGTTTCAGGTCTTGCATATGACCTGAAAGATTTAAAAGAAAACTTGATGTCGAGAGTAATTTGTTACAACGTGACTGCTGTAGAGTCAACTTGGGACTTTCTGCGGGATTTCCTAGAACAACAAACAGTCTGACCACATCCATTTATGCATCACATTTGAAATTCAATTTTGCCAAGCATGACAGAGTGACTGATCTCTTGACTTTGTCTTCTTCCCTTATAATAACTATTTAATGATTCGAATAACATTTACTAGGAATTAATTAATTAAGGGCATATTTTAAAAGCGATAAGATATTAAATAAATACTGTACAATATGTCGTATGGTGTTTTAGTTATCCATCATAAAAATAAGATGTCATAAATTTAAATCTTGAGTGAAGTATATATTATTTTTTTAGCGTGAAAAGTTGCAATCCGGGTTACTTTAATGTGAAAAATTGCCATTACAGGTAGCTTTTGTTGATATAATATATTTAATTTAAATTAAGTTGTTTTGTTTAGCATTCTGGTCTAAAAAATCCCCTAGTAATAAACAATTATTTATTTATAACTGATCCATAAAGATTAATGCCTGTGACAGTCTTAAATGGTTATCTCTTAGCTAAAACTAAACATCTTAGCCATTCAGATGCGGCATTTGTAACTTTATGAAGACCCACTAAACCGCCGTTAGTATTCTGTCGTCAGGTTACGATTTGAGCAAATTACTCTAATAGTTTCCCAATACCTCCTTGGCCTATGCCCAAGGTGGAGTCCTTTAGATAGAGCCCTAAGGCTCCACTCTGAAAGCATTAGTTGTTTTTGTATTATCAGTCCATACGCTTTGGGTTCTAAAACACTAGACAATATGAAAAATATTATATTCGTATTGAGTGTTTAGACTCAAGGTTTTGACAGGGTATTATATCAAAGCGAACTAATTGGAAAATTTAACTGACTTGAGTAGTACTTCGAAGGGTGTTATCAGCTGTCGCACATCGTTTAGTGAGAAAAGAAAGTACACTGATGCGCGCAGGTGATCGCGTTGACCAAGATTACGGAATTACTAGTAAATTTTACCGAAATTTTTATTTAAAAAAAATGACAAACTGAGCATGACTAATAACGTTCTACAACACTTCAAATATATATTTACTCTTAACTGTTCTTATATACAAGTCGGTATATATAAAAGATGTGGCAAGACGATCGATTTCAACCAGTTATGCCAGTGATTATCAGGCCCGATGAGATAATGACAGAATCAAAAGTCCACATACCCAAGTACCCAAGTGCTTAGATGTACTTTGGAAAAATCCTGTTTAAACAATATTTCTGTATTAATGCTTTGAAATGAATAATATAAAAATACTAAACTGAAACTACATTTTTGTTCTAGTTATAATACTTAATTTAAAAAAAACACACTAACAGATTAATAAATTTCTTTAAGCTATTTTTAATTGATAAAAATAAGCAATTAAATTAATTTTTAATTCCTCTATTATTTTGTATTATTAGTGCCATAAATTCTTCTGTAAGTTTTGACTTATCTAGGTTGTTATAACAAATTGTTTAGTAAATTTTAAATTGTCAAACATTTCCTACTGTATTTCTCCCCCCCTTTTAACTACTGAGTAAGAGTAAAATGTACCTTTTTCCAACGTCACTTTTAAGGTCAATCAGGTGTTACTGAATTATTTATAAAAAACTGTCCATTCTATTATAAACGTATTATGCAGTTCATATTGTAGACAGTAGAAGATTTATGATAAATGCACTATTTTATGAAACATAATAACAGATTTGTTTCGCAGATGTATATTTTAACTGAACAGATGCCATTGAAATTGACAACTTGTGACATATCTTTAAATACATCCCATTATAAAATAAGTTATATTTATAAGTTTTCACCTTCCTTTATACGTAAGGCTAAGTTACCACTGCCAAACCAATCCGATCCCGTAATATGGATAAAGGTTTGTTTGTTTGTAGCTATTATTTAAAAATCATGACAAATAACCATTAGCCTACATTTTTAAATTAAAAGTTTTTAGGTAAAAAATGTGACCAACTCAAGTCCTAATCAAGTAAAAATTAAGTTTTGTAAAATAACGAACTTGTAATCGAAGTTGTTATTAAACTGTCCAAGCAACACTCACGTGATAGATTATTTTGAAATAACTTGTAAGTAAATATGTTTACTGCTAATTACCAACTACTCGCCAGGTTTTTCAGTCTACGGCACAACCTCTCAACATTATAATTGCTCTTTAAACGCCTTATTGGTATTGTAAAAACAAACGATACAAGAGAAGTTCATTTTAAGAACACCGTTTAACGAAAGCAAGCGGAAAATACTGATTGTATAATTAGCCGACGTTTCTTTGTTCGTTATTAAGAAAACTCAGATGAATACTAATTAAAATGGGTGATTTTCTGTGAAATACTTCTGTTCATTTGGCTGGTACTTGACGATTATAGGGGCGATTACATTATTTAGACAATAGAGAAAACCTTTAAGAAATTATTAGGAATTATTGTATTAATTTGAAATAAAAATAACAAATATTAGTCGTTAAAACTATAAATTTTATTACACGCTTTATCATATCGAGGAAATAAAATGTAATAGTACAGACAACACATTAACATCAAATTGTCATTTCACTAGGTAGTTTATGACATTATTCATCTGAATTATTCATAACAGATATTTTAAAATTTTTTGATTTTTTCCCCGTTAGGCGATTTTGCATTGTGATTTTTTATTACTTTTGAGTTCTACAGCAATAATATACTCGTTTTATTGGATAAATTAAGGATCGCTATGGTACCGGGTGGCTATATTTCAACAATTATTTCTATAACACTACATTATTCGTTACTGTACTATCCCAATTTATAACTTCTAAATACTTGAATTTTAATTCACTGGTTATTTTAGATGTAAGAAGTAGTCATTTATCCAACAAATAAGAATTATTAAAATGGCAGAAAAAATAGCTCAATGTATTTATTTGTCTTAGTATTTGAGAGGGAAATTGAATAAAATAGTAAATAAAAACTAAAATTCCTGAGTTTACATTCTTTTTATCGCCGAAAACAGACATTGTAGAAAAAATTTTTTCTGCTTGATATCGATTAAACGATTTTTAATTTCCAATTTTGTATCCAGCTTAAAGACCTTCTACTGAGCTTTCACATGGTTTCTATATATTTAAGAGGCCTGGTATCATTGAATAAGTAGCGACCTAAATTTCGATAATTAGTCTATACAATCACATTAGATGCAGCTTGATCTAACTATCGTAATGACATATTTTAGATTACTGACTTTTGTGTAGGTAATTCTAATTAAAACGAAACGAAACCAGAGCCTAAGTCTAAGTATATCCTGTGATATTCTCCAGTGTTTCTCTAAGACAGTAGGATTATCTACCCTCACATTAAGCAACTTCATTTTAATGACTTTCTGACTTAAGTTTCAGAAACGAAGGCGTTCAAATCTTTAGCACTTTAATAAATTAATTTTGTCAATAACCAATATTACAATTTACTTAAACATTTACCTATTTGAAGGTTTATTACCAATATTGTTTAAATACAGCCGTGTTATATTGAAATACGGTTGGTTATAACAATAGCATATTATTATTTAAATAAAAAAAACTAGCATGCAATGTAATGATATTGAAGTTAAAAGTTTTTAATATTCCGCATTTGCGTCGAAACTAAATTATAAAGGCTTTTAGTGTAGATCTATTTGCCGTAACAACTTAATTCGTGGCTTTTTAAGGCAAAATCTCACACATTTCAATACTAGTTATTGTGAGCCAGAAAACAAATTACTGTACATATTTATTTAGATTTTTAAATAGTTCACAAGAAGTAAGTAGAAAACCTGTTTAAAATAAAATCTGTTTTATTTAAAATTACTATAAAACAACATTATATTTTGTTCTAGTCAAGTCTACAATTAATCAAAACAAACATTGACCTATAAAAAAAACAAATAAAATTCTACAGTAATTTGTAAAAAAACAAGGTTACAAATCTAAAGTAAAAGTAGGTAAAAGTGTAAAAGTATTCATCAGTATAAAGGTTCTAGCTAGAATACGACAAACGCGTCCTCAAACGGATCACTGAGTCAGATACGTCAACCAGTTCAACTTTTCTGAAAGGGATATTTTAAGAACTTTAAATTATATTACATTCCAATCATAATTTTGAGTTCCGGTTTAAAACACTGCGTAGTGCTACATAAGAACTTTAAACATTTATGGTTTATTTTACCTTACCTTATTGGCAAGGTAAGTACAATTAGGTATTTATTTAATTACAAGTATTTAAAGTCTGTGCCTAAACTGTGCTGGATGAAATGGGTGTAATGAATTAAGTATCCTCAGTATTATCAATGACGATTTTTTGGTTAAAGTTATAGCTAGATACTGCCGCTTGGATATTATAGCCGTTTTATTCTTACTTGCCTGGTGTGCGACCTTAAGTTAGGTATGCAGTTTTATGGGGTGCTAGGCACAAAGTAATACTAAACCAACTAAAACGCCATAAAATGTAGCTCTGACACTTTATGTAATCAAGAGCTGGACACTAATAAAACATAGACTAAGGAAAACTAGCAGTTAGATTCCATCAGTACTAATAGCCTTTGTTTTACTACCCAATTTATTTTAAGTTATTTGATAAATCTTTGTTTATATAGAACATTGGATTATCATCCTATAGACACACGAGAAAAAATAACTGGCTACGCTATCTATGTTAGTAATACTTATTGGATAGTCAAAGTAACCTTCATTAGTTTGGTTATTAATTTTAATTGAATCCTTTTCCCTGCTGAAATCGTTGTATAGTATTTCGGGCTAAAGCCCTTTTACATAGTGACCAGTTAGGAAAATACACTTGTCTGTATGTAATGTATATGCTAGAGGTATTTTCATATTTCTCATATATATAATATTAAATCCTTTCCTTATTCCTAACTTTTGGTGATTCCTATAAAACAAACTATCTAATTCGATTTTTCCAATACTATCTCTTAATTTCGGTAAGTTGTATTTCAAAAGTGATCTTTAAATGAAAACAGAAACAACTTGTTATTGATAAATTTATTGAGAGCTAAAAGTGAGAAGTCAAGTCTTTGATTATATAAAGGTCATAATCAAAAAGTTAACACTTAAATTTCCTTCTTACTTTGCAATCAAAGTATGTTCAAAACTTTTAAAACGTTTCCTCCTGATTTTCATAAAATCCGTAGCGTAGTCAAGCTAAAGTTATCCCTTTCTTTGAAATATCTTATTACAGTTTAAAATTTAACTTAACTACTCTCCTACTGTTTTCTGTGCAGTTGGAAAAGTCATATAAAAATTTTCCTAATTTCTGTAATTTAAAATTAATATAGGCTAATTATAATAATCGACAGTTTAAACTATGAACATGCAATAAAGTGCAGAGTTAAAAGTTACGTCAAACTATTAAGTTAATTCAACAAACTACCGAGTGGTATTGATAGTTTGCTCGCTTGATGTATTAATAATATATACAAAAATACCTGCATGTTCCCTACAGTTAATTATAGAATCAGTTAATTCATCGCATGTATTAAAATCAGCTACACATGTAGGACATTCGAAATTTCAGAACAAATAATGTACATACTTACAGATGCCGGACACGTGTGGCCCGCAATAACAAGCCGTGATATGAGAGAACTCACTGCGGGGACGCCGCGCCGCGGGTGTTTACAGTCTGATTACTTACCCGATGTATCGCAACATATTAATTGTCAAATATATAGTTATCAACAGTCGTTTAGCAGGTTTCCAATATGCAAGGTGTCACGAAGCTCTCTGGACAAATGTGTTTAGCATTATTCCTTGGGTCAAGACAAACACATTTTACTAAACGTGTTCGCACGCAGCACGCTGACGTGAGGGAAGTGAATTTCCACTTAAAAAACTATAAAAACTCAAAATCAGTTAAAAACATACATTTATTCCAACTTTTATTCAAATCTGAAGACATTGGTTTTTTTGGCTGTTCTGATGCTCCTGGTTCTATTTACCTGCAATGCTGGGAATACAATTTTGCGCATTATAAGGCTATAAGGTCCAGTCAGGCTTTAAAGTAGGCGTGAGTTTGTTGGGGATGGTAAAAGTATACCAACAAATGAATAACAGGCTTTTCTAATGTAAAATCCCCATAAGACAACGTACTGTGTTTGGTAGATACACATTTTCTTTAATAACTCGGTAAATATTTATGCTAGAATGACGAGAGAGGGCTTAAAACTTTCGCCTCTTTAATTCTCATCTTTTTACATGCATTCATTTTACATACGGGGCTTTTCTGACCCTTTTTGGGCCCAAAAACTCAAAATTTGAAAGATTAATCCCCAAAAAAAGGGTTTAGAGTTGTCCGATTGCTTTGCCCAACGAACTTGTCCAATTGTTTACAGAAAGGAACGTCCCTACCAAATTTGAAGTAAATCGGACAAAAAATGCGACCGCTAGAGTGCAAACACACATATATATATATATATATATGTCTATATATATATATATACATATATATATATACACATATATATATATATATATAAAATTTTGAACGACCCCCCAAAACGTGTTCAGGGGGTCACGTTAGGAACTTCTATGGTGGTCCCGGGCTTAAGTTTCACCGTGCGGGTCATGCTAATAGTTCACTTTCCAAAGGAAATTCACTAATAAACATGGGCCTTGCCTATTTTTCTGTTTGCACGTCTAAATGTGATTTTACTTTAAATTTCATATTTTAAAAACTACTAAACCAAACTAAAAAAACTTGGTTAAAATTTGTATGGTTATATGGTATATCAACACAAAATGTATGGTTTAATTATCTGACAATTTCCAAATGGCGGCCATTTAAATATTTTCAAATTAAAGGCTCGAAAATAATCCATCTTACTAAATATTTACTAGAATAACTTCTTTTACATAATGAACAGTTTTTCTTTGCTGAAATCACTGATGCAATCCGTTTTCAAATATCACCTTTTATACTCATAATATTGTCACTTTTTGAAATGTTAATCAGAAATCTTTCAATATAATGAAAAAGAAAGGTGGAATTTAAAAACGGATGGCGGTATTATTTTAAGCGTGAAAAGATAATTGGAAATGATAGGTCACAACCCAACCTTTACTTTTGAAAGAAAATATCTTATTACAAAATGGCGGATCCAAGATAGCGGCCGAAAATATTAGTTTTGTAAAAATTAAACAAATGCCACTCAACGATGATTGGTTGGTGGTCATTATTTGACGTAATAATGAGAATATGGGCATGTTTTAAGGTTGGGATATTTAAAATTCTCTCCAAAATTCACTTTTTTAACTCACCGATATCTTCAGAAAGAATAATGATTTTCGAAAACGGATTGCTGCATTGTGTTCACGTAGAAAAGAACTTCAATATGATGGGTCACAACCCAACCTTTACATTTGAAAATAAATAGTTGAATCCAATTTAGTGGCCAAAAATCATTTACGACAACCATGCAGAAATACCACATAAAAAACATCCCATCAAATGCCTACACATGCATGATGCATAATAAAAATAGGCTAAGGCTAATGAACTTAGGGCTTAGGGGTTTCATAAGTGATCTGTTATTATATTGTTTGTTGGTTTTCTTGTTTTGAGGCGGTAATTAAATGTGATTTGGGAGTTACTAAGTCAAAATGAAATATAAGTTGGTCAACAATGATCGGTGGTGGTCTGGAGTCGATATCTTAAGAAATGTAGAAAAAGGAGGGGGGACTCATTTAAAACTCACTCTGTATAATACCTGCTATTAAGACTATTTATAGCACCTAGTTGAAGTAAATAATGGTTTTACACTGCGCAAACTGTTTATAACTTACAGATCCATTCATTAAAGTATCAAAGTCCAATTGACGGTCAGAAATTGTTGAATTTAGTCGATTAGATAAGATTATCTTTATGATTTTTCTTAAAATGTGAATAATACTACCCCAGCGTAACATAATACAATTACATTCAGTAACGTATCCATCGGTAGCACATTAATGGCTATTTACATGGAGGCTACTCGAGTGTTCAATGCACGTCACAACCATGGCATTAGTCACTGCAACACACGTTATTCCAGTGACGGACATTTGCCTTGCTGTAACGTCATTCATGGTCATATACATGTACTCGACTGTTCAATGCACGCCACAACAATAGAATTGGTCACTGTGACACTCTTTACTCCAGTGACAGACTATTGCCTTGCTATAACGTCATTCATGGCCATTTACATGAACTTGAGTGTTCAATGCACGTCACAACCATAGCATTGGTCACTGCGACACACGTTACTCATCCAGTGACGGACATTTGCCTTGCTATAACGTCATTTATGACTACTCACATGTACTCGAGTGTTCAATGCACGTCACAACCATGACATTGATCACTGCGACACACGTTATTCCAGTGACGGACATTTGCCTTGCTATAACGTCATTTATGACTACTCACATGTACTCGAGTGTTCAATGCACGTCACAACCATGGCATTGATCACTGCTACATACGTTACTCCAGTGACGGACATTTACCTTGCTATAACGTCATTTATGACCACTCACATGTACTCGAGTGTTCAATGCACGTCACAACCATGACTGATCACTGCGACACACGTTACTCCAGTGACGGACATTTGCCTTGCTATAACGTCATTTATGACTACTCACATGTACTCGAGTGTTCAATGCACGTCACAACCATGGAATTAGTCACTGCTACACACGTTACTCCAGTGACGGACATTTGCCTTGCTATAACGTCATTTATGACCACTCACATGTACTCGAATGTTCAATGCACGTCACAACCATGGTATTGGTCACTTCGATACACGTTTCTCCAGTGTGGATATTTGCCTTGCTGTTACGTAATTTATCTTTGTTCGTAGTGTATTTAATGTTCAATTGTTCAATGATCAATGTTATCCTACTAATATTATAAGTGTGAAAATTTGGACGTGTGTTTGGATGTATGTATTTGGAGTTCCATTACACACAAACTACAAGACCTATTAAGCTAGAAATTTGCATGAACATAGCTTACATATCACATTGACATATAAACCTAATAATGTCAACATCTAACGTCCACCCCACGGGCCCTGTAAGATCCAATGCAAATCTTTTGGGAGGATACCATTTATAAAATTACCAGCTGCAGTTAAAATGTTTTTCAGTTACTGCAAAGGAAGTCATATGAATAAAACACAAAAACATATTTTACAGTGCTGCTCAGGTTAATATTTGAAGTGTATTTTAATTCTTCACGAGTGAAGCCGCGGGCAACAGCTAGTACAGAAAAATATTTTATTTTTTATTTTTGTGATAAATAGGTTAAAAAAAATAAACATTATACATCGTAAAATAAGAACTATTATTCCATCTTATTAATTTACGGTAGTATAACCGTTAAGATAGCAATATGGTAATATCGCTTTATAATAATATAAATTGATTTGGAGCAAACTAAGTTTGATTTCTTTTCTAATATAAGTAGAGCGCTACTTAATTTTATTGCAGTTACCCATGTGGTAAATTACAATTTCTAGTATTATAAAGTAGTATAATATTTTGTGGATTGGAAGGCTAAATAATTTTTTAGTCGGGAGATAAAATTCAAGAAAAAAAACAGTTATATGTCTAGTGAGTACTTTATAATCAAAAACTTCACATAACAAAAGGTTCAGTTTATAAAACAGTAATAGTCTGTAATTGTAACGCATTTTGATTGCATAAGGTCAAAATAACTAAAAGTACAAAATTATACAATATTATAACATTGCTTGTACATGAAAAAGGTATTATTTTAGTGTTAAGAATGATCTACTAATAAAAAAATTAGATTGACAATATTAACGCTAAAAAAATATAGAAAATATAGAAACTAGTTGTCATGAGTACATAGTTCACACAAACACATTTAGTTTGTAAGATTACTACTGATAAAACTCACCCACAAGAAAGTTTATCTTGCTAGATCTTGGGAAGGAGGCGAAGTCCCAGATGATTAACATTGTGTTCACTGGGTTTTACCAGAGAGTTTTTCATTTCACATACAAGAGACACTAAATACACAATGTTTACAGTTGAGTTAAAGCATTCAAAAGAAGAAACATTATAAATAGTTTAGTTAATGTCTTTGCACATAAACTTTAAAATAAAATATTCACTTAAAAAATAAGGGAAAAACGGGAAATTAATTGTTCATAAAATAAAGAGATTTGAAATAATTAAAAAAATTTGGATCTAGATTAGTTGGATTAAAGCAAGTATTTGGTGAAAATCAAAACTGAATTGATCAGAAATACCATGAAAAAGGTTCCTAGAATTTGGATGTGATAAGCCAGGGTGGTAGAAAATATTATCAAATTTATATTTAACAAAATATGTTAGTCCCAACATTCATTTTACCTTTACTTATACCATTCTTGCTTTGGTTAAAAAGTACTTAACAACATAAATTAACATTCTGATTAAAAGTCAGAAGTAAGTTAATGAAAAAATCCCTGCGACACTTTTACTCACTCCATACCGGAGTTATTTGCTGATTGTCGAGTTATGTATTTTTAAACGTCGACAAACTTAAGATTTGTTTATTTAAATTCGTAGAACTATCATTTCATATTTTAATACATATTTATAATCAAATGTAACCGCCATTCAACCCAAAGTGCTATAAGTGAGATATAACATATAGATCAGTAGGTATATACACTGTATTGCACTCTATATAGGATAAATAAACTAGGTTTCAAAACATTAAAAAGTATATTTACACTTATACTGTACTTACTTACAAGGCGGTAAATATACACAAAAGATGGTACAAGGTGATCGATTTCAACCAGTTACACCGGTCATCTGTACAACAAGTGACGAAGCAGAGTTTTTGGAGCCCTAATTTAACCTGACCTAAACCTACTACACTGTTTGTTGTTTGGATTGCACCTCGAACTTCCTAATGGTCAATGGTCATTGGCTATTAGGCTTTTGCTTATTGGTAAATATAGGTTGGGAATAATCAGACTTACTGTAACCAGTTGAAAGTCAACAAATAATCTTCCAATAAACATTTATTTCTAGGTACCTTGACACGAATATAAGTTTGTAATAGGATCATCCAGTAATAAATTGATAAAGACCTTATAACTACTAACTAGGTGCAGTGTACCCAATAATAGCGAGGCAAAGTTAGTAATAGCTTAACTTTCCTCAAAAGCTTGTACGTTGTTGTCAAGTACCACTAAACATAATTAATTGCGGTATTTTAATTAAATAGCCCTCTCTCTCAAAGGCTTTAAAGTAAAGTTAAGCTACCTTGCCGCCACGCCATGAGCACAAGAATTAATTTTGTACTTTTTCGTAGAATGACTCATAACGTTTATTAACTTTGTACAAAAAATCCGCTTAAACTTGAGCGGGATTTTCTTTAAAATTTAAAAATATAAATTTGTCATTATTATTAGTAAGATATAAAGTAGTAAAAAGTTCTTCAGAATTTTTAATCTTAATTTTTGGGGGAATATTCTAATTATTCCTCCCTGAAATTAAAAAGAGGTTATAAAGGTTTTAAATATTTTTCTTTTTTTTTTTGTTAACTTCTGGGACCACACCGGATGTCCGATTTTGGCGAAATTTGGAACAAAGGGCCAATTCCAAAGTTTTCCTTTTATTGATTTAAACATTTTTTATAATATAATGATAATATAATAATAATATAATATACTTATATAATATAATATATATAATATTATATATAATATAATATAATATTAATGGGTCAACATTTCTACAAAAGCTATTTAAAAGTCTTGTTTTATGTCAGATCAAGTCATTTTTTACGTTTTACAAATTTATGTTATGTTATGTTTTACAAGCTGGCGTGTTAACTGAAAGAAGAAGTATTTTCAAGGTAAATAAAATCTTGTACTAAGTCCTTTTTTCCTTTCCAGTCTACTTGATTCAGTATTGTGGAGGTTAAAGAGGCTGTCAGCTATCAATCAAGTATTAAAGTAAAATTTAAGCTACGTCAAAATAAATAATGTTTAGATAAAAACGATGGTAAAGAACCCATCAATGACAATGGCAGGCCATCCATCACTTGAGACTAGCAGTGATGCTGTCTGATAACTTGCATATCCGATGACAACATTGCACTTTTTGTCTATGAGAACTTACAATAGTTTATCATTTATAATGCACACTACTCGTAATTTACTTATGATAAAAAATATTCAAATTTATTTTGAATATGATTCTTAGATTTAGCGAATTTCCCCTATAGGGAAGAAGCTATTACCGTAGGTCTCATGGTAAGACTTAAGCCCGAGACCATGATAACTTCTTGTTTTGAGGTCCCCAGATGCCAAAAACACTATTCGTTCAAATTTATATATATATATATATATATATATATATATATATATATATACCTATATATATATGTGTGTGTGTCCGTGAATGCGATAACTTGAGTAAAAAAGTCCGATTTCGATGAAATTAGCCTCAAATGTGTAAAGTGACATTCATGACTTTAAATTCGAAAACCAGAAAAATCGGACCATGGGAAAGGGGTTTCAAAATTTTCCAAAAATCAGTTTTTGCACTTTTCACCCTGAAATTTGTAAAACACACAATTTTTGTTCCAACAATTTTATAGAGCTTAAAAAAACAAATAATATAGTATTTTGAATCATGAACCTAGGTTAAGTGGTTGCGGAGAAAATCCAAAAAACCTGTTCATAAAATCTCCCATGTTAATCTTATGGGAAAATGGTTTTTAGCTTTTCCTTAATTAATTTTACTGTAAACTTCACATTTGCTTTTACCAATCAGTTTAGCTCTACAAAGCAATCATTATAGTGTTTAAATTGTGATTCTACGTCCAACAGTTGCCGAGATATTCAAATTGCTAAACACAGTACGTTGTCCAATGTTATCCTTATGGAGAATAAATACAATTTTATATCTCGATTATTTATGAACGTATACTAATGAAACTTGGTATGTGGCTTCACCTAGTACTGGTATAATGATATTTTCACAAAAAATTGATTTTTTGTTGATTATCTTCTTAGCAGCAAACCTGCATACTCATCCCTAATGTTTTTTTTTTTTTTTTTTTTTTTTTACGTAGGAGGAACGCTTAATGCGCGAACCCAAAGGAACAGTGTGGGACTCCCTCTTACGAGGTATACCCACTAAACCTCCTACGGAGCCGCGGGGGAAAAACCAGGCCGGAACCCTTATCGGACAACTTCGGCACTGGCCCGCGTGTCTTGCGCCCAGACGGGTCACGTCACCGTTTCGGGAAACTTAGAGGTCACCTAAGCATCCCTCGTCTCGCTTTCCCCGAAGAACGGATTGCACGAAGAGCGCAACCGCTCTCCAGGAGTCTTCATCTCGAAGCATCGCCCCCACCACGACGTCCGGGGACAGATCGTCGACAGCAGAGACGAGCCTCCTCCTGTCTTCAGCGAAACGACTGCACCGGAAGAAAGTATGATGAGCATCATCCACCTCCTCTGGGCAGTACCTACACTGAGGTGACCTCACCTTCCCCATGCGGGAAAGGTATTCCCTGAAGTACCCGTGGCCCGTCAGGAATTGACACAAGAAAAAGTCAATTTCCCCAAATGCACGGCTCAACCACGGGCTTATGTCTCTGATGAGACGAAACGTCCATCGCCCTTCCAGTCCACCGTTCCAACGCTCTTGCCAAACTCGCAGAGTTTCGAGTCTGGCTTCCACAGCAGCTTGGTCTCTTCCGAGATCAGGAGCACGGCGAAAGATGTTCTGCCTCTCAGCGGCGAGCAGATCAAGGGGAAACACTCCAGCCACAACCATTACAGCCAGTCCAGACACAGTGCGATACGCACAGGCAACCCTAAGAGCCGCCCTGCGCTGAACGGAGAGAATTCTCTTGCTGTGTTTTTTGACTCTCATGGCACCCGCCCACACTTCTGCGCCGTACAGGAGAGTCGCGTTGACGGTGGACATGAGAAGTCGCCTCTTGCTGGACCTCGGGCCTCCAACATTCCCCATCAATCTGCTGAGCGACAGAACAACCCTCGTCGCCTTGTTGCAAACCGCCTGGATGTGCTCCCACCATGTGAGGCGGCGGTCAAGCACCACTCCCAGATACTTCGCCGCAGTCTTCGTCTGGACCTCCACGTCACCAACAGTCATAGGGATTACTGTTTGGATCCTCCGTCGCGTGAGCATGACGATCTCGGTCTTGGCGACCGCCAGCTCAAGTCCATGACCGCTCATCCATCTGTTGACCCGAAACATCACCTGGTTGAGGCGAAGCTGGGCTAACTCCGGATTCCGAGCCGTGATGACTGCGGCTACATCATCTGCGTAGCCCACGAGATAGGCTTGTGGTGGCATCTCGAGGCGAAGCACTCCGTCATATGCCACGTTCCAAAGGTCAGGGCCAAGGATCGACCCTTGCGCCGCGCCGGCGGTGACCACTTTGGAACGGACCCCTGCTTCTGTGCTATATAGCAGCCTGCGCTCCTTCAGGTAGTCCTGTACCACGACCAAGAGATAGTCGGGTACCCTGAAGTCCCGCTGCAACGCCTCGAGCATGTCCACCCAACGGGCCGAGTTAAAAGCGTTTTTAACGTCCAGGGTGACCAGCAGCACGATCGGCCTGGCCTGATGGCAGGCCGTGTCAGCCCGCTGGACGGCGTCCAGGACTTCAGCCACGGCATTCAAGGTTGAGTGGCCCTTCCGAAAGCCGTGCTGCCGGGGGGACAAGTCCCCAGCGGCTTCGACGGCCAACCTCAACCTGGGTTTCAGCAAACTCTCAAAGAGTTTACCCGCCGTGTCCAACATACAGAGTGGTCTGTATGCCGACGGGGACTCCGGGTCACCTTTGCCTTTGCTGATGAGCGCCTGTCCAGCTGTCTTCCAGCGTGACGGAAACACACCCGCCGCCAAACACGCGTTGAACATGCGCAGCAGCAGATGTGGGTGACTTCCCGCCACAACCTTCAGAGCCTCAACCGGAATGCCATCAGGGCCTGGAGCTCTGTTGTTGTGCATGGCAGACGACGCTGCCACGAGCTCCTGTTCCGTGAACAAAGGAACATCAGGCACCGGCCCCGTTACTCTTTCCTCTCGCCTCACAGGGTGACTTGGGAAGAGAGCATCAACGATGGCCGTGATCGTGCCTGCAGGCATAGAGGCACTGCTGGTCCCCATTCCCCCGAGCTTTCTCGTGACGAGCTTGTACCCTTTTCCCCATGGATCGGAGTCCACGTCCTGGCACAGCTCCTTCCAGCAGCGAGCCTTGCTCAGGCGAATTGCACTGGCAAGAGCTTTTTTCGCAGTCTTGTGCTCTGCCGACCTGGCCAAAGCCTCCGGTCGGTTTCGAGTTCTCTGCGCTCTTCTGCGAAGCATCAGTGCCGTTCTCCTGAGCTCCGCGATTTCGTCCGTCCACCAGTACACGTGGCGACGACCCCGGACAGGTTTTTTCCGAGGCATCGACGAGTCGCATGCACGCTCGATCAGCTGCATTGTGGAACCCACGAGAGCTTCGACCCGATCTCGATCAGCGGAGTCAAAGCGCTCCGTCAAACCGGCCTCGGGGCTACGACTGAGCCGCTCGACGAATTTTCCCCTGTCCAGTTTGGCCTGATTCCAGCCAATTGGGTTTCGGGTACTGCATCGACGAGACAACTCGTTTTCTTCCAGATTGAAGGAGATGAATTCGTGGTCACTGGCCGTGTACACGTCCATCACCCCCCACCCCGCTACCAGAGGAAACAACCCTGCCGATACCAGCGTGACATCTGGTATGGAGTCACCAAAACCAGGTCTTCGGTATGTCGGCATGTCCCCTCTGTTCGCCACTTCCAGGTCGAGCCTCGAGGCCATCTCCAAGATTCGTCTCCCCCGGGCGTTAGTGACTGGCATGCCCCATTCAACGGCACGCGCGTTGAAGTCCCCAGCAACTATTACGCCCCCCGAGACACCCTGAAGACTGTCTTCCAGCGCCTCCAGCCTCTCCCGGTACTCCTCGGCGGAATAGTTTGGAGAGAGGTAGACACTGTATACGTTGACTCGCCGAAGTTTCACCCAGACGTAACCGTCACCGGATCCGTGACCCAACACCTGAATCCCCCGACTGTCCGAAATCCAGAGAGCCGCGGTGCCAAGCCGGTCATAAAACCAAGATGGACTGGTTTTGATCCGGTAGGGCTCGCTGACGATCACGATCTGGGCTTTGACCTCACAAGCAAGCTGCTCAAGAATGGCGTCAGCTGCTCGACTCCGCTGCAGGTTTGCCTGGACGAAACGGATCATTTCGTGGCAAATCGAGCCCTCTTAGCGTCTAGGGCTTTCCTGAAAGCCCTGCACGCCCCTGAGCCCGGAATGTGGTCCGCGGACGCTCCAGGTGTACCGGTGCAGAGAACGCAAGAAGCGGCCGCTGTGCAAGCAGCGGCCTTATGTTCGCCGCTACCGCACTTCCAACAATTGTTGCCGCGGTCGAGACCGGAGCAACTCCGACGCGTGTGGCCGTACCCGAGGCACCGAAAACAGCGTTCTACCTCAAGGCGCTGCCGAACTCGGCAGACGACCCAGCCAATCTTGATCTTCCCAGACCGAAGAAAGAGAAGACCGTCTTTCTCTTCCATCTCAACGACAGCCTTTCTCTGCTCCCGCTTGTTTGGCGAGAACAGGGTGACCTTAGGCACACCGGAGATTGTCGGAAGGTCTCTTGTGATAGCCGCAATGACATCGGCCTCCGAAGCCAGGGCGTCTAGATCCAAGATCTCTACCCTCAGCTTCGGGATGATGGAGCGGACCTCGCCCTTGTCCCCTATAGCTCTCTGAAGTGCTTCCTGGAGTTTCCCCCGGTCGTCACACTTCGAGAGCTCAAGGAGAACCCCCCGGCCTCCGTCTTCCGGATCTGCCGAACCACAGTTCCGGAGTCCTCTGGCGTCACCTCACTCTTCAACAATCCGAGGATCTCCGAGTAGGTCTTGCCGGTGGACGGATTGATCAGGACCACCTGGTTCCTGGTCTTCCTAGGCCGAGTCTTCTTTGGCTTCTCCTTCTTTTGGCTGGGTGCTTGGGAAGGCGCGTTTTCCGCCTCTTCCCGATTCTTCTGGGCTTTCGCCTCCGCCCGAAGCTTCCTCCTCTGTTTCTTGGAGAGGACCTGATTAAAACCCTCCCTGTCCGCAGACGCAGTGGTGGCTTCTTCTCCGTTCCTCTCCACGTGGACGGTCCTGTTCTTGACGTCCGGTCTCTTCTCCGTTTGCTGTTCCGCAGGAGGGCTAGTCGCCGATCTCTTGGCACCACCACCAGGCGCCCCAGACTCCGAAGATGGAAGTGGAGCTTGCCCCTGCTTCTCCTCCAGAAGCCTGAGCCGCCTTAGCGATGCCTTCCAGAGACCGAGCATCGAGTCAAAGACATCAAGGGATGCATCCAGGGTCACTATCCCGTTCTTGATGCCCATCGACACGGTCTTCTGCTTCGCGACCGCGGCGGACATGTCGAGGAGAGTGTCCCGCATCCTCTGCAGTTCCTCCTCGACCTTTTCCTGAGCAATAGCCACGTTCCTTTCATCCGGCGAAACTACCGGAGACGGAGCTCGAACCGTTCTTGGCTTTGGGGTATTCCTCGAGCTGGCTGAATCCGTGGAAGCCAGCGCGACCACAGGAGAAGAGGCCGGTGGTGGGGACCTCGCTACTAAGCTACTCCTCCGAAAAATGGAGGCAGTACTGGCGCTAGGAGGAGGGAGTTCTGGAAACTCCCTCATATCGTTGCCAATGTTGATGTTGTCGTTGTTTTTAGGGGTTGCCATACTTTAGTTTAACCAGCGCATCGCACGACGAGGGTGAACCCGGAATTGGCCAGGCGAGGGTATACCCAGGGGGACGATGCCCCCACCCCAGTTCCCCGGGGACCCGACCTCCGTTTGCCGGCACCGGATTCCAGACGTGCCGGGGTTCACCGTGGCAGTGCAGAGCCCGACCTCTGCACCCACGCCGCACTCCCTGACCAGGGCCCGAAGGGGCTGGCTCCTGACACCCACTGAAGAGAACCCATCGGCAGTGCAAGCACACATCAGCCCCTGCGACACCAGGGACACTCCCAGGGACCCCCCAGTGGACACCGGTCGAAAGAAGGCGGAAAGACAACCATGATGCGGGGTCGAAGAAAAGAAGAAGATGAGCAAGGCTTGCCCAGGAAAGAAGAAAGAAGGCGAGCCAAGGCCCAAAAGGTGAGAAGAAAGGCCTTGGCCCTGAAAGAAACTGTGAGAAGAAGAGTCTCACAGCCAAGTGGATTTTACCCGCGCTAGCCGTGACGCCACTGGCTTGTGACGCCCCGTTGCCCAGGGTGCGCGACAAGGACGCCGCGGGAGGGATCCACACCCTGCACCCCCATCCCTAATGTTATTCTTATGGAGAATACGTAAAGTTTTATATCTCCCTTAATTATGAACATAAATTGTTAAAACTTGGTATGTAGTTTCAACTGGTTGAGTTATATTGATAATTGAAAAAAAACATATTTTATCGTCTTAGTTGCAACAAACCTGCGTTCTCAGCTCTAATCTTATTCTTATGGAGAATAAATAAAATGCTATATATCAGTTATTTATTTAAGTAATTTTATGAAACTTGGTAAACTTGGTAAGGTTTTTTGGATTTTCTCCGCAACCACTTAACCTAGGTTCATGATTCAAAATACTATATTATTTGTTTTTTTAAGCTCTATAAAATGGTTGGAATAAAAATTGTGTGTTTTACAAATTTCAGGGTGAAAAGTGCAAAAACTGATTTTTGGAAAATTTTGAAACCCCTTTCCCATGGTCCGATTTTTCTGGTTTTCGAACTTAAAGTCATGAATGTGGCTTTATGTGGTAGTAAGAAATATATTCATGCATAGGAAATTCGCTGAGTACGCAGGTTTGCTGCGACGGGGGTATTTTTTTCAATTGAGATAAAACTGAAAAATAATTTTTGAAAAAGGTAATGCGTATTTTTTGTAGAGTAATTAAGGATAAATAGCTAAATTTTTTACGTTTATAGTAGACAAAAAAAGCATCAGAGTATTACATCCAGTAGTATTTATCTAGTATTACATTGTTACGTGACTCTTTGCTCTCAATTAATATTAATTGTATAACTCGCAGGTTTTTGCTATATTTTTATTGGCATTATAGTCTTTAGTGTTTCCTCTCAATTACAATTATTGCCTAGTAAACAAAACTTTTAACGTCACGTATGTAATAGACGAAACAGATTTATTATACTATTTTACATCTTGATTGAATAAAGGTCCTTCCACGGTTCACTATAATTTTTAGCATGCGAATTTATTATGTAGGCCCTACATATCAGTGGAATTAGGCGATCTCAGCTTGCTCGCATGCGCTTTACTTTATTTATTCATAAGCTGGGAAAGAAAGCACTATGATACTTTTTCTTGCTACAATGCCTTATTTTTGGTCACGAAACATTCTTAAATTTTGTTTTCGTTACTCTCTGCAGTCTAAGATTATTTTATCTTTTTAGGAGTCCCAAAGGTCTTATAGTCTATATTGAGGCATAAATGCAGGTTAACAATATTTATTCTTCTCCGTATAGTCCTAACAAGGAGTACGCTCTAATGTCGCATATCAGGATGAAGCGAAGAGTTAAATTGCCACCTTATTTTGATAGTTAATTGACACTTATTGAGCAGTTTAAATATTGTGATTTGCAAGATAAAATATTGGCAAAATTACTTTTTTAATTATTTTAAAAAATACCATCGTAGAGTATCGTAAAGCATAACAAAAGTCATTAGGTGTAATACAAATGTATAATATAACATTTTAAATAATATGATAACATCATGCAATTGCCTGAAAAAGGACATCAACAATAATTTGCAAACCTCAAAATACTATTCAGTGCAAGTTGCAATTTGTAGCAACAATTCAGAGAGCTACATCAGTTTTTTATATTACAGGAGGGTAATTTAAATTTGTAGTATATTGCCGATTAACGTGCATTTTAATAAAAATAGCATACTAAAAAAGTAGAAATATTGTTTTATTACAATAAATTTTAAATTAGGAGTTTGAGTAAACAATTTTAAACTATTTCTTTGTTAAGTGAAAATATATCTTTATGAACATTTGCGTAAAATAAAATCAATACGTAGTATAAATTGAAGTCACTCTCCGCGTCTGAATGTTTATCCGTTAACTCCTCCTATACCACTCATCCAATTTTGATGAAAATTTGCATGGCCATTCATTCAGATTAACCATAGAAAGATTTATAGCCACTAATCAAAAGTCCTAGGGCTTTTAGATCTTAGCCACACTGGACTTAAAAGTTGCCATGATATTATTATAGAGGAACAATTTGTTATTATTTTCACAGTATATTAATATAAACAATTGTTAACAGCTGTCTATTTATTTTGTTAGAAAGCTGTAGTGTAAATTGTATGGATTTTTTCGAGTATCAAAACAAATCAAATTTGGAAAAATAATCCCTCTCTAAATTACTCCTTGTTTATTTTTCCAATAGGCGCCTCACCCATACATCTGATTGCAAGAGACTGGCACAGTGATCCAGGTTAACCCTAGGAAGGTTTCTAGCCATTAATACAAGTCTTATAGACCTTAGTACTTCGCCCCACTGGCCTTTTATGGAGATCATATGATCATTGTGATCCTATTGAGAGGTGTAGCAACCAATCTACTACATCAGAGTCAAACATAAGCCTAATCCTGTTCCACAAATGTTTTAGGGGTCTGCCCTCTTGCTTGACCTTCAAAATACTTTTTCCAACCAGCTTGCAGTTTCTACTGGACTGAGGGGTAAAATTCAGTAGAAAAATAGCTGAGAGGTATAAGTCGGACATAAACCTACTTCTGATAATATTATACGTTGCCCCACTGGAATATACCAAGTTAATCATGATTGAACCGACGGGGCTGAAATTTTTTAGAAAAATAGATAATACACCAGAGTAAAAATAAACGTTCCCTCAATCCAAGAATCCTTGGTCTCTGCCCCGCAACTCTTTATTATTCCCATGTTCAAATTATCGCACACCTAACTACAAAACAAATTAAGCTGAAATTTCGATCAAACATGTTCTTCTTGTCCTTCTACCACCTTTAATTTGAACTCATGCAAAGCCAGGCCGGGTCGCTAGTCTTCTATAAGGGAAAAACTATGAGTGTTTAAAAGAAATAACAAACAAAAAAGCAAATAAAGTTTCTGTATTATTATTTAAAAAGAACGAGACAAAGATAAATAAAAAAACAAAACCAGCTTACAAATATATAAACAATCATTTAATTTTTCCAGTACCGTATTAATTTTTTACTAAGGTAAAAAACTTGTTTATATGAAAGTAAAGATTGGACATGAGTATCTGATAAAGAAAACAAAATATACAGTTTTATTTTATTTCTCAATGGTGCTTTTTTGTCGGTAGGCCATATCTCCCTAATACTTCAACGAAACGAATAATTATTGAGCTATCATTTATAATTTTAAAAATACTGTTACCATCAAATGTGTAAAATAAATAAAGAACTCAAAAATATAAAAATGATAATATAATGGGCGATTTTCACTTATTTTAATGTACTGGTAGCACCATCTTACAAAGGCAAATAACTTGAAACAGGTGCCTCAATGGGCAAGCTGCGCATAGGAAATTCTAGTAGAACTAAATTGATAAATATATTTACAAACAAGTCTTGCCAATAGGCCTATAAAAAAATAAAGTACAGAAGACACCCTCTTAAATGTCTTCCATGGGACCAAGCCGTAGGTAGGATAACAAAAAATAAAGGGAAATGGGCGATAAAGGAAAATAACCGTATTTGGCATTTTTTTAACCGTCAGGAACTTACTAAATCGCTTTCGTGTGACATTTTGTAAAAATATTTATATAATAAAAAAGAATTTACTCGGCTAAAAAGAATTAATGTTCTTACACACATAACAAGTAGTATCAAGTTCAGTAGTAAATGCACTACACACTCTGGCCAAATCTTTTAGGTGAGCGACTCACCTTGTTAGTTATCCGTTAGTTTATTTATTTATTTAGAATCTGTCAGAAAGTATATTTATGTTCTATACAGGCATGATGATTGCTGAGGTTGACATGGGTGCTTAAGTGCCTTCCTCAGCCAACGCAAGGCCTGGGGCAAGAAGTGTTCGCGAGGACTTTCATAATTTTAATATTGCGCAAATAATATCACTAAAAACCATGCAGGCCTATATAGAACAGAACATGTTTGT
The DNA here is from genome assembly GCA_963675035.1 of Allygus modestus. Taxonomy (NCBI): domain Eukaryota; kingdom Metazoa; phylum Arthropoda; class Insecta; order Hemiptera; family Cicadellidae; genus Allygus; species Allygus modestus. The sequence continues at coordinate 63,191,165 of OY776112.1, forward strand.
GTAGTAAACTATGTAATTACAGTGGGGCAAGTGATTTTAAAAATATGTTATATAATGACAAAAAACATGGACAATTACCTATAAATAAATAAGTAATTATGACAATCATAAACGAGATGAGTCCGCTCTGACAACAGTTCGGGTTTATACTGACAGCTTAAAGAAAAACATTGAAGTAAATAAATGGATTGCGCGTGCAGCTCCCCATTCCCTCGTACCGCACGTGTATAGTCCCGACACATGCTTGCTACGCTGAGTACACTCGCCATTGGCTAAATACAACGGCTAATTCATGTACTTCCGAACTTGCCGTGAAATTATAAAACATGTTGTCAATATTAGAAAAATATGTATCACTAACTGCTTCTACGTTGTCATCAGTTGTTCAATTGTTAATCCCTAAAAGTCCATATTTCTGATCCCAGTCATGGCCATGACGCCTCTAGCTTCCACGTAAAAAAAATCCTCAAGTGCGAGGCCTTCGTAGGTGCAAGGCCCTTGTTCGGCTGCACCTGTCGCGCCGCCCTAAGGACGGTACTGGGTGCTTATCACATTAAGTAGGTAGATAACTTGGGTTAGGAAAGGATTATAAGACGGTGTGGTCTGTTAGGTTCATTTTAGTATGTTTGGTCATTCCAAGTAGGCCTACAGTTTGCCTCAGCAAACTTAATTTTCCCTAAAAAAGTGAGTGGACATATGTGATATATTTAAATCCCACATGTAGGCTAAGCTAGGCCTATTATAAAATCCCCCTAACCAAGATCTATTTATGAATATAATAAACTTACAGCAAGGCTAAAGGTGGAATGTTATGATTAGCCAATTTGGGATGATTGACAAACAATAGCATTGGACTATCTACATTATATGAAAGTTAAATAGTCTTAAAGGATACTATATAGTCTTCATATTATTGCAATTAAAACTTTGTAGACAGTGTTTCAAGTACCTATATTTACAGTATCAGAAGTTTGTTTTTAGTCGCATCTTCTCTTGCATAGGCTACATGTTATGAGGGTTGATTTTAATATGTTATACAGTTGACCATGAAATATTATTGAATACATTAAGATTGGCAGGCTTCAGAGGGCTACACCACAAGTGGTTTGAGAGTTACAATCAAAACAGAAATAAATATGTAAAAATTTAAAATAATTGTAGTGGTATTGGTTATATTAAATTCGGAGTCCCACAAGGTTTAGTTTTAGGCCAACTTTTATTCCTAATTTATGTTAATGATCTTTGTAATGGTGCGTTTAACGGCAAAGTTACTGCTTTTGCAGACGATACTGCGATTACTGATACTTGCGATGTAAACATTGGCAATATAAACGACAAGATGACCGAAGACTTAGAACTGCTAAATTATTGGTTTATTAAAAGTTTTATGAAATTGAGTGGAAAAACAAAATACATGGTATTTAATCTACGAGGAATAAAAGACTTTCAGAAAGAAGTAATACATCATAATATTAATTGTTTAGGTAACCATGACTGTGGATGTTTAAGAATTGGTAAGGTAGATGCAATGAATTATTTATGTGTTCTTATTGATTCCAATTTATCGTGGAAAAGCAATGTCAGCAAACTTAAAAATTAACTGCTAAAAAGTGTACGTATATTTTACTTGCTACGTAGATTGTGTCCTCTCAAAGTACTGATTAAGGTTTACCATGCTCTTGTAGGTTCAAGACTGAGCTATGGTCTGGAATGTTGGGGAGGTAAATATGTACTCATTGAATACACATACATTGAGTACACATTGAATCTTTTATAGTACTCCATAAAATCTTCATCCGGATTAACGGATTAACGGTTAGCCACATTTTCAACAATTCAAAATTCTTCCGATTAGAAATTTATACATTTTTAAGGTTTTAAAGCTTTTTTATATAAAAAGTTCAACAAATTTACTTGCAGAAAATAACAGATATCAGCTTATACATTATTTCGTGGAATTTCCAACAATTTAACTGTTTTTAAGAATTTCTATACCTACAATGCGCCTCATTTACTTAATTTATTATCACCACAAATTGTAAACTATGGAACGATACGATTGTTTTTTGCATGGATTGACAAATATTTTACAGTCATTAGAGAATTGTGATAACTTATTTCAAACATGGCATTAGCAATGGAATTCCCATTGTCTCACTATTAAAGTGCAATAATTTGTTTACCAGCCTCAATGGGATTTATCTTTTATTTTGTTGTGTGGTCAAAGATCTACTTTACATACATATTTTACTCTCACCAGCCCATGTGTTATTTGTTAGAATATTGTTAATCACATACTTATTACTACACTTTGTAATACACTTTTTATTCTGTTGTTTATGGTTGTAAATGTTTATATTAAATAGTTCATATTGCTTATTAACGTGTTATTTTTTAGTACAGCAGCAAGTAAGTTTCTTGTTTTTACCCCTTTACTTAAATTTAAATTTTCTCTTATTTGAATTTTGTTTTGAGCAACATGTCTTTGCTCTTTGTCATTTGTTTTTAGGTTTTCTGAGTGATGGACATCTTACAAGAGCTTTGAGCTTTTGAGATATTCCTAATTTATTTCTTTATTTCTTTATTAGTAAGTATATTAGTTGCCATAATTAAATTATGGTTAAGACTAAATTACATAAACAGAGTATGTAATGCTAATAATAACTGATAGAATTTTGATTATTTAAATCCTTGAATCTTATAAAATAATCTTCATCCAATCTTGAAACACAACATTTTGATTTTAAATTTATATTATATTTTCATTGTTGTTTTCATTTAAAAAATCTTCAATTTTTAATGGATATTTAATGATAAGGTATTGCTTTCATTTATTTTTGAATTGTCTTATGTTATTTAAAGATTTTATTTCTGAAGGAATTTTGTTGTAAATTTTGATTGATATCTAGTCTGAGCATCTTTGTCGGAATGTTGAATTTGGATGTGGCAAGTCTGTATGGTTAATATTTCTCGTGTTATAATTATGAATTTGTCTTCTGAAGGAAAATTTATCAAGGTTCAAATGTACAAAACTTGCTGCTTGTAATATAAAAATTTACGATAATGTTAGAATATTTAATTGTTTGAATTAAAAGTTTTTGTTTTTTTTTATTTAAAAGTTCACACGATGTTCTTCTTGAGACTTGACAAAGTGCTCTTTTAGCTTTTTTATGCATTTTAAATACAATTTTGGCATTTGGGCTTGAACCCCATATAATTAGTCCATATGATATATGTCAATGGATATAAGCATAATATACCATTTTATTTATGTCTAGAGTGCAGCATTTAGAAACAAATTTTATCAAAAAGATTCCTGAACTGATTTTTTTGCAAATTTATCAATGTGAGATAACCATGAAAGATTTGGTTGTAATGTTAATCCAAGAAATTTATACTCAGTTGCCAGTGGTATTGTAGAGTTGGCAAGTTGAACAAGTTAAATTGTTTCATTATTAAATTTTTTATTATATTTCACTCTTGTATGAAAAATTACAAAAGATTGTTCTTTTATCAATGAATACATATTTGTGTATATAACAACTTATATATATTTGAAATTATTTGTATTACTGTATTTTTACGTTTTTGTGAAATCAATAACAATTTGAATTGAAATTGAAATTGAATTGTTTGGCCAGTCAAAGTACAGTTTACCTCGGCAAACTTAAGTTTATTACGAAAAGCAAGTTGACATCGGTGACATTTAGTAACTCGTAAATATAAATATTAGCTAAACCTATCATAACATTCCCCCAGTATACAGGGTGAATCTCGTAAGTTGTCCAGTATTGATTTCAGACAAACCGTTGGTCCTACGATGATGAAATAAAATTATTTCCCACTAAACCAACCCCAAGGAATAACGTAAAAATATTTTTAACGATTTTTAAATACAGGGTGTACCAGAAACTGAGGGTCACTAGTTCGAATCTACGAAATATCAAATACAAACGTATATCATGTTATACATCAAATTAAAGCTCTTTTCAATCCAAACCATTTGGCGGAATCGGATTTTGATTATTATTGATTCATTTCAAAATGGCGGCTGTTTTTGTGAAAAAATTAGTATTTTTTTGAATACCCTGTATTTTTCTTAAAAATGCAGATATCTTGATTCTGATTCAAATATCGCATTCCTTATGAGCAAAGCTTTATTTTGATATGCAACACTTCAATATTATCTCAAAAACAAAAAGTTTCAAAAATATCAGTTTTTGAAAATATGTACATAGCCAAAACTCAAAAATTTCAAATAGCACTATATGTCAAATAGCATATCATTTTAAAGGTATTGCAATTCTAAGAAACTTTCAAATTTAAACCTTATGCGTATCTATTTTGGTTTTCGAGTTATCAACAAAAAACATGTTTTCCACATTAAAACGCATGTTATTTGTTAAACATGGTGGTAATAGGCAGCCTTTACCACCATGTTTAACAAATAACATGCGTTTTAATGTGGAAAAACATGTTTTTTGTTCATAACTCGAAAACCAAAATAGATACGCATAAGGTTTAAATTTGAAAGTTTCTTAGAATTGCAATACCTTTAAAATGATATGCTATTTGACATATAGTGCTATTTGAAATTTTTGAGTTTTGGCTATGTACATATTTTCAAAAACTGATATTTTTGAAACTTTTTGTTTTTGAGATAATATTGAAGTGTTGCATATCAAAATAAAGCTTAGCTCATAAGGAATGCGATATTTGAATCAGAATCAAGATATCTGCATTTTTAAGAAAAATACAGGGTATTCAAAAAAATACTAATTTTTTCACAAAAACAGCCGCCATTTTGAAATGAATCAATAATAATCAAAATCCGATTCCGCCAAATGGTTTGGATTGAAAAGAGCTTTAATTTGATGTATAACATGATATACGTTTGTATTTGATATTTCGTAGATTCGGACTAGTGACCCTCAGTTTCTGGTACACCCTGTATTTAAAAATCGTTAAAAATATTTTTACGTTATTCCTTGGGGTTGGTTTAGTGGGAAATAATTTTATTTCATCATCGTAGGACCAACGGTTTGTCTGAAATCAATACTGGACAACTTACGAGATTCACCCTGTATATTACCAAGACCTACTTATGGAAAAAAAGTAACAACAAGTCTAAAGTTAAAATATGATGATTGACCAACTTGGGATGGTTGAGATAACATTGGCCTACCTAAATTAGCCTATAAGAAAGGTAAATAGTCAAAGTATACTGTCTGTTATGGCAATTAAAACGCTGTAGACAGTATTTCAAGTTTATTAATAACATAAAAAGTTAGTTTTTAGTCACGCCTTTTGTTGTATCCGTGTTATAAATACAACTGTAGGCTAATATACAAAACCTGAGTATTATTCACACAAACTATCTCCAAAAAAAGACAGATACAAAACCACCAAGATGTGTGGTTGTTTTTTAGTAGTGCTGTATAATGTTAGCATTCTCACCGATTATACTTTTTATCGTGTTAAATCCAACTTTAACCAAAGTCGTGTTTAAATATGTGTATGGAACTCACAAGGAAACATCCATAACTTGTAGAAGGTTTACATTTGATTAATTTTATATCATTATCGAAATTATTATTAATATTGAACTCAAAAGAACGTCACGTTTCGAATTTCTAACAGAAAGGTTTACGTAGGTAGAGCCATTAGAACAAATTGAATAAATAAACTATTCGTTCGTATAACGTAACCTCAAACCTAAACACAAACATCAAACAACAAAATTACAGCAGCTAAGCTGATGTATTTTGAAAGTTCAAACAACGCGGTACTACAAAGCTGATGTTGGATTACAAAACTGAGTATAAGGTTTCACTACGTTCATCCAAATAAAAATTCACTACGTTCATCCAATAAATGGTATCTAACTGGCTTGATATGTACTGAATAATGTTCAATTAAAAAACTAATAATTATTAAAAGGTAATAATAATTCATCAATTATAGTTTATTTAAAAAAGCATTAAACCATTAAAACATTACCCTAAAAATGTCATGACAATCCTTCAAACCGTTAAAATGTAGATAGCGTCACTCTACTTCGAATTCTAAACTGAGTATAAGGATTCACCAAGTTCATCAAATAACTGGTATCTCAACTGGCTTGATACTGTAGATATTCTATTGCAAGCCTTTGTTGAGATGACGGTTGCCTACATAATTTTATATTATAATTTATAAGCTTTCGTAAGGCAGTACATTGACCTTCTAAGATTTAAATTAAACTACCTTTTAGGTTTTTAATAATTCCGTGATTTCGTGTTATTTTTATTTTCCAAACGTTTCCTTCACACTATGGGAAACATCTTCGGTGGATATAACATATTTTTAAATTTCAAATTATCGCATCTTAGATTTAAAATAGGTAGCCTAATTCTTTGATTTAATACTGTCAGAACTTAGATTCAACATTTTTAGATCTTCGGTTAACAGTTTCTCCCGAAAATATTTCCCATAGTTGGAAGAAAACATTTGGAAATTAAAATTATCACGCAATAACTAAAACCCTATTTAAATAGTTTAATTTATATTACCTATTTTATTATATTAATAAGTTTATTATATACTGGTAATATGCCAGTTGATTAGCTATAAATGCAAACCTAAACCCAAATGTATGCCTTGAGGTCAAAATTTGTATTTGCTAAGGTTACTGTACATATTAACAATACAACGTTGATAGTTTAAATATTTTATCCATGAATTAAATTCAAATGCATTGTGTAATGTAATGCAGGTTTATTCAACATAATCCTCATTTCATTGACCACTGCATTAGTAAGTAATGACTTGGAGAGTAAATATGACATTGAAGGTCCATCCCCGACACAACGCTCCCGGCAGTCCTAGACATCAAGTGTTCTTGTCTGTTAAATGTCTTGTTAAACTCTGCCCTACAGCATAACTAAGTACCTTACCGTTACTGTTAGGATTGATCTAGATTTTGTAGCATAAATTTAATCGCTTGCATGATTTTGTAGTATAAATTTCATCGCTTGCATGCAATTAATTAATTTTAAATCGTGTGTAAATCTAGCCTGACATTTATAATTTTCTTGTTTTTGACATACATAAAACATGTACAAGTTACACTTGTTATTTCTAACAAATATTTCAGCTTAGATCTACATGTTATCTCTACAAAAATGATGCTTTCAAGATTGTTTAGTTCAGCTGAAGCTGGAAACTGAAAATAGCATTCCAAAACGAAATAATTTCTTAGTTTTTGTTTTGTTTACTTCATGAAAATTATCACTAAGCGTTTTTTACAAATGAGTCTTGTTAAATCAAAAAGATCATAATAAAAATATAGGAATTTCAAATACAATTTAATAACAATAATACAATTAAAAATAATTACAGTAATACAATTTAAAAACAATTTACTGATTGCCCGAGACAAGAGGAGTTTTGTAAAAAACTGCCATTATCAGAGTTATTACTTCCTCGCCAAGAAGTCAAGCGGTTTTTGTCACATCACATCAGTCATCCGGGACGTTATGGCCGGCTTATGAGAAAAGTTTGAGCTTTCAGAGCGTAATTACTTTACTCTGAGGGTACTTATCCAATTTTATTTTTAGCTAACAACGTTTTTTCTGTGTATGTAAATCCCACTTTTGTTTTCAATTTGTTTTTAAATTTGTAGCCTCTTCCAAGCTAACAATGCTCATCATTGTGGTTCTCAGGCCTTTGCTTGTAAAAAGTAAGCGTAAGTAGTACTGCTGGGAGTCTGGCACAAATTGACCTTGAAAAGATGACGTCATCGGCGCCCACGTGCTGATCACGTGTCCTAACCTAACTTTAGACCACGTGTGTTAACCACGTGTTTTTTCCCGCGCTTTTTCAATATGGCGGCGCCCACGTGGCCGACCACGTGTTCTAACCTCACTTTTGTCCACGTGTGTTAACCTAACTTTGTACCACGTGTTTTTCCCCGCCTTTTTCCAAGATGGCGGCGCCCATGTGGCCGACCACGTGTTCTAACCTCACTTTCGACCACGTGGGCTAACCTTACTTATGACCACGTGTTTTTCCCCGCCTTTTTCCAAGATGGCGGCGCCCATGTGGCTGACCACGTCTTCTAACCTCACTTTACACCACGTGTGTTAACCTATCTTTGCACCACAGGTTTTTTCCCGCGCTTTTTCAAGATGGCGGCACCCATGTGGCTGACCATGTGTTCTAACCTCACTTTTGACCACGTGTGTTAACCCAACTTTTTAACACATGTTTTTTCCCGCACTTTTCCAAGATGGCAGTGCCTACGTGGCGGGAACTGCCTGACGTTTTTCCTAGGATCGTCAGTGTTACCAACCTTACTTTTTTGGTATCCATTCAGAGCATCCAGTACTACCAACACAACTGTCACTAATTTTTTAACTTGAGTTTTGACACTGTGATGGCAGCATCCGTAAGGTGGAAGATTTCCCTTGTTTTTAGTAACTGACCACTGTTACCAACCTAAAATTATATCTCGCTCCTTTTCAGTTCAGATTATATTATTAGACATTCATGTCTGCTGATTGATAGCAAAATATCCCAAATTTCCCGTTTACACCAAGGAATTCCTCTCTAATTTGACTACAGGGTAAATGAAAACAGTTTACATAGTGGGTACTACAAACGTTTATTTATTTCTTTATCATTTAGAGATACAAATGTTAGGAAATGAGCCCTCGCTACCGGTTACATGAAGCTTGTAGCCATCTTCCACGATCCTCTCCAGATCGGAATCTCCCAAGGCCTCGCTGTATTTTCCTGGTAGAAATACCGAGGTCATGATGTCGCTCCCCTGGATGTCCAGGACGACGGCCACTCTCCCAAATCGTGTGGTGACCCTCCGAGCCCCGACGATCAACGCCTCCGGATGACCGATGAGGTCCTTTAGCTGGACAGTCTCGGGAGATTTGCTCAGAGCAGTCAATTTTGCGTCCAGCGACATGATCTGTGAAAAAAACTAAGTTAATTACAATCCATAACAGATATAAACACACACACACACACACACACACACACACACACACAAACACACAAACACATTTAATATACCTTAGTAAGTAGTTAGTACGGTTAAACCACAAGACAACCCCAGAAACATGCATTCAAAATTTACACCTTACTTACTGCAGAGTGAAAAGCAGATACGTCTCGGAAGATCTGTATCGACGTCTCAGTAGAGAGGCTGAGAGAGAACTGATATCGGATGCTAGAATGCGCTCAGTATTTATAGTGCTCGGGCTCCCCACCCCGAGTGATAAGCTCCGCGGGGTCACTACGTAATCTGTTTCATTACACTACGACTAAGCTACACTACAGTGATAAACTAAATTATGATTTTTAAGTTAGAAAAACAAACGCATCTTCCCGAGAGCAGTTCCTCTGCACACAGGACATCTCCAGATCCTGATAACACACGAGTCACAGAATACATGACCACAGGACCTTAGTACGATCGTAGGCCTGCGGTCAAGGCAGACCCTACAACCGAATGGGGTCGCTTCTGGTGTGCCAGGTCGATCCGGAGATTGTGTAGTTGTATAACCAAGCACACCATGGCGCTCAGCGAGAATAGCCATTCTCTCGCTGGAAGAACCAAGGGGTGTACTGAGACGTCGATACAGCTCTGACCATACTGCTGGAGCTAGAGCACTCCTCTCATCGTCGTTGCATTCAACAAAGAAGTAGTTGAGCATGCCCAACGCTCCAGCCAGAGTGACCATCCATTGAAGGAGAATATCCTCAACTTCTGGCGACTGCCATGTAGGTGGAAATTCACTCTGAAACATAACAAATAAAAATTAAACTCCCAAATACTCACACACACACACACACACACACACACACACACACACACACCACACTCACCCGCAATAAATTATCCACAAGTACGCTTTCGCCATGTAATAACCCTGAGAGGACACTCCCGTCACAGCTCGGACTCATGCGCCGGATACAAAGTTGGCATACACTCCAGGTCCAGTTGTGTTGCCTTACTCTAGGCGTTCTTTGCTCAGAAGTATGATGAGGATCGAGAGCCGCTACGTAGACGTCATTCTAAAAAATAAATATTCCATTGCGGTTACAATAAAAAAAGCTATCATATAAATCTAATTAATTTATTATTTTTAAATAATTTCTCATAACCCACCGTTGAGACACGCTGGAATAGTCTACGTCTAGGCGGTAGTTCCTCAGCTATAGGTCTTAAACTCGACTGCGGTGTTACAAATGACACAGACCTCGGTTGGCTTGGACTCGGTGAAAGATAAGATGTAGTTTGAACTGAGTTGGATCGTTCGGGGGTAGTCTGCAAACAAATATAATGTCAGTACTTTTACAAACAAATAATAAAAGGGTAAAGATAGGAAACGATCGCCAAAAGATATAACCCACCGTCAATCTGTGTCCTCTTGGCGGGAATTCAAATGGGTCGGGAGTCTGAGGAGCATACCTCTGACCAAGGTTTGGAGGATTCTGCGTTCCAGACGGTCCTGCCTGGCCTTCGTTCTGGAATGCGTGTCTCGACTGGAAGAATAAGAAGTAATAGTATTAGCGTATTCCATAAAAACCAAAGTATTACTCTCATACATACACCCTTACACGCAGGATATATACCTACCAATGAACGAATAATGCGAGCTGGAGTCCCGTTGATGAAGGTGTTGGTTGTTGAAATCCCACCCTGTAGCATTCTATCCAGCATTCTTGTCGCCTCCGTAGGATTGAGGTACGTCCCCTGGATCGGCACAGTTACCTGAAATAATCAATTATTTTACTATGCGCAAAGACCCTGAAAAGTGCTGCCCTAATTCTTGTCCTCAACGTTTATACGTACATTGTCAATTTGAAGAACTGCTCCAGACTCCATAAGGTATGTGTTTGTATAGCCCGCTTCTTCGTGTCTCCTCTGTGTTTCTGGAGAAGAGAACAGACTGTGTCTCGCATCGGTTGGTGAGAACAGGTCAGGAGATGGTGGTCGTGGGGTAACAGGACGATTGGCCCCAGGTGTTCTTCTTATCTCCTCATCAACCCTTGGGAGAACGAGACGGCTTCTCCTTGGAGTATGTATTCCTTCTTGCTCCTCAATGTCCTCGGCAGCCAACAATAGGTCCTCATCAGATGAGGAGGTAAACATTCTGTAAGGCTGTAGAAAAAATACACATTGTAAGAATATTGAGTAAAACACACACACACACACACACACACACACACACACACACGCACACCCACACACACACACACACACACGTGCACGCAAATAATAAACCTACCGGAGGCGTAGCCTTCAGACAGCCTATGATTGTTAAAAGAACAACCGTCGTGGTCAGCATGTTGCAGGGAATGATCAGTGCGATCAGCTAACACTTATTTATACTGTAGGGTATCACTTGACCTGATTGACCCAAGTTTCCACACCACAGTAGACCATATCGGTCAGGCTGTACCGGCCCCAGTGCGTTCTTTTTGGTAATCCAGAGCATCACCAGTAGTCCTAACCTCTGGAGTAAGGGGCCCCATCCATCGCCCACTTACGGTGGTAGCCACTCCATAACAAAATGCTACCTCCCATGACCCTGGTTTCCACACCACAGTAGACCATATCAGTCAGGCTGTAAGGGTCTCGGCGCGTTCTTTTTGGTTACCCAGAGCATCACCAGTAGTCCTAACCTCTGGGGTAAGGGGCCCCAACATCGCCCACTTACGGTGATAGCCAAACCAAGGAAAATCGCTATCCCCCTTTCACACAGAGTTTACAATAATATTTAAAACCTCCACGAGCCCGTTCAAGCCATCACGGGGTTACCCTCAACCGAATGCCGAGCACCCCCGCCCCTTTACTAATCACCCGTTGAGGTATACTACTTATAAGCTATTTAAATACCACTTAAAGTCCGTTCAAGTCATCACGGGGTTGCCCTCAACTGAATGCCGAGCACCCCCGCCCCTTTACTAATCACCCTCAGTGGTATACTATGCACAATTATTTACAACCTCCTCAGAGGTATACTACTTACAACTATTTACAACCTCCAAAAGTCCGTTCAAGCCATCACGGGGTTGCCCTCAACTGAATGCCGAGCGCCCCCGCCCCTTTACTAATCACTCGCGGAGGTCTATTCGTTTTCCAAGTACTTGTGATCAGTTAGAAATTTACCGCTTACATTCTGGTACAATGCAATATTGTCCCAATCGACTTTATCAGAAAAATCATGTATGAACTGTTCAGACAGAAACTGATATCTACTCAGTACTTCCCAGGCTGTAGCATCAAATCCGGGAGCCATTTCCCTAAGGAACGATTCAGAAAACAGTTTTCTTCTCAAAATTCTAGACCAGGTAACTCTGTGGAAGTACATTCTCAACATGTCTAGAGAAAAATCATAGTTTTCCGACAGCAAATTCCAGTCCATATAACGGTCAAATTTAATAATGAAACTGTCGGTCAAAACGCCTTCTGGAGCTTTGTGCTCCTGCGAAAGTAACTGCCACGTGGTCTCCATTGCAAATGATTAAATTTGAATTGTGTCCTCAGTTTTAAAGGTTATGCTGAAAGGACTTTGCACTGTGCAATGCACAGTAAGCATCAGGATTATTATGATGTTGTGGGAGCAAACAGTGTACACTACAGGGTTCACCGTGATCCCAAGTAATTTCCCTGACATCATGGTGAAATTCCCGCAGGAATGCAGCCTTTTCAAGACCGTTGGTGTATATCACTCTGAAAGGTTTACACAAATCATGTATGATCCGTTCATTATACTTGACACCATCGTCATCCCATTTTATACGATGAAAATGGCGCGAAAGCCATCGCGCTGTGCATCGCATTTTTGCATTTAAATGGTAAAAACTGTAAGGTGATTTGAATACGACCTGACTTTGAAGGTTTTTCCCAACCACCGCCAACTCTTTAACAATAAACCGGTTATTGTTGTCCTTGAACCCGTGAAATTCCACTATCGCCGCCATTTGCAATTCTAACCTCGTCCAATAGCCTGTCAGCAACGAGACAAGGTAGCTCTACAGGTTTCGACACGTCTTCCGAACCACTATTAATTCTGTTAATGTATGCCTGGATCAAAAGTTCGTTGTAAAACAGTTCGTTAATATCTCTGTGTACGATAGGGAGGACACTCACAAACTGAGACCATTCGTTCCGATTTAGAGTTAAAGTATGCTCTCCGTCATAGAGGAATGCGCAAGATTTACCAAAAACATTCTTCACCTTTATATCCTCCCCTCCATCGAGACACCAATAGAATTTGGTTTGATTCTCCAAAGCGGCTTTTATGTCATTAAATTGCACAGAAAATTGTTTAAAAGTGTCTAGTGGCCAGTATACAGTCCCTTTATGCCCCTTGAACAGAATCCCCAGACTATTGCCTCTGTTTTTAAAAATACCGATAATTAAACACTTTGTCAGCTCGGAATTTAGAAAGTGAACAGTCTTTAGAAAAATACCGGTCATTACGTCAATAGGTTCCTTGCGCCGCTTAAAGCGGATAAGGTCCATATCCATACTTACCTCTTCTCCTAGAACCTCTGATGATACATCCGCACTGGTCGGCTCCATGTCTGCAACTGAAGGATCTGCACGAGTTTAATTAGTATACTGTGTCATACCCCTCAGGGTAGCTGTTTTCCCCCTCCTCCTCCATTTTGATCGTTGGTGAGTCATTATACCCTAAAGTAATCAGTACCCGGGTTACATCATCATTCACGTCTACCTCTACAACTAAATGAGTTTTCAGTTCAAAAGTTTTAAATTCACAAGTTCCGTCTTGTTTACAAAGATACAAATTTACACGGCTAAATCGTTGGTGATAAGTTACTAGATTAAGGAGCTTCTCCGGAACACAACAATCGCAAAAGTCTGAGCCTGAAATAGTTTGGATTTTTAAACTGTCAAATTTCCCGTTCGGTTTGATGTCGATTCTTTTACCACCACCACTACGATCCCATTTTACCATTTCTCTACAATGTCTCCCGCCTTTTGAAAACGCAACGGTCACTTCAGCCACCTTATTCGCGACATATTCCCTACAAGCCCTAAAATTACGCCTAAGAACCTCCACGGTCGGATCCATCGTGACGACTGAGACCTAACCCACCTTCTAGTTTACTCTTTTTTGGTTCAGGCTCCTCCTCCTCCTCATCAGTCTCCTCCTCCCCCTCATCAGAAGTGTTATCGTATTTGGGGTTTCTGAATTTAATCACCACGTATTCTACATCATCTTTGTTAAATTCCCTAGATTCCGAGAGGCTAGTATAAGGACGGTCCGTCTCATCCCACTCGTCCTCAAGCCAAAACGATTCGCGTTCATGCCACCCGTCCTTGGTGTAAACGTAGACATCCAATTTGTTATACTTTAAAAAAGATTTCCTTTTTTGGAGAATCTGTTCCGACGAGAGTCCACTAAGAGTCATTGCCTCACTGTCCATAAATTCCAACTCAATTCTGTCAAATCTCCCGTTAGCTTTCACTTCCAACTTCAATGGCTCCCCGTCAAAATCTATTTTACGAACAAGTCTCCCCTTCCTCAAAAGATTTATACAAATCCAACCTACCTCCCCATACTCCTCCGAGCAGACCGAAGATACATCATCACCGCACGGACCCATGTTAAAGACTGATTAATGTTTAGTCATCGATATACTCTTATTCCCGCCACATCTTCCCCCTCCCTCCTTGACTTACATAACCTTTTTCACGGTCCCCGTGAGTAAAGTGTAAACTAGGTGAGAGTCGTGTAAAATGAGACAATAAGCTGCAGTATTGGCGGGAAATTTGTCCTTAGCTTCAAATTCCAACCTTACATCTACAGGTCCCGACTTGATTGTATCATTTTGTTTTGAACAGTCGATAACGTATAGTGTTGTCTTGTCTTTAAAAGTATCCAAATCCACACCAGGGTACGTATCCCTGCCGTAATAGGATTTTTGAAACCGCGAAAACATTTCATAAAATATAGTCATATCACCGTGTATGTTATCATAAGGATAGTATTGAGAGTTGAGGTACAGTTTTACATTGGAAAGAGCACAACTATCAAAGCAGGACATATCTGTGTTGAATTTATGTTTTTTGTCCGTCTGGAAGGCCAGTACAACGTACCGGGGTTTTTCCAGCTGAGAAGTTGTTTTAACAGTCCAAGACTGGCGAGTGTTGTTTTCCGGTAGAGAAGGGTATTCGTGAAGTTCCCAAGACCGGAAGGGTATTTGCACAGATGTATCTTTCTCAATCATTCGCAAAAGTTTTAAACGATATGTATCAGTGACCGAGACGTGAGGAAGCCGCCAGTACAAACTGCTTATCTCTATGGTGCAAGAGGTCGCGTCAGCGGATGTGATAGCGTCGAGGTCAGAAGCTGACCTTAGCAAGATAAGCTCTTGTTTGACGTTCACCAAGACCCTTTTGTAATCTTCAGCAAAACCGAGCAACATTCTCAACGGAACAGAAAATGTAAACTCTTTTCCCGCTTTTAGCGTTTTTCCCGCTCCTAGCCAACAGGCGTTTTTCAAACTATCCTTTTCGACATCACGCACGGAAAGAAGACCTTTTATGGTAGTAGCGATCCCTGGATTTTTGGTATGGTCCACCTCAATCCCTCCAATCTCATACCTGATGTCGTCAAATAGATACGCTACTGCGTTGTTGACAAACGAAATGTCGGCATCAGTACCTCCCGCCTTTTTACCAATTATCTTCCCAGTTATATGTAATGTACTTTCAAAGGGAGCGGTTATAATATCCTGCTGACTAACTGCGATTCTGATTTCATCGTTATTTTTATACGTACATGAGGCATACGGCTTGTAAGTGTGATACTCATATCCTGTAACGGTATTTTCATACTCAGCGGCGCTTTCTATAGCGAACATTTTGCACTTTGAATCCAAGTGATTCTAAAAACTTTACACTAGACGATGTTAACCGTTCCGTTCCCTTTTGGGTAATGAGAGGTGTTAGGTCTGTCGAATTCCTAAATACCAGGCCCATCCTGACGCTTTTTTAAGTGTAACCTCAACGATACTACCTCGTTTCTAAAATTCACCAGATCTCCGTCTTGATCCCTGAGCTGAACGGAAATTGTACTTACTCTCTGGACGTTCACAGGTAAATAAATGATAGGATTTGGAATTACGATGATTTTATACCCCGGTTCAACGGTAGGGTAAAACTCGTGTATAGTGTGTCCTTCTACACCGTTGAGAAACGATCCTCGTGCAATATTACATTCGACCCTGATTGAATTGACCTTTATTATATTTATAGTGTTTGGTGAAACATGTAGTTGGTTCTTGGGGTACATTTTCTTATCAAACCCCAATAACGAAGCTACTGATTTTTCCTTTTCAAAGTGTACATCCTCCTCACATTTCATCTCGGCCTTCAATGTATTGTTATTAGCATTTAATCTAAAATGTACGTGTTTTTTTATTTCCTCCTGGAGGTTTTCAATTTCATACGATCCCTCGGGGATGGTTATTTCGTGATCGTCTCCATAGTAAAACTTGTCATTTACATCTTTCTCAATGTTTGGTATCGAATTGTACGTTGATAGGTCCACTAAACCTATTTCCCAGTCACCTCCACTGAGCTCAAGAGGCGGGAAGACCTCACAGCTAATGGTAGAACCGGTGCCGCTAAGACAAAACATTGGTTAGGAACTCTAGACACAAATGTCCGCAAATAACTGAGTTGAAATTTTGACGTCTATCATAGTTATACTTAATATCGGCTGACGTTCCAAGATACCTGGTGATTTCAACAGGTGGCCGAAGGTTGCCAAAACTGTCAAAATAAAACACCTTATCCCCACGCTTCATATAACATACCCAGTGCGTTCCGCTGCCCCTATTCGAGTCTAGATTAACTATAGCCGATTCGTATTTCCTGGGCGTACCAGGTAATGTGTCCCGCATAAATACTCCTCTAAAGTGAGGCACATTAAGCTGAGTAGCGTAATACTGCAGTTTATAGTTAGTAAGTGGTTTTAGTGGGATTGACGTTTTTTTTTAGTGATTCTCTTCCTTTTCCTCTTTCCAGCGCCTCTCTTCGGATACGGTCTCAAGTACAGACCTTTACCTTTGGCAGGTTTTACACGTTTTACACGACGTCGCCTTCTACCGCCTCCAAATTTTGTTTTCGCCTTCATCGCTGTTGTAACGGTCCAGGCGGCTGCTTTTTCCCCCAAAGATGCGTCTGATGCTTTGACTCTTTGCCAAGCCCTTTCTGCGAGCTCTTTGTCAGCTTGTTGTCTTCGCCCCGCGTCTTTAAAACTCGAGTACGCTATATCGTGAATTTTACACGCTTCGTCCAAGGGGTTTACACCTTTATCACCTCTCGCTAATCGCTTCTTCAACCTAGTTCCGGGTCCACAGTAATTATAACCAGGTATGTGCAATTCAATAGGAAGCAAATCGATTGCTTTGTTAACAACTGAACCGATAATACCACCTCCTGCAACAAGAGCTAACTTTCGACTGTTTGATGTTGTTTTACGTTTAACCATTTTATAAGTGACTGATTTACCAAGAGTATTCACTATTAAATAGATCATCCCAGCTGGACTCTAACACTCTGCTTTTCCACTGTTCAGGAGGAACAAGTCTATTCCTCGCTTTAGTGGTAATATTTTTGTAAATAGCATAGCCGAGTTCACTTAAGGCCGTTTTGAGATACCTTTTACTTATAGCGTCATCCATGTCCTGAGGTTTAGCGAGATTAGATATTCTACGAGTGCCCGCATCGTATGTACCGTCTGTTGATTTAGGATTGTCACTGTAACCTATGGATTTGACTAAGGAATTTGATCTTAAGTATTCAAGATTAATAGCATCTGAGATATCCTCAGGAGGCCCTACCATTATCAGTCTATGACCCGAACAATTATAACCTTTTTTGACTTTAATCAGTGCATGAGAGGTTAGGTAACCCATGTTTACAGCATCCCCGTCATTCATAGGCCTGCCAACTCGTGTCAGACGTTTGTTACCAAAATCCCAATTTCCATCTTTTTTCCCAGGTGTTTCATTTTTTATATAGCCTAAATTTACAGCATCTCCGGCAAATACTGGAGGTCCTAAATCCTGTAACCTGTATTGGTGAAATGAATAACTATCTACTAATTTAACGGGTGATTTTGAGTCAAAATACCCCTTGGTGACTACATCGTCAGGATTTATCGGATTACCGGTATTACCAATTCGTTTATGTTGAGCATCAAACAGCTTGTCACTGTTCAATTTCATACACGAACTTAAGTGTGTCTGTAGAGTTTTTAAATTGGCACCATCCGTTTCAAGCAAAGGGTCCGACACGTTAGCTAACCTCTTGTTTTCCATATCGTAGCCACCATCTTCTGTCAGTTTGAAACCCTCACCTTTAGGACCTCGCAATCTTTCCCTCGCCGTGTGACGACCAAATTTGTCTATGGTCATCCCCGTGTACCTGTAACGACCGAATTTGTCTACGTTCATTTTAACAATGCCTGAAACCTCTTGTTACCCGATCCTTTTATAAATCCACCTTCACGTAGCTCTTCAATAATGTTTAACATTTCATTGGTATGCGAAGTGTTGCCTGTATCTGCGGACATGGTAATCAAACGTAGGCGATCAACAAGTTCGTTCGGATCGTCCCAATGAACAATATCACGCGAACTTGTAGATTTCCACTGCATTCCTGATCCTTTTTTCGTAGTAGCAGGAAACAGTTTGGCAATAACCCCCCTGTATTTTAGTGATGAATTCCTGTTAATATGTCCATGAGGATTGTAATCTTTCATATGCGCGTTAGTTTTCAACAGAATATCTCTGTAAGCCCTTAGATCTTCCGTGGTGTACTCGTCTTCATCCGGTATTCTTTTAAATAATAATTCATAAAGTCCGTCTGTGCCCTTGTACCGGATGCCTCCTATTTTAATATACCCGTCATCATCAAACTCTAGCTCTTTATCGCCAACCATAAGTGTATCTCCATTCTCGTACCTCGGGCCGTATAAGTGATCAATTTTTTGTTCTTTACCCGAACGATCTTTCATAAACATTTCCATGTACTTTCTGGTTGTGGGATGTTGAAAATGGGTATTTATAAAGAATGAGACGGTCTCTCTGCCAGAAGGTGTAGATAGTATGGTGTCAAGACGGGTACTGGCAGCCTCACTTGTCGGTGTTAATCTAGGTGACGGTACAGGTGACTCATATTCACCATCATCTTCCTCTTCCTTCAATTCTTCTTCTTCTTCTTCTTCTTTCGGTTCCAATAGTGACTCTTTTTTGGGAGTGATATTGGTTTTTTTTATCTCTGTAATTATTGGTTTGTATTTATTCTCGAAAAATCTTTCACTCTCAACAACCCCTGTCTTAAAACTGTTATACTTACGTCGAATAGCTTCCTTAAGCTCAGCTATACGTAAAGTAAGATGTTTCTTGGTCGGCTTCATGATCAATAATGTCTTTATGTCTACTTGTAAATTAATTAATAGCTTACGGTAGCTCTACCTGTCTGAAAAACATGGCACGATTCTTATGTTTACGTACATATTTAATTACGTCCAGAAGTGAAACCCCCGCAGCAAGATCCAATCCTCTGTAGTACCTACGCTCTCTAACGTCGAACCATGGAATCACGTATTTATGTGTATAGCTTTTAAATACCCACGCTCTTTTAACATCGTCCCTCCATTCTGACACGTGAGTCACGATGTACTTGTCATTTTCCACAGTTTTATTCATATACTTCCTTAACATCGCCATCGGTTTGTCGTGGCGTCTATTATACATCAAATATGAATTCAAGAGCCAGAATTCACACGGGTTTGTACCTGTAAACGCCCGCCATTGTTCAAACAACTTTTTATTTGTTACATTATATACACCTTTATTTAAAGTTATACCGAACCTCTCACACTGTGACGAGACTGTCGGTAAGGCTTCCCTGAGAAACTCTACAGTGTACAACCCCTGACAATAGTTGTTGACAGCAGCGAAAGGTTTTCCCCGTGGCCCTGTTGGTGTACCGTCAGGAATGGGACCCCAGGCAGTGTTGTAACTAATATCGATATAACAGTTCAGTGATAAAGCAGTTCTGTAAATCTCCAGCGGCGGTCTAATTGGTATAGTTCTTTCGGTCAACACAATGCATCTTGAGGCGTGCGGTATCTTACAACCGTACTCCAACATTCTCAATACAATCTGAGCAAAGTTTATACTCCCGTGCTGGTTACGCAAGGGGAGAACATTACCGAATATATCCGGAAAGGGTCTAAATCTAGAGATCAAGTTTTGATGGTCCCTCACGGTAGAGTTGTTCATGTCCTCGTGATAAATCACCAATTCCAACGGAATGTTCTTATTGTCGCATTTGTTTAAAAAATTAACCCATACTTCCCGATTATAAGTCCTTTCACTAGCTGAAATCATTAGCAACACTACTGGCGGTATAAAGGTAGTAACTACTGGCTTTTTGTGTCTCCAACACCTCCTATTGAGCGGATGACCGTGATCACCCTTCCTACTGCAATAGTTTCCACAAAATCTCTTTTTGTCTTTGTAATATAACGTGCACAAATTTGACTTGACATTGTGCAGTCTTCTATTGAACCCCCTCAGATCGTTGTACGTGTAGATACGTACCATTATAAGTCTTGGACAAAACTGTCTAAACCCATACGATACCTCCCTTTTTCAATATCACTATCCTTGTCTATGGTAACGAATCCATGGTTATTCTTCCACGCTACGCTGCATAACTGTTTAAACTTTTCAAATGTCATATCCGTATTAACATGGTCATAGTATATATGCCGAAGGTTCATATCATCTTGTTTAAATATTATCAAAAAGTTACAATTGTCCCTAATTAGTTGTTTAGGTATACGACTGTACGTCTGCCCCAAGTAAAATGTGTCTATATCTTTATGACGAGCCATGGTAAAATAACTCCTAATGTTATCGTGTTTTTCACACGCAATATCGTCAAAAATCATTATAGAATTGGATTTCGCCTCGCTAGGAGGTGGAATCTGAGAATTTTCATCAAACGCAAAGTAGCCTACCTCTTTAGGCATAGTCTTGGCCAAAAACTTGTATTTAGGTTGATATAGAGATTTAGAAAACACATACACATTACGAAACCTGAGTCCGTTAGTGTCAAAGAGTAAGTTGAAAAGAACGTTTGTTTTTCCACAATTTGACGGTCCACATATAATACAACGTATGGTGTTTGGCAGCAGAGGTCCGTGCCTTCTCTCCGTACTCATACCTGTACCGACAAACGTATCAAAGTTTTCTATAGGCAACTGTGAAGTGTGTTTGATAATACGCATCTTGTCTAAGAGTGATGGAAAATGATAATTGTATATTTATTTTATAGAGTTTTTATGTACCCACGAGTCGTGTGTTTTATCAAAACCAAGCCATCGAACAAGGACTCTGTCCCCCTTCCGTCTCAACACTTTTTCCACCAGGTAAACATCACCGGTTTTTGACAAACTAATTTCATGCTCGTAAAAACCCCCTTTCAGTATTTCACCATTGTAGTCTTGTAATATGTATGTTGTTGGCTTAGTCGGTTTAACAGCAAACACTGTAAAAACCTCATTGGTCCAATTTGGTAAATAGCCTTTGGTAAAAACTCGCTTGTGTTTACTTATTCTGACGCTGTCACCTACCTTTAACTTAGGCTTATACTTTACAGACTTAGTCTTATTGATCCTAGCCAGGATATCTTTGACATGTTTTTGTTTAACATCTTTAGGTTTCATCCCTATTGTTCTATGTTTTGTGTTATTGTAAGATTTTAAAATGTCAGGTAAAAGGTTTAACCATTCGTGTGTACCTCTAGCTGTGAACAGTTTCCACATACGTGTCTTTAGAGTTCGATTAAATCTCTCAACAATACTGGCTTTAAGTTCCGAATATGTAGAGTAATGGTTTATTTTGTACTCTTTAATAACCTTGGCTACGTACTGATTAAACCATTCCGTACCATCGTCAGTTTGAAAGTTTTTCATTTTGTGTTTCGCGAGTATAGGTTCTAAAGCCTTGGCCACCTCAGGCCCAGTCTTGTTTTTTAGCGGCACAGCGAATGCATATTTAGTCAGGCAATTTATTATCGTCATTATGTACCTATACCCTTTATTCAATTTCGCGTAAGGTTGCATTTCAACTAAATCCGCCTGATAAAGGTCCTTAATACCTTTCAAAGCCACCCTACGTCTAGGGAAATTTTTACGCGCCTGTTTGTGCAGTTCATCTGCTATTGTCTTCCTGACATCCATTTTTACACTGGTAATTTACAGGGAATTTTTACTTTTTTATTTAGGTCCCCCGGGATTCTGCGGCCCCTCCACCGCCGCAGATGCGTGACGGCCTCCAAAAACAAACTAGTTGCCGTCTCCGCCCCCCTGGTATTATGCAGGGACCACCGGCAAACCCTACATAATACCCACACAGCCCCTGCCTTCGCTGTGTGCAGTGGTGAGCTACCTCACCTCCCTTCTGACCTTAGGGGCCGCCAGCAACCATCGTGGCCGACGACCATTTTTTCTTTTGTCGCCTAAGGTCAGGTATTTCCGTGAAAGAGACACTACTACCAACACCACGTTTCATCCAGAATACATTCACACAGAGTCGTTCTAAGGAGCCACCCAGGTATGAAACTGAGTCACTCAGTTTACTAGACCCTCAGACAAGCCGTGGGAATCGAGGGGGAAACATATTTTTCCAGTCTTACACCCTCCAACGTTTTGATAGGGAACGGTCCAAACCCTGGTCTTGTTTACATCTAAGTTCGACCTGTTTTATCTTAGATAGTCATGGCATGTTTAAAGTCTGCCTTCACGTCGAGTGATTCCCCACGGCCAAGGAACATTCGAGTAGGTCACCCTACTCTACTAGACCTTCACAAACACTCATCCCGGTGAAACGTAGCGGTGGTAATAATCTCGGCAAGTTTTTGTGACATGGTTCTTTATCTGAAGAGTAAATTAGAGTTTTGTAATGATCTAAAGAATTTGGAAACGAGACACAATCGCATAACGTTGAAACAGGTAGATAAAAAGTGGGTTCATCCCCGTTATTCATCCATTGAACAAGTGAGTTATACTCGAGTTCGATGAAATAATCTAATATTAATGGGGGCAGATTTAGATATTTAAAATCGAGCACACAATATATAAGTCCCTCATGGTGAATACGAAGTGTGCACAATTCAAACAAGGATTTTACTCGGGACATGATAACACAGCGGGCACACTAAAAAGACTGATTGCGTATGAGAGTTCAAAGAGAGTTTATCAGTACCCCCACCGGTTTGCTCTTATTAATGAGCAGCAAAAATGATTGTGTGATGTTTAATGAGTATGATTAAGGAGGAGGAAGATGTTGGTGAACGGATACAGGTTAGGATTGCCTTGGCTGTTTTTGGTAGCCAAAAGGAAGGGTGTCATATTCACCTTCATGCCTCCTTTTTGGTCCTGTTACCTTGAAAAGTTTCTTCTCCGTGGTAGTTATAATTTTTTTATCTTTGGTCCGTCTAATTCTACGTTCAGTAGTCTCGACGGTCAGTTTTGCCTCACTGAGAACCATCTCTTTTAGTTTTTCAAAGTTCAACTGTTTTGAGGTGCTCAAATTGAGTGTTAAACCTTTAATCTTGCATACCTCTACTAAGGCGTTGCTGTTTGTTGAAAACACCAAATACGCGTAGGTCTTGGGACCGCCGGATACAAACTCTACAATATATGAGCCTGGGCCGTATTCCGCTAACTCATCCGTCATCTCCCCTAAGTAGTCACCCGTAGGGATCCTATACAGTCCATTTTTGTATATATAAAGGACAGAGTCTGTATCATAATAAAGGACCTGGCCACCGAGAGCTTCAAGATGTTCATAAAGCTTCAAGCGTGCCTGTGCTGTAGTAAACGCTGCCAGAACCACGTTAACTGTTCGTAGTGACTCTCCTATCTCGTCAATATTTTGCCAGCTGACGAGAATAACTTCTTCGTTTAACTCACGGACATTGTTCACCTGTACTCCAGGGTTCGTCATAAGGTTGAAAAAGTCCTTCGGATTTCTTATCAGTGATGCTTTCGTCTGATTTTCCCTCTGACCAAACTTGCCCCAGAACGAATTCAGCATCAGTTTGGCCAAGGATCGCAGCCCGCTATTTTTTTCAATCTTGGTGGGGTCCAGACTTATCCCTTCGTGTTCAAAGTACTCTTTCACATACTTGCTCTTATCTTCTTGGGTAACACACCAAGAGGGGTACCCTGATGCCTCTTGCTTTATCTTAAGAAATTTATTTATGAAATCTGTGAAGAGTCCTCCATCTTCGTACGTGGCCATCTTATATTCCCACATTTCATACATATCCAGTATCACATAACCTTTCTCTACAGCCTTTCTCATTTCATCCATAGTCCACGTACCTGTGAGCGCTCTTTCATCACTGCTATGCTCACAGTCTCTCTGGTTCATTTCCTCTCCACAAGTTCTACAAAGCAAAAACATAAGCTTGTTATTCATCCTGGCAGGGAGTACAGGATGATACAGGTCCAGCGGTGGCAGCACTTTGCACTTCAACAGTCCGTTTACATTCATTCCACGCTCTCGGCATACTCTGTCCCCTACATATACAGTGGGGTGTCCTAGAGGGTAATGGCCTCGCTTACACACGTAGGGGTATAGCGAACATACATCGACGTACTGGATGGACTCGCCTTCTCCACATTTGTGGTACGTTTTTGCATTTCCAGTTCTTCCTCCAAAGAAAGCGTTTCTAGGCTCAAGGGGGAGAGAATTAAGGATAGGTAGTGAATTCAAGTACTGTAAGTTGTTGGCTCGTTTAATTTTATTAAATTCACACTCCCACATCTCGATAACATCATACTGAGTCTCGGAAAGTTTTTGAATTTTGTTTTTGGTTCTCTCGTACCTGAGATGCAGGCTGTCAGAGGGATCCTCCTTCAGAGGCTCTTCTCGTTTGTAGGGGAAGCATTTAGGGCATCCGTGGTAGTAACACCCTTGGAATTCATAGATGCATTCCCCATCGAAACCGTCTACATTCACCCCGGCAATTTTGACTTCTCTCCCCCGCCCGGCGTGTCGAATCGTTACATGACGCTGGTCTTCCTCCCAAGTCAACCATTGCAAAGCGATAGCTGACTGGTTGTCGACCATACGATAGCCATTCTTTGGAATCAAGCCAATTGTTTCGGGTTTCAAAAAATTACGTCTAAACGCTTTGTTACAAGCACTTGCTATCGTGACTGCTTCAAGGAAAGGCTCAACCCTGCATTCCTGCAAGAAGAGCTGTCTGAATTTAATACACGCCTGGGCCAGTATTTCAACATCAGAAACACAGTATTCAATTATTTCTTTTTGGAAATCAAAGATGTAATTTTTACTCATCTGTTCATTGTACCAGTTTTCAAAGTCCTTGTAGGTCTTTTCAAACATGGTATCAGGACAATAGAATTCTTTAGCAGGAATAGTACCGACATAATTTTGATTTTCAACTTTGTTGAACAGATGTGGGAAGTAGCCTTTCTTTTTCTCTGGAGGAAGATCAAAAGCTTTCGGGAGCGCAGACAACGCCATTGGGAAGTAGTTCAACGAGTCAATAAAACGAACATTGTCAAACTCCATCAGGATCACTTTAGTACCACGCATGATGAGTTCAGGGGTGAATTTTGTCTCCTCAATGATGTATTTAAGGATGAACTGAAAATCAAACCCCTGACCGTTGTGAGCGATCACACAAATATTTTTGAACTTTTGGCGAGTTTCCATTACATAAGCAACAAACCTAACCACCGGATCGTCTGTGAAAATCTTTGTACGATTTAAACAAGTGTCGCACGCTTCACCCTCAATGCATTTCCAACAGTACTGTTGGGAGACGCACAGATTTACTTGGTGTAATTTAGATTCAGGATCACTAGGCAAAGACTCATCCTGACGTGTCTCAAGGTCAAAAAAGATGTAGAGGGATCCTTCGGTTTTAGGCCTCGACGTGTCAACTTTCATATAACATTGATGTTCTGGTGGCATAAATTCCCTACATATGACGCAAAACACCTCGCCGCAGACATGTTCAGATTTCCTGTTTCTAAGATAGATTATTTTGTCGCAGTCAGTACACTTTCTTACATTTTTACATAGTTCCACTTTATGTGATATGAAACATATTTGGTTTTTGTACCTCATATGACAGTCAGGACAAATTACACCTCCAAGTTCTTCTACACAAGGCGGGGAGACTGTTTGACAGGCTGGGCAGATATTAGTGCACCTGTGACTTCCCTTGTTACTATAGGGTACGTGGCAGGCTTCGCAAAAGTGCGTACAGGCAAAGGCAGCAGTCAGGGATGTGACAACGTTGAAATGTCCGTTATGAAATAATAGATTTATTCTATACTGGGCATCAGGGTTATTCCCCTCAAAGTAAACGTCTCGGCCTCTTTTATCGTAATTGTACACGGTGATCTTATATTTTTTTAGATGGTCTTGGAACTGTGTCAATTCGTGAATTCCAGCTCCTTCTTCACCTATTTCCACCCTAGCCTTCTGCATTAATTTCTTTGCCTTGATCGTTTGCCTGTTACGCCTGTCCATCAGAATTAGTTTGTAACCTTGTACTTTCTTCACCTTTGCCTTTGCCACAACTATCGCCCTAGGGAGACATAGGTTGTCAGTGTTTTTTATTACAATTATTCCCTGTCGCTTGCGACATTCTTCGTGGAAAGTGTTAAAGAAACCTGGGCGGATCCTACCGGTGCCTACAGGGAGATTGACGCGAGTGCATTCGACCTGGAAGGTGTCTGACGAGGTGATGGAGTCAGCGTTACTCTGGACTATACCCCCAAAGATTTCCCACAAAACATCTCCATCTACTTCGGAGACTGGCCGAAAAGCTACGTACCCTGGCTCTTTATTTTTTAAATTTAAACTTCGTAGGGTAAACCCGAGCTGATCCCCTTCCGAAGCCTCAGCTTTCATTTGTTCAACAAGGGTAGTAAACCCAGAACGAAGCCAATCGATTTCGGCCACACCTTCAGGTGGAGTGTTAAATTTGAACGTGGTGCGAGTCCCGTACACTCTGAACCGCCTGACGTACGTTTCATTGGTGTTTACAACATTTACAGGGTTCATGACTACTAACACAAAATGTAAACAGAAAAAATATTTAAAAAATGTCAACTTGTTAAAATATAAAAAATCAAGAGAATTCTATGTATGGGTCGCTCAAAAGCTAGGAACAGAAAGAGGACGTTCCTATTTGGTCGAGAGTATATAAAGGGGTGACCTTTCTGACCTATGCTACTAGGTTAATTTAAATTTGAAACATAAAACTACAGTATACGTTAACGGCAGACTTCTAACCAACCGAAATTAAATTGTATCTCTAATACAAAACTAACAATACCGCTATCAAAAGATGGTTCGTTATAAAGTTAACCTGAGTGACCTTAGATAGTTTAAATTACAGAGACGGTTGCACAACAGGAAACTATATTAACCTCGGTGACTCTTGATAGATAACTCTAGAGATGTGCGCAAAGGTTTATGTAACTTGTTTGTTTCAGCTTTTGCTGCTTGAATAAAATAATTTTGAATTACTAAAATATTATGGGTTAGACTATTTGCTACTGTATATTTGCTGTGCCTTTTTTAAAAGAACAGGCTTAAGAATTTGTTCTACGAGCTCTATTCGTCTATGAAACCTCACTCTATCTCTGGCTTCTTGTTCCCACAGTGACCGTCTATCTTCCACCTGCAACCAAACCACACCCGTCACAACTGACTTTGGAAACGATACACGTTTTTTCATTTAAAAATGCTAGAACAACCGATTAACAGTTAATACTAGATAATAATAGTGACTATTAATTATTACCAACCTGAGACACAGAAGAGTGAAGAGAAACTATCACTATAGTAAAAGTTAAGAAAAATATCACTAACCTGAGACACAAGATTGTGAAAGAACACTTGATACTAAAGTGAACCCACTGCTGAATGTAACAGGACCGGAGGATGAAGTGAAGAACTGATGCCGGTCGCACCTTATATACCCTGCAGGATCCTGGGCGCTGTCCATTATCCCACACTCTAACCTGGTTGATTAACGACCGATACAATCTTGCTAAATTGGCTACATACACGGAATAATTGCAAGGTGCGGTCCCAGACGGCGGGGAATGCAGTTAAAGGCTCCATAAATTGCAACTGGTACTGATGGTAATTGCAGGGTGTGGTTCCAGACGGCGGGGAATGCGGATTGAATCCATAACGAGGCGGGCTCAAGATAATTGCAGGTATAAAGAAGCAGTAAATTGTTTCGGTGATAAACTGACGGTTTGGCGGGGTTCCAGCCAGACATGTCTGAGAATTTATTCGTTTGAACTTTCCTGGTATACTGTCCGTTCTTGTTTCGACTTGCATCTACTGTGCGCTATTCGTTTAAGTTGCAACAGTTAGTTTTGCATATCTTCGTTATTTAGGTTACGTTTGGGTTGAAACTTCATATGGGGGTGTATACTCTGTATCGCTTTACCACTTTATAGCTTCTAAGGGTGAACTACCCTTAAAACACCCCCTAACAAGAAAATGGCAAAATCTTGCAGGAATCGTCTGAGACTTGAGAATCTAGCGTAATTAACATCAAATCGCATGAAAATACTCGAATTTTTGATGGGGGGTGAAAACAACCCTAAACGGATTTATACGTATTGCTCGGTTGTTGGAAGTCTGAGAGGGTTCAAATTCGGTATGTAGGTAGTATTAGGTGCACTCTAATTTATTTAGGCATCAAAGTCAACGATCAACCCTTAATAGTTTCGCAATCAACCCCTATGCTAAAGACACAGTAGCTACCGTACTACTTGAGTCAAAATTCTGAAAATCGGTGTATAGAAGGACCTTGCTACGTAGTATTTTTTAAAGTTTTATTCTAGGCTCCAGCCGTCACGGTTACCTCGCAATCTTAAGTAAAACACTTAAACGCCCCAATATTTGGGAATTTTTCCTGGGCGTATTTTTTAACCAATCGTAGTGCAATTTGGTATGAGGATATAATGGCTAATTATCTATACAATATATTTTTTTCAGTCATCTGGGTCGCCATCTTGAATCACGTGGTCAAAAAAGGTTTCCCACCACGTGGGCGCCGCCATCTTGTAAAACCGCGGGAGAAAACACGTGGTCATAAGTAAGGTTAGCCCACGTGGTCGAAAGTGAGGTTAAAACACGTGGTCGGCCACATGGGCGCCGCCATCTTGGAAAAAGGCGGGGAAAAACACGTGGTCATAAGTAAGGTTAGCCCACGTGGTCGAAAGTGAGGTTAGAACACGTGGTCGGCCACATGGGCGCCGCCATCTTGGAAAAAGGTGGGGAAAAACACGTGGTACAAAGTTAGGTTAACACACGTGGACAAAAGTGAGGTTAGAACACGTGGTCGGCCACGTGGGCGCCGCCATATTGAAAAAGCGCGGGAAAAAACACGTGGTTAACACACGTGGTCTAAAGTTAGGTTAGGACACGTGATCAGCACGTGGGCGCCGATGACGTCATCTTTTCAAGGTCAATTTGTGCCAGACTCCCAGCAGTACTACTAGCGTAGAGCGTTTATAGTACTATTTTTCAGAGGTACTGCTTTTACTAAGCGTATCCGAGGCCCAATCAACTAGCCTTGCCATGACATTCACGTAACCCACGAAAGGTCTGCTGCCCTTGTTGCCGAACCGTTCATCTTAACCACTACTCCAACGACTCCTCTGATTTATATTTAACTCATATTTATAAACAACTCAATATTTAATATATTGAGCAAATCTGAAAAAGAGTAAACCCTTGAGAATTGGTTCCGTGCTTAGTTCATTAAAAAGTAATTTAAAGATTATTATTATTATTATTATAAATTCCGCACAAAATATATGATAGTTAAAGTTTAACTGAAAGTTGTCCTCCTCTACACAATAAGGAAACAACCTGAGACCTCGTGTATAAGTAACCAGCTCACCGAGGGTTCGTTAGCAATTCCATTAGCGTTGTTCATAGTTATCCAATCAGTATTCTCCCGTTCAAGATTCAGTGGTTATAGCTTTGGGGGTCTTCATTATTGTACCACGGTAACAGTGTTCGAACTTCAATTTTAGTTTATACAATCAGATTATATCGTAGTAATTGTGTAGGTATGTGTATCTTTCATCAGATAAATCTAGAGGATAAATTTATCAATGTACACAATGTAATGAATAAAAATAGGTTTTAGTATACAAAATTTCGTATTTTTCCTGGAAATAGAAAAAAGTACCTACGGTACATATGCTACAAAACTGAATACAAGTGTCTGTGTCAGATAATGAGCAACAATATGTGTCTGAATATTTGTTATATACATAAATACAATTGAAGTAGTATCTGTACATAGCTATTAATCTTGAATGTTCAATTATAAATCAGCTAAGTTGAAATCTTAGTTAAAACAACCAAATTCGGGTCATTTTCCATAGGAATACGCTTTTACTGAATTTAATGTTAGGTGCCTCGCGGGTTCGATTAGAGGGTACGGGTTCAATTCTCGGTTTGCCTGCATAACTTTGAGAGGTTTAGACTATTGTCATATAAAGTTGATTAGAAATTCAACTGGCACAGATAGAAAAAAACATCCTTCAAAGCTGTGAGAAACATTTAGGCTATTTAAACTCATTCATGTCATCAGGGTTCTGCCCCTTTTAATCGGTCATAGTTCCAATATTAATCCTACGGTAACAAATCGGCTTTGTGATTTCCAACGTAACAATAAAATGTAACGTAACAATAAAACTTTTTAAACATGTGGCTATACAACTGCAAGAGTTGCGTGCGGAGAACGGGTTGTATTACATCTGTGCAAACTACCAACATTTGGTATGCGGGCTTTAAACTTCCGTAGTCGCAAGATACCTTAATTCATTTACTTTTTGTAGACCTGCAAAACACGAACGGTTTAGTAAAAAGGACTATTCTATAAGGAAGGTGTTAGTGTATCTGCCTGTCTTTGGTTATTACTGTTTCAGTATTGAGCAACAAATTCCTGAACCGACTGAGGTGAAACAGACAGAAGGAGCTGAAATATCTGGATTACAAAAAAACCTTTATGGCTCCGCTCGATGGGTCTCCAATGTAGCACTTACGAAAAATGTTTTATTTTTAGTATAACCAGAGTAGTGGCGAAAGGGGGCTGCTGGCTCACTTGATTGACAGCTTCCGGTCACGTGACCGGAAGCGCTGCGTCATGAAACACGTCATCTGAGGCTGAGCCAGTGACGTAGGCGGTTTTGTGACGTAATGAGGGAAAGGTTAAAGTTCAAGGTCACGGGGAGGGTGTTTTAAAAAAGTACTACCTCGCACGCGTAAAATTCGATTGTGATTCGATAGTTTTCATTCGATAAAATATCGAATGAAAACAATCGAATGAAGCAATCGAACGATACGAGTGCGAGGTAGTACTATTTCATTTATTACTTAATTTTTTACTTTTATTTTTATTTACAATAAGTTATGTTTACAATAATTTATGTTTACAATAGTTCCCCGTTGTTTGTCGTCATCGATGTTGTTGATCCGGAGTCGCGACCATCACTTCGTTTTCTGATGAAAGGCGGTAGATACTTTGACCCCTGCGCAGAGTCTATGTTGTTTGTTGCGATCAGTTCTAAAGATAAACTGTAGCCATTCTCTAGGAGAAGTCTTAACTCCTCTTTAAAAACCTCCAGGTCCGTAGAAGTTGATAGATAAATAGAGTCATAATAAATACATCGAATCTTGAGTGACATGATAATGTTATTTTGTGAAGAGCGCGGAGAGAGGATGATGTTCACCAGTCGAGAGCTGGAGGTGTACTGGCTATTCACAAGCTACCGTTGTAATCGTACTAAATGGTGGGGGTAAAAGTGTGGTGGGGTGGAGCAGATGGCGGACGGCAGATGGTAGGCGGCAGATGGCAGGCGGCAGGTGACAGGTGACAAGTGCGCGGCAGATGGCAGCTGACGTGGGGAGGAAGACTTTGAATAAAATATCCATTAGTTACCCATCAAAACATTTGTGGTTCCATGTGCACCGCGCAAAAGTTGGTCTGCTCGTTGAAGTTCCTCCTCTAGTTTAGTAAACAGCCGAAAATCCGCTTCCATTTCATCCTCCTGCTCTGGACATTGCGGCTGCGCACACCACCTCTTGCAAGCATAATCATACGCGTTCTTATATTCCTCCAGGACTTGTTCATATGTCCTAGGCTGCTGGGATATAGTTTGCATCGCCGCTCCTTGCTTAACCTCGGTAGTCTCAAGAGTTGCCACCAACTCCTTCTCACTAATCGCACCTCCCCAAATAATGTTATTGCCACGGCTTATGATGTTGCTTGTTGGCTGCTGAGATGTAGTTTGCTCAACCTCGGTAGCGTCAAGAGTTGCTATCAACTCCTCCTCACAAACCGCATCTCCCCAAATATTGTCGTTGACGCTGATCATGGTGTTGTCTGTTCCAATGATAGTATAGTAATGCAGCGTTTGAGTGTAGGTTAGGTACTTGTCCCTTCCCCCACCACATCACTTCCCCCACCACACCACTTCCCCCACCAAGTTTTTACATCGCGCACAAACTAGCGTACACGCATTAGTTAGGGTCTGACTCTTACACTGTCAAGACCGTAGCTCCTTAACTGAAAACCTCAATTAATTTGTCTCAACACTATATGTGTATAAATATTACAGTCACTATGATCTAAACTAGTGCATGTTTCCATGTGTTGCTTCTTGTGCAGCAGACAACTGGCTAAGAGTGTTTCAACCTTGGCTATTCTACGATGGAACCGCTCATTGTCCACTAAAAGCGTAGACATTCTATCTTCATCGTCGGAGAAGTAGAAGGTGGTGGCAAGCGGGCTACTGAAGGACACCTTACTCATATTCCTGTAAAACTGTGACATGTTCAGACGTTAACACAAACTATATAGGTAGATGTTCATCCGACAAGAGCTGGAAGTATAATGATGTAGCGCTAGCGAGTAGGATAGACACCTATCCCCACCACAACGTTACCTTGTCCTTCAAACAGTTGTTTTTCGCTACGGTTGCTATACCCTTGGTCGGATCTGAAGTCTGTTTGCACTAACTTGTTCGTCTGATCAATCCGCGTAGTTTGAGTACCCACTTGATATATTTTAAACCGTAAATAAAGATGTTATGTAGGTTTGACCTCTAAAATAGCTGTTTTTAGCTATTACTGCTATGCCCTTGATCGGATCTGAATTTTGTTTGCACCACCTTGTTTGTCTGATCAATCCGCGTAATTTGAATACCCACTTGATATATTTTAATCCGTAAATAAAGAAGTTATCTAGGTTTGACCTCCAAAATAGTTGTTTTTAGCTATAACTGCTATACCCTTAGTCAGATCTGAACTCTGTTTGCACCAACTTGTTCGTCTGATCAATCCGCGTAATTTGAGTTCCCACTTGATATACTTTAATCCGTAAATAAAGAAGTTATTTAGGTTTAACCTCCAAAATAGTTGTTTTTAGCTATTACTGCTATACCCTTGGTCGGATTTGAATTCTGTTTGCACCAACTTGTTCGTCTGATCAATCCGCGTAATTTGAGTACCCACATGACATACTTTGCACAAACTTTGTCCCCCCCCCCAAAAATGGGTCATGTTCAAGGTCAAGGTCAAGGTCAAGGACCTTAGGACTTAGAAATTTTCACAAAGTGGGCTGCACACAAACATGAGACTAACAGTCTCCTGCCTATGTACAGGCCAAGTCCCTAACTTGAAATGCTTAGGGTGGTCCTGAAAAGGACCGTTTGTGTTCGAAGGAGATGGTGGATAAGGAGCGGTGGACAGTGTTTACTTTATTTCTTTGTAACCCACTTTACTTGACCCTTCTGCCGTACCAAAAACAAGTCGCACTCGGTCTCAGGAGGTGGCAGAGTGGACCTTGGAAGGTGGACCTTGACGTAACGGCCGGCAAAGAGGTGTTGGAGTAGGTACTCATCGCCGATCTTCCCCACAAATAAATATTCCACGTTCAACTTCAACTGGGCAAACTTGACGGTGACAGACTCCAGCGGCGATACCAACTCGGTAAGTTTCACCGTAGCCGTCCTCTTCATTATTTCCTCAACAGTTGGAGGTGGCGATGAAGGTCGAGGCGCTGAAGGGCGAGGCGGTGTCGATGGTGGAGATGCAGAAGACGTTGAAGGCCGTTGATCAAAGTAAAGTGGGTGGTTCCGAAAATTTCTTTGTATACAAGACCTAAAAGAACTACGTCTTTTGAAACCGCTCCTTTTCTCCGAAGACTTCTTCAAAGTCTCCTTCAAACGTTGCAGTTTCTCGGGTGTGATGGGAGAAGACATAGCGCAGAGGTGTATACAGTTCGCAAGGCAAAGCTGGAATGAGGTACCAGACGGAGCAAAGCGGGTCGCCAAGTGTAACCGTGACATTTCCATATACGGGTAGAAAGCTTAAGACCGGTCTACATCCTGTTCCCCTTCCACCGTGACGACACAACCCCCCCCCCCCCCCCCCCGACATCACGGGGTGGAGCCCCCCCCCTTCGACCTCCCCCCTTCGACCTCCCCCCTTCCGCTTCGGTGACGTCACTTTGCCTTTATAAGCGGGAGCAGTCCGCAGTCTCGTCGCAGTAGCTTGCCGCCCGTTGTTTGGATATACGTCCCAGTGGGTTGCACTCTGCTGCAGCGTAGGTCTGTTAAGTGTGCGTTGGGCCCGACGCGCAATTAAGAGATCCGCGCCCTTGCATGTTTAGTTAGTTTGTTAAGCATGTAAGATAACGCTTGTAGTTTGCTGCTAGGTAATGTAGTTAGTCTAATATATATGTTAGTGTGTGGTATCGGTTTGAAGTGCTTTATTTACTAATAACATATGTACTCCCGGCCCTACAGGTCCCTCAACAACCTTGGTCAAAACTTGGGTTCGCGGCAGCCTGACGCCGGGTGTTTGGGTCTACGTCCCACCGGGTTTCAGTGATACTGTTGACCTTTGCAAAACCGACCTCGGCTGTTCTTGTAAAAGTAACGTTAACTGATTAATTTTGTTTAAATAGTTGTTGGTAAAGTCTTTATTTTAAAAGTAATGTAACTTGTTTCTCATCCTTTTCCTAACCCCTTACAAAAAGGTATGGCCCCCAAACCGACCTTATGTCATTACGGCGCGCAAACCGGTTGACATTACCCATCTTAGCCTGAGAAACGTTTGTGAAATATAAAATCAGCCTCTTGTTTAAAATCAGTCTCTTGTTTAAAATCAGTCTCTTGTTTGTTGTCTTTTGTCCCCTTCCCCAATACAGAGCGGGGAATAGATCGGTTTGTGGTCCAAGTGAGAATCACTTACCGGTCTATTCCCCGTTTTGGCAACTTGTTCGGATGACCTTGGGACTTAGAAAATTCTCGTACAGAGCGGGGAATAGATTGGTTTGTGGTCCAAGTGAAAACCACTTACTGCTCTATTCCCCGTTTCGACAACATGATCAAACGACCTTGACCCACTTCGGGACTTAGAAAGTTCTCGTATTGTAAAATATACATATATATTTATTCGTTACAACATTAACACCCCCACCCTATAGCACTTTCACTCCCCACCACTAACATTGTGTATAAAAGAGGGTCCCCCAGCCCTAGTAAAATCACTCTTCTACCTGTGCTGTTATACCTCACACCATGGCACACATTAGGAAGCAGACACGACCTCTCAAATTGAAACCTTCTGCTTCGTCTTCAGCCGCCTCTACCACTTCGTCTTCTGCGGTTCCATCCATCCTTCGGACAGCTCTGATGTTAGCTAACATCGTCCCGGAGAACTGTTCACCACCACCTGCTGTGTCAACGTCTTCCACAAGTCCTTCACCTCTTCCGTCAACTTCTCGTGCTGCGGAGAACTGTTCACCACCACCTGCTGTGTCAACGTCTTCCACAAGTCCTTCACCTCTTCCGTCAACTTCTCGTGCTGTTTCTCCAAGTCCTTCTACATCTTCAAGTTGTTCTACATCTTCAAGGTGTTCTATATCTTCATCAAAGTCTTCCACATCTTCTGCTTCTTCATCCTCATCATCAAGGTCGAGACCAAGCCAACCAGCCACACAATCATCTTCTCCAACCAGACCTTCAGTAATCTGCACATACACTTCATCTCCTTCAGAGAAATTCAAACAACTAAAATCTGTACAAAGGATGTGCATACTTCCTGCACAACAATGCAGTTATATATTCAAAAAAGGTGCTAAAAAAGGTGAACGCTGTCATAAACGTTGTATTTTAAATGAAGGAGCGTGCAGTCTTCATTTAAAATTAAACCATAGCGCATCTCCTTCTTCACCACGTCCAACAGTAGTGCCAACCAAAATTCGAATTAATAGGCTTTGTAAAAACAAACGCTACTTCTTTGTTAAAGTAAAGGACTTTGCAAAGGTGTTGGTTCAATGTGAAGGTAAACTGTACTATGTAGAGTTACCTAGAGGCATGGACCTCCACGTCAAAAAACCTTCCCAGAAGGACTATTTAATTCGAAATGATTCAGGTATCACTGTGTGGAAATCATTAAAATAAAAAAAAAAATAAAATAAAAACAAAAAGACCAAAAAGTTTATTCCAAATTAAATAAAATTTTCTTCCAAATTAAAAAAAAAGTGTGGACAACCTATTTACACTTTGTAGCATCTGCTGCAGAGTGTAAATAGGTTGTCCACACTTTTTTTTACAATGTTACAACGACCTTGACCTAGATAACGGACTTAGAAACATTTCGCTCTGTTTGAATTCCTTTTCAAACCAAAAAATTGATCTGTTCACCAACCTTTTAGGTGGGGGTAAGCGGGTATATAAGCGTGGTGTCGTAGGACATATTCATTAGTCAGCTATGGAGACTGCAGCAGGTTCATCCAACTCATCAGCTACTGATATGGAAGTAATCTGGGAACGTAGAGCGAAACAACATAGAGAACGTTCGCGAAGAAACGAAAATAAAGTAAAAGAAGGATACAAAAGATTACAAGTCGCTGTACCATTTGCTAATCCTAGTGATTCTAGGATTTCAAAAATTCGACAGGCAATACAATATATTAAGTTTCTTCAAACACAGCTTCAAGAACCTTCTATAAAATCTGAACTGCCTGAGGAACCGCTGCCCCCCTTAATCTTACAAAAAGAATTAGGGAACGTTTTTGTCGAACCTCCGACCCTTAAAAAAGAAGATGACTAAACTCGTTAAAACAATGAGAGGGGTTGAAAAAAAACAAAAAAAAAACAAAGCGGGGAATAGATCAGTTTGTGGTCAAAGTGAGAATCACTTACTGCTCTATTCCCCGTTTTGGCAATATGTTCAGACGACCTTGACCAACTAAAAAGACTTAGAATATTTGTGTATAGTATTGACTTACACTCCGTGTGGTAAAATAATGGAAGATATATTTATTTCTTAACAGGATATACCCCTTCCCTAACCCTTGTACTCCCACCACTAACCCCCACCATTTAAACGTAGTATAAAAGGGGTTCCCTATCACTGGTAAAATCATTCTGCTGAAAATGAGTACACCCGCTCTCCCTATCGCTGCAGCAACACTAGTAGTAAGCAGAAAGGTTGAAAAGCACGATCAGTTAATTGTCTTAAGAAGATTACTGCACAAGTTTCTCGATTGGGAGGTTGGTTGTGATTTGTATATGTGGAAGCCTACGGCTCCAGTGTATAATAGTGAACAGGAAGCATGGAAAACAAGCTATAAAAACAATGTAAAGTTACTTAAAATGATTGGTATAATGGAAAGGTTACTCCGGCAGAAATGGATCATCAATACAACATTTTATATTAAACCAAACCATTGTTGAATCAATAAAAAGGAGAGAGATTAAAAACAGAGCGGGGAATAGATCAGTTTGAGGTCTAAGTGAGAGCCACTTACTGCTCTATTCCCCGTTCTGGTGGTATGTTCAGACGACCTTGACCCACTTACAAGACTTGTCATTCTGCGACATCGTTGTTTGGTATAAAATGTACTTCCTACAATAATATCCTTGACATTTACCCCCACCACGTAAACTTGGTATTTAAGCGATCGCATCGGAATATCCCCAGTAGTTAGCTATGGATTCCCAAGCAAGCACATCCAAAGAGTATAAAGATGAACTATCAGAGTTTTTGAAGTTCAACAATTGCTTGCGGAACCGAAGAGCCAAAAACGCATTAAAAACAAAAACATATAAGCTGACAATTCAAAAAGCCTACAGTAGATTATCAAGTAAAGTCCCGGGCGTTAAATCTACTACTAAAACAAAGGACATGATATATCGGGCAATAAACTACATAAAACATCTGCAGGCAATAGTTGCAGAAGTTCCTTCTGAAGAACCGGTCTCTCTTAAACCGATAGAATGCGTGTTCCTGGTGGAAGATAGGTTGGCGAAACATCATTTTCTTGAGGAAGAACCGTCAGCCTACAAACAAATCTTCCTCATGGATGAAGACCAGGATGAATAAGTGGGATGACAAAATTAAAGACGTCTGGAATACAAAGCGGGGAATAGATCAGTTTGTGGTCCAAGTGAGAATCACTTACTGCTCTATTCCCCGTTTTGGTAACATGTTCAAACGACCTTGACCCACTTCAGGACTTGGAAACAACTTTGTTTAATACTAAATATATATTTAACAACAATATCCCCCCCCATTATATTGTGGTATGAAAGGCGAGTTTGTATCAATGGTTGAATCAGTCTAGTCATGGCACCAAGAGACATCATCTTTCCTCATCCACGAGAGGTAATTCTAATGTTAAAAAACATTATGTTAGAAGATGAAGATGAAAATGAAGATGTGCTGTTGGAAGATGAAGAAGTTGATTCCGTAGAGATGGAAGCCGTGAATTGGATGGAACAATTGGAGAGTGATGAGGATATCTCTAGTGTAGCGGATGACGTGGAGGAAAACTCGAATTCGGACGATGCGGAGTGTTACCAACAGTCACTCTGTTTGGAACACATGGAGGCAACTCCGAGCGGTAGTAGGACCCTTTTTGAGAGTACCTACGTCACTAGCTTTCTCCCCCGTCGCTTATTTCCGTTTGATGAGTCGGATTTGTCAGATGAGTCTGATTAGTTTTCTTCGTTAACCTTCCAACTACAAATACAGAGCGGAGAATAGATCAGTTTGTAGTCAAAGTGAGAACTACTTACTGCTCTATTCCCCGTTCTGGAAATATCTTCAGATGACCTTGACCTATATCAGGACTTGGAAACAACTTCTTTTGATACAATAATTATTACTAAATCAAACATATGCTCCAAGTGGGGGGGGGGTACTCTAATGGTGGGGGTAAGCAGGTATTTAACCATGCACTTTGGAATACACGTATTAGTCAGCTATGGATTCGCAAGCAAGCACATCCAACTCCAGATCTGGCTACAATCAGAGAAACGCTGAACACTCAAAGAAATGGAGAGTGAATATTAACACTGGATATGAGAGATTACAAAGTGTAATCCCATTCGCCAATCCTCGAGATGCAAAAATAACCGTTTTGTATATGGCCATGGAATATATCAAAAGTTTACAGTTAAAACTCCAAGAACCGCTGTCAGCTCCCTCAATCGATCAAAAACTGTTGGAATCATGTCCTCTGACTGAAGATGAAAAACTCCAAGAACCGCTGTCAGCTCCCTCAATCAATCAAAAACTGTTGGATTCATGTCCTCTGACTGAAGATGACTTGGCGGTTCAACATTTCTTTGCTGAAGAACCCTCATACAAACAACTTTTTGAAGATCAGGATAATTAAAATAAAACTCAAAGATCTGTTAAATAATACAAAGCGGGGAATAGATCAGTTTGTGGTCCAAGTGAGAATCACTTACTGCTCTATTCTCCGTTTTGGCAACATGTTCAAACGACCTTGACCCACTTTGGGGACTTGAAAACATCTTGGTTTGATGCAAAATGTACTTCCTGCGTAAAATTTGGTATTTCTTTACTAATACATATACTCCGGCATGTATACCCCCCACAACTGTTATTATTCGGGTATAAATAGAGGTGCATTTTGGAGTGTTATTAGTAGCTGGTTAGCCTTTGAGGAAGACACAGTTATAATATGTATCGGTGCGATATTTGTAAAGCCTCATTTAGAGATGATTGGCTTTTAGCCATTCATAAAGAACTAAAACATAATCCCAACACATATACAAATGAAGAACAAAATGAACAAGAATTAGATTCAATCGATCATCAATTAGCACAACATCAATTTGCAAACCTAATTCAAAAAGAACAAAATGAAGTTTTAAGACCGAGTGTCAATCATTATGCACAATCAACGTCATCAACATCGACTTCTACGCCTGCTATGTCTACACTTCACCATCCTTCATCATCAACACCATCAACATCGACTTCAACTCCTGCTATGTCTACACTTCACCGTCCTTCAACATCAACAGCTGCTATGTCTACACTTCACCGACCCTCAACATCAACAGCAGTAGATGTGGAACTACACGCTCAAGCACTACCTGGTAAGGTAGTAACACATTTTAAAATTGACAACGTAAAATTACAACTTGAAAACTTTTTACATAACGCCAAAGAATTAGTAACCAAAACACTAAAGAATGAACAAAAAAGATTAAATTTTATCAAATTTGGACTGTTGCTAGATGCCATATTCACTAACATTCAAAACGAAACATCACCAAGAGGTTTCATGACAAAAAACCGAACCATCATGGCTGCGTCAGATATTGAAAAGATCGTAACAGAATGTTTTGAGGAACTTTTGACGAAACTACAAGAGCATGAAGGAAGAGGATCTGGATGGACTTTATTAAGTATAACAAGTCTGGATGTTAGAGTTCATAAACACGGTTATGGAGTGAGAGGAAGTAGTTACATTCCTCTTCCGAAAAAAGTAAGTGATACAAAATCCTGTATTAATGTGCAAAATGAAGATAACGAATGTTTTAAATATGCCATGTTGACCAAATATGTAACAGACAATCCGATAAGACCAAGTCACAAATATGAAGAAGTACAACATAAGTATAATTTCCAGGGAATGACTTACCCTGTTGCAATTACTGATATATCAAAATTTGAAAAGCAAAATCCGTCAGCTTCTGTCAACATTTTCGGCTTAGATTCGTCAAACAATGCATACCCCTTGCGCATAACACCTATTGAGCGCAGAGATCATACGGATTTGCTATTGATCACTAAAGGGGACATATCCCACTATGTCTACATAAAAAAATTTGGAGCTCTTGTTTCTAAACAAATATCAAAAAAACGCGTTGAAAAAACCATCTGTAAAAGGTGTTTTTGTCATATAGGCAAGCCATTAAGAAGGGGAGGTTCAGAATGGCTAGTAGAACATCAAAGGTTATGTAGTGGAAACTATGAGGTAAGAATTAAATTGCCACATCCCAGCAGAGCGCAGATAAAATTTGACAAAGTAAATCAACAATACCCTGTTCCATTTGTTGTGTATGCGGACTTCGAAGCATCTTTACTTCATATTGAACAACAAGAAGAGGATATCACAAAAAGAAGCAAATATCAAAAACATGCACCAAACAGTTATTGTATACTAACAAAATCCACGCTGTCTGAAGAACATCTTCAAGAATTTGGACTATCATCTGCTCCGAGGATTTATCGTGGTGAACAAGCAGCGAAACACTTTGTAGATGAGTTGTATTACATTGCCTCTAAGGTGGAATAAATCTACAAAATTAAAATACCGATGCAACCTATGGATGAACACCAACTTCAACATCACAATTTGGCAACAACATGTTATCTGTGTAATAACCTATTTACACCAGATAACGTTAAAGTGCGTGATCACGACCATCTTACAGGAGCCTACAGAGGTGCAACCTGTAACGCTTGCAACTTAAATTACAAAGTACCATCTTTTATACCCGTTGTTCTACATAACCTTAGCGGATATGACTCTCATTTCATAATCCCGGAGTTAGGAAGAGATGATGGAGCAATAGATGTTTTGGCAACAACAATGGAAAAATTTATAAGTTTCTCTAAAAAGGTTGGCAAAATAAAACTTAGATTTATTGATTCATTTCGATTTATGCCTTCTAGTCTAATGAAATTAACTGATAATTTAAAAAGAGAAGATCTGATAGAAACAAGCAAAATTGTAGCCAGTAGTAAAATGGATCTGGTTCTTCGAAAAGGAGTCTTCCCCTACGATTACATTGATGGACTTCATAGATTTAATGAAACATCACTTCCTCCACCAGAACAATTTAACAACAAACTTAATGATTCGGAGATTTCACTTGAAGACTATCAACACGCATGTCGAGTATGGAACGAGTTGGATATGAAGACTTTAGGAGAATACTCAGACTTTTATGTAAAACTTGACGTGACTCTTCTCTGCGATGTTATGGAAGAATTCCGAAGAACCTGTTTTGCAGCATACGGTTTAGACCCTCTACATTCATATACATCTCCAGGACTAGCTTGGCAAGCAATGCTGAAAGAAACAAAATGCAAACTCCAGCTGT
This sequence comes from Allygus modestus, assembly GCA_963675035.1. Taxonomy (NCBI): domain Eukaryota; kingdom Metazoa; phylum Arthropoda; class Insecta; order Hemiptera; family Cicadellidae; genus Allygus; species Allygus modestus. The sequence continues at coordinate 63,233,767 of OY776112.1, forward strand.
TAACAGATATAGATATGGTTTTAATGGTTGAGTCGGGTGTTAGAGGTGGATTAACTCAAAGCGTGACGAGACATGTTAAAGCCAACAACAAATATCTACCTGACCATGATCAAGAGAAACCTTCAACGTACTTGGGATATTTCGACGCGAATAATCTGTATGGATGGGCCATGTCGAACCCACTTCCATTTGACAACTTTAAATGGGTTGATCCCGACTGTATTGACGATATTTCACAAATTCCAAAACAAGGAAATACCGGATATATTTTGGATTGCGACTTTGAATATCCAGAACATTTACACGATCTTCATTATGACCTTCCACTCCTTGCAAGAACAGAAATTTCACCAACTGGAAAACACCCCAAATTAATGATGACCCTTAACAATAAACAACGATACGTAGCTCACTATTGGGTTGTTCAACAAGCTATCGAATTAGGTTTACGCCTTACTAAAATTAATAGAGCTGTAGAATTTTCCCAATCGTGCTGGTTGAAACCGTACATAGACTCGAATACTACCAGAAGAGCAGCCGCTACATCAGCCTTTCAAAAAGACTTTTTTAAATTGATGAACAATGCGATATTCGGCAAAACATTGGAAAACAAAAGAAGACATAAAAATGTTAAACTTGTTACAGATCCGAACAAACTACAAAAACTCGTACAACAGCCAAACTTTGGAACATCTATAATTATTAACGAAAATCTTGTAGCTGTATCTATGAAGAAAACAAGTGTGAAGATGGATCGTCCTTTGTATATAGGTATGACAATCCTGGATATCTCCAAGACTCGTATGTACGATTTTCATTACAAAAAGATGGTCACCTTTTATGGACGAGAAAACATCGGCATCTCCTACATGGATACAGACGCTTTTATATATTGGATAATTACTAACGATATGTATGAAGACCTTCGGACATTTGATTACAAAAACGACTTTGACTTTTCCGACTATCCAAAAGATCATCCAAACTACGACAATGACAGAAACAAAAAAGTGCTTGGCAAATTTAAAGATGAAGCCAATGGTGTTATACTTCAAGAAATTGTTGCACTAATGTCAAAATTATATTCTTTACAACTAAATGAAAACCAAGTCATTAAGAAAGCTAAAGGAGTAAAAAGTTTGTATTTAAAGAAGAATGTGCATTTTAATCACTATAAGAAATGTTTATTTGAAGATCAAGATATAACAGAAAAATTCAACACAATCAGAAGTTTCAACCATCAGCTGTACAGCGTGACGGAAGTAAAAAAAGCTCTCTCTTCAAATGATGATAAACGACACATCCTTGCAGACAACATCCACACTCTACCATTCGGCCACTATTCCCTCAACCCTATTGACGAGTAACCCTTTCATCGTCCTACATCCCTTTTCCTTTTCCTTTCCGTATAAAAGGGGGAACACAGCAGTATTTTGCTGTGTTCCCCCTTTTATACATTAGTTTAGAATGACCTTGACCTATATAAGCAGATTTATAAAAAAAAAATATTTAATATCATATCAGCTGTCTTCGTGAAACCATCATGTCAGAGCTGAAGGAGAAGATTATTAATGAACTACACAAACCTGCAAGAATAAAGTTTCCAAGAAGAAATACTGTTATAAAAGGGATAAATGATCTATATCAAGCGGATTTAATTGAAATGCGACCGCATAGCAGAATAAACAAAGGATTTAAATATATACTCACAATTATTAATTGTTTTACAAAAGTTGCAGACGCTTTGCCTCTAAAGGACAAGACTGGTAAAAGCGTAACAGAAGCCATGGAAATAGCCATAAAAAGAGATAAAAACAAAATTAAACATTTACAAACTGATGATGGAACAGAATACTTTAATACAAACTTTGCACAGTTAATGAATAAATATAAAATAAATCATTATTCTACAAATTCAGAGAAAAAAGCAGCTATTGTAGAAAGATTCAATAGAACCTTAAAAGGAGCACTGTATAAACCATTTTCAAAAAGAGGTTCTTACGTATGGTATGATGTTTTACCACAATTAATAAATGATTATAACAACAGGTTTCATAGAACTATCGGTATGAAACCTAACAAAGTAAATAGAATAAATGCAAAAGATGTATTAAAACGCATAAAGAAAAATACAAAGCCTAAAGTAGAAAAAATGCAGCCAATAAAATTTAATGTAAGTGATAAAGTACGGATTAGTAAATATAAGGGAGTGTTTACCAAGAAATACCTTCCCAATTGGACGAATGAAGTTTTTACAGTGTATAAAGTGCAACCGACTGTACCTGAAACGTATATCCTAAAAGATAACAAAGGAGATTTGTTGCAAGGTGCATTTTATGGACATGAAATGTTAAAGTCAACAGTAGGTGATGTATATCTTGTTGAAAAAGTGTTACAAAGAAAAAAGGACGCAGTTAAAGTGCGGTGGTTAGGGTTTAACAAAACTGAGGATTCATGGATACCTATAAAGGACTTGGTTTAATGCAAGCAACTCATTTCATCGTTAACCTTTGAGCAGGATGGAGATTATTAACCATAAAGATCGATTCAATATTAATAACATAGATGATTTAACTGTGGATAACGTTTAAATCAACAATGGTAAACACGGTAGTTTACTTCCAAACACTGTTCGATGTATAGTAAGTGGCCCCTCAAACTGCGGAAAGACCAATGTTGTCTTTAATTTGATCACTAATCCGCAGGGATTAAGGTTTAATAACCTATATATTTTTTCAAAGTCTCTACATCAACCAAAGTATCAATTGCTGGATAAAATCCTATCTGATGTGTCTGATATTAATTTTTACAAATTTAACGCTAGTGATAGTATTATGCAACCAAACGAAGCGAAACCGTATTCTGTATTTATATTTGACGATGTATCTTGTGAAAATCAGGATACTATTAGAAACTACTTTGCCATGGGAAGACATAATAACATCGACAGCATATATATAGGACAAACTTATAGCAAAATCCCAAAACAACTTATCAGAGATAATGCAAATATTCTAATTGTATTCAAACAAGATGATACTAACCTAAAACATATATATAACGATCATGTGAATGCGGATATGCTATTTGAAAAGTTTAAAGAGCTTTGCGGAAAAGCATGGGCGGAAAAGTATGGATTTTTGGTTATTATGAAAGATCAAGCTATAAAAGATGGTCGTTATAGAATAGGTTTTGATAAATTTGTTTTAATACACTGATTAGCGGTATTACTGTACAAGTCGTCAAGGTGTGAAGATGGTTAACCAGGAAAAGCTATTAAAGGAAATAAAATCACTTAGTGATTCTATTAGACAAAAGAACCAAGCTTTAAAATCAGGTATAAATGAAAGAGAGCAATTTTTAGAAACAACATTCAAACCTGTTACTGAACCTTTAAAGCGATTAGCACAAAATATGGAAAAACCTTCAATTCGCTTCGAAGGAGACAAAATGCTACCAATTTCCAAATATGAAGAAGAATTTCAGAATGATAAAAGTTTTGGTCAGTTACAAACATCTGAAGAAAGCGACGAGTATGAAGAAAGCGGAGATATAGAGGATTTAAAGGAAAAGGACATTGCAGAAGATACAAGTACAGAAGATACAAGTGTAGAAGATACAAGAGCAGAAGAAGAGGATATTAACCCATCCAACTTAAGCAAATTAGGCACTGATATTATGTTTAAAGGAACACTTGGAAGAACATATACGTTAAAAATGTTACACGCCACACATGCTAATCGAAATTATCATACCTATGGAGCTAGAATAGAGGATAAAGGATTAATGATTGGAGATAGCAAGTTAGATATAAACGAAAATGATGATATAGTTATTGGAGATAAGAAATATAAAGGTACTAAAGGTTTGTTTGAACTCATCTTTAAAAATAATCCTGGTAAATATACTAAAAGGCATTTACAATTGTTTAAAAATATATTAGAGTATACAAATGCACATAGAAAGACGTATTCCAAAGACCTACCTATTCATAGAAATCGGTCAATAAAATATACAAGTATTATTACTAGTCTTTTCCCCTCGAAATCAAAAAAAGCTCAAATTAAAAGAAGAGCTTTATCTTCTGCTGAATTAAATGTTTTGCATAAAAAGAGAAAAACAACTGATCCTACCACATCTGGAAGGGGATTATTGAAAAATTTGTATAAAACTAATATAATATATTACAACGATATAAATAAGTTAGTTGATCGAATGAGGTTATTACATGAAGCTATGGAAGCCGGGCACACTGGTTTAGAAAACGAATGGGTAGCTTTGGTTGATGAACTGCGAAAACAAGGAATCAATAGATCAATAGACGTATATATAATAAGAACCTAAACGATAGCGATTCAGTTACATCATGAGTGTGGACAAGTTTGGACGGTATTCCGAGTTTGGAGTAAAATCTGGATATAGTGAAAAAAGAGCTGGGTTTCCGTTAACACCTGACGGAAACTATAATTTTGAAGGAAAAGTAATTCAAAATGTTGGTGATCCGCTTATGTCGTCTGATGCGGTTACGGTACAGTACATGAAAAAAAGAACCCCAACTGTACACGAAGATCATTGGGGGTTTTCCGGTAAAAGGTTAAGCGATATACAATATTCCATTTATGATGGTGAAGCAGTAAATTTAGCTACTCTAAAATTGTTAACGATTTACAAAAGGAATAAAACTGATACAAGCTATGATTTAAAAAAATTAAAATTATCAAACGTAGGTGATTGTGAGCAGGATGGAGACGCTGTAAATAAGAAAATGTTTGATATTGTACACAAGAAATGGACTACGGAATATGAAAAACATTTGGAAAGGTTTGGTGCAGCTCTATTCCATTATATCCATCGGGCTTCAGGAAGAGATGCAGCTTCAGATGTTGATAGTCACAATTATTTAGACTGGAAAAATATACACAATCCAGAGAAACCTAATCAACGAGATAAACCGACTGAACCTTCTAAAGTCAAGACATTAGGAAAGGAGGATAAAGTGAATGTGATTAATGAACCAACAGAAAACAATGAAGATTACATAAGAGAAAAAAGAATTTAAAATACCCATGATAAGGGATAAAGCATCAGTCATATTCGAGAGACGATACAGAGAGGATGATGGAATCCAATATTACTGCGTGGAGTTTAATATCTCAAGAGCCGAGATTTCCCCAAGGAGTGTTGACAGATGGTTTTGTTCAACGGTTTGAGAGATATATGGATTGGGAACAACTTTCCATACACTACCTCTTTACAATGACTATGTTAAGAATTTATTTTCACAGAGTTAACTGGATCCATATTTTACAAAGACAACAGTTTTCAGAAGACTTCCTCGTAGAGATGACACCAAATTTTAATAACTGTTGGGAAGTAATAAGTAAATATCAAAATCTCTCTGAGAATTACATTGACAATTTTAAAGATAAACTAGACTGGGATGTGTTATTCAATTACCAACGAATAAGTGGCAAGTTTCTAAGGGAACATGCCAACTATTTAAAGTTTATTCATTTTACCGAAGACAACGATACCATCACCAGCGGAGAAACATCTGGAACATCTTAAATTATACCTTATTTCTATTTTTACTACTTTTATTTAATATGTCTACATTTAATTAATAAATCCATTTCTATATAATAAATGGATTTTAAACAGTATATAATACAAGAAACCAAAACTGATATTACATTCATTGTAAAACATTTATAGAGTGCACCTACAGATTGTAGGTTTTGCTATAAATAGTCATGTCGAGGGTTAAACGCATCAGTCATAATCGAGAGAGATTACAGAGAGGAAGGGGAATAGCATCAACAGCATTTTCTCTATTGAGTAAACCGGTTGGAGCTATAGTTAACAAGGCGATTGATTTATTACCTGTGGAATTACATTTACCGGGAGGATATCAATATTGTGGTCCTGGAACCAAATTAGAGAAACGCCTTGCTAGAGGAGATCCTGGAATAAATAAGCTCGATCAGGCTTGTAAACAGCACGATATAGCGTATTCAAAATTTGGTGATACTAAAAATAGATCAATAGCGGATAAAGCACTTGCTGAGAAAGCTTGGCAAAGAGTAAAATCTAGTGACGCGAGTATTGGTGAAAAAGCAGCGTCTTTAGCAGTAACAGCAGCAATGAAAGCAAAAACTACGTTTGGAGGAGGAAAGAGAAGAAGGCGTGGGAAAAAACCCGCTAAGAAACAAGGAGGTAATATCAGAAGAAAACGTCGATCTACCAGTGGTAAAGCTAAAAAGAAACCAACAATATGGTCAATGATAAAAAAGGGAGGAGGATTATACCTAAAACCGTATCGTGTGTATTAAATAAGAAAGAGCAATTAATAATTAAAAACAAAGAATTGACCAATGAAGAACTGATTACATATGCTTCTTGTTTGAAAATCCCATTTTTTAGAGGAGTATTTATGAAAGATGAATTACCGGTTAAAATGTGGAAAAATGAGACTGGTATTGTAAATTTGGATAATAGTGAAGGAATAGGCACTCATTGGGTGTGTTACAAGAAACTTGGTAAAACCATTTATTATTTCGACAGTTTTGGAGACCTTCCACCACCGAAAGAACTTCAACAATACTTTCGTGAGGCAGAAAATGTTTTTTACAATCATACAAGAAAACAACCTGATGATACATCCATTTGCGGTCATTTATGTTTAGACTTTTTAGCTAAAAGTGTTAGTCAACTTTAAGATGTCTTCGTATACAGTGTCATTAACCGGTAACTCATGTACTTTGCGCAGTATTCTGTTTCCAGCGCTACGTTTGCAAAAAGGAAGACTATGGGAAGCCGCATTATTGGATTTAACAACATATAACTCTATTCCAAACGTTAGTGAGGGAATTAATAACAAAATACATTATTACAAGACAAAAGATGATAAAGGAAAGTATTCAGCTTTGGAAGAATTCAGTTTACCAACAGGAGCTTATGAAATTGATAATATAAATGAAGTTATACAAAAACATATGGGAAAAGAAAATATAACGATAAAAGGCAATAACAATACAATGAAAGCCGAAATTACGTTTAAGTATTATATTGATTTTAGTCAAGAACATTCAATTGGTAGTTTATTGGGGTTTTCTAAGGAAACAAAAGTATTAGAACCTAATAAAACTCATTCTGGGAATAAAACTGTGACGATCATCAAAGTTATCAGCATAGATATTACATGTAACATTATACAAGGATCCTACAGAGATGGAGAAAATCGTCATATATTACACACATTCTACCCATCAGTTGCACCAGGTTTCAAGATAGTAGAAAAGCCTCAAAACCTTGTGTACCTACCGTTAAACACCAGTTTCATTTCAGACATCGTGCTGAACATAGTGGATCAAGACAGAAACCTTATTGACTTTAGAGGAGAAGCTATTACTGTAAGAATACATATAAAATCATCCGCTTAGACAATGGGGTTATCATTTAAAAAGAGAGAGCCAACCAGCAAAGAGGTCAGTAGCTCATCAGCTGTAGAAGGATTAACAAGTGACAACATTCGTTTTCTAGAAGAAATTGGATTAAAGGTCATTAACAATGGATATACTGGATATAGCGCAGGGTCCAACATTCGACGAGACCTTATGGGAAAAGGAATATCACACGCACAACCCTTACGCTTCGTCCAAATTAAACAATAACGATGAAATTAGGATTCCTATACAACAACAAGACATTTATACTCTTCCATGCGAAAGTTATTTATATATTGAAGGAAAAGTAACAAAAACTGATGGTACTGCTGGAACCACTGTTCCGTTCATAAATAATCCTATGGCATTTTCATTTGATGAGATTAGATATGAAATTTCAGGAGTTACAGTCGATTCAACAAAAAAGGTTGGAATTTCCAGTACATTGAAAGGATTAGCGTCTTTAACACCAAATGAGAAGAATCTGTTAGCTGTTGCAGGATGGGTTGCACCAGACAAAAGTACAATCACTCCTGACTCTTCGGGAAACTTTGATATCTACGTACCTTTAAGATTACTCCTAGGATTTGCTGAAGACTACAGAAGAATAATAATAAATGTAAAACAAGAACTAGTTTTATTAAGATCATCAAACGATAATGATATTATTAAAGCAGCTGCTGGAACAACTGATGCCAATTTAGACTGGAAATTAACATTAGACAAGATTGTTTGGAGAGTACCACATGTGCGACTAAATGATGAACACAGGATTACATTATTAAGAAAGTTAAAATCAGATCGAGACATTGTAATGCCATTCAGAAGCTGGGAGTTTCATGAATACCCCGTTTTACCTACAACACAACGGCATACATGGACTGTAAAAACTTCTACTCATTTGGAAAAAGCGAGATATGTAATATTTGGATTACAAACGAAGAAGAAAAGTATAATAACTGAAAATGCTGGTGAATTTGACCATTGTAAATTAACAAACTGTAAAGTGTTCCTGAATTCACAATTCTTTCCCTACGACAACTTTAATATTTCTTTTGATAAAAAAAGATACAGTGTTTTATACGACATGTACGCTAGGTTCCAAAATTCATATTACGGCAAAACAAATACACCTCTACTATCTCCCGTACAGTTTGAATCGAAAGCTCCGATTGTTGTAATTGATTGTTCCAAACAAAATGAATCTGTAAAATCGTCTAGTGTTGATATAAAAATAGAAATGGAATTTCAAGAAAACGTACCTGCAAATACATCTGCGTATTGTTTAATTTTGCACGATAAAATTGTTACATACACACCGTTGACCGGTATTGTAAAGACAGTATTGTAAAACGTTGTACCACCACCGGCACCGCCACTGTCGCTAACCTATAAATAGCGGAGCAGCAATGCAGGTCTTCAGTTGATCGTCTATCGGCGCATGGGTAACATCTTCTACAAAATGAGTTCTCCATCTGTTGTACAAGGTGATGCAGAGGTAGCACCGTTATTGGAACGTGATAATTCTAGTGAAGCAGAAATCATTAAGGAAATAACTGTATTTTTAAAGTTTGGTAAAAGAGATAGAGAGGAGGAAATTAATGCAGACTCATCAAAGGTAGTACCAAAGAGGAAGAAGAAAGTTGAAGAAAATATTCCTCCTCACATTTTAACTGAAGTTTTTCTGCGAATCTTTTACCCCATCTCAGCATGCATCAGTAAAAGTGTATCAGTTGGATTGATGAAATCATTGGATTATTCCCCTACAGTAATACTACACCATGGAACAAAAAAGGTTTTATTTTCGCAAAATGCTTGGGAGTCATTTTTGAAACATGTACATTTAATAGAATGTTATTTAACTAACAGTTTGTGTGGAAGGAAAACACATATTCGACTTTTGGATTGTGACAATGAAATCGATATTGTTAAACATCGCGGACAACTACAAGTGCGAATTAGAGACTTGACTCAACATGAAAATAAGATTCTACTGTCACGTGAAGAATTCTACGTTTTAAACTACGCAACAGAACCTATTACAAGGTACATGAGACAGTTGGTATTTGCAAGCGCTATTATTAAAGAATATTTGGTCGATACTTTGGAAAAACAACCTGATAGCACCATCGTGTACGGACCTGTGGATACATCTATTTTTTAATAGAATACCTCATGAAGTTTGCATGTGGAGAAAGTTAAAGGATTTTGAACCACTTGTAGAAATCGCTACAGAAGCTACAGAAGAAACAACACAGGAAGAAGAAACGGAGAAACAAGAAGAAGAAGAAGAAAACGAAACACAAGAAGAAGAAGTTAAAAAAGACTAAAGTTTGACTTAGTAAAGAAGAACACACGTGGGGTAGGCCTATTGGGGACGGTGCCCACGTTAAATATACACCAACGTGCCTGCAACTGTACGGCCTGGTATTTAACCTACCGTGGTGTGGAAAACAGTTTAGTTGATCGCTAGGTGCCATGATGAGCGGAGGGGATGAAGAAGTGAGTGTAAAGCCTTGTGTAATAGAATTTCAAGCATTTCGAAATAATGATGATAGGTTTATTATCAAGGAATTAGTAATTTTAGGCTTGCTTACATTTGTAGCCTACCCATTCACGTTTGAAGCTCCTTTTTCTTTTAACAAACTTAACACCAAAGCGAAAAGTACAAACAAATGAATAACAAACTACTTTCATCACATACATTGGTATGAAGGATTTATAAGCTACAGTAATCTGCACAGTATTATGTTTAACTTTTGCAAACAATATTCACATATATACACAAGAGGATTAGAAAAAAAGAACTGGATACAAAAGTACACGCACGGTAATGTTTTCGATATAACTATCAGCAAGGACTTTAACATTTATCTCGGTAATATTTGTGTCGCTGCAAAAGATCTTAAACACGGTCAAACAAACTGTGCATTGTACAACGCATTTCGTTTGGCTGCTCACTTGAAATAAACGCAGGAATGTGGTGGGGGTAGCGGAGAACAGAAATGTGGTGGGGGTAGCGGGGCCTATAAATACGAGGAGACAACACCGCTCCAGCACGAGTATTATTCGAGACTCCGAAGAGGCAACATCACAGAAGACACCACCACTGACGAAGATGGCATCACAACAATATCTACAAACATTGGTTGATCAATTAAACACTCACTCAAAATCGAACCTTCTGTTAACTAAAAAATGTTCAGAACTAAAAGAACAAATACATTACATTATTCATAGCATCAAGAAAGTGGAAACCACACATGGAGAAGCAATTCTAGTATCATTGTGCGAAGGACCTATGACTCCAGGAGATGAGCCGAAGTTTCAAGTATTTCTTCCAAAACGATTTGTTCAACTGCTACAAAATGAAGACTTGCGAGATATTGAACCGGGGACGTTGTATTTGGTATCACACGGTGTAAGCGGCAACAACTCGACGGAACTCACTCTGCACATCATGCATCATTGTACATAATGTCTCTATTTGTATTTCTCTGTTTGTATTTCTAGTCATCAATGTTAGACTTAAGCTTATTGTATTGTAAAATGTTTGTTTAATAAAGAAAAAAATAAAAAAAAGAATAACATAAAAAAAACAAAAAAAACAGCAACATAGCAGTATAATATTTTATATACTGCTGTGTTGCTTTTTTTTAAATTCAAATGGATGACCTTGAACTTTCATTCAGGGTTAACTTATGAAGGGGTATAAAAGAGAGGGAGCAGTGAAGTTAGTCTCAGTCTTGTCTAACACACGCTGCAGCTAACATGTCGGTGCCACCGATGAACAATTTATTTTTCGATAACAATTTGAAGACATATTGTTGCGAGTTGCAATGTTTTAAAATACTAGGCGATCAAGTTGACGGGAAAGCTTGTCGTAAGTGCAGGTGTTTCAGCTATTGCATACGTAGATGTAAAACATATCAAATGAACCGACAAGATAAACTACAAGAATTACGGCGACGGCTTGCATTACTTTGGCGGCGAATGGAGTAGCAACCATCTGCCGCGCACTTGCCACCTGCCGCCTACCATCTGCCGCCTGCCATCTGCCGTCCACCATCTGCTCCGCCCCACCACACTTTTACCCCCACCATTTAGTACGATTACAACGCTAGCTTGTGAATAGCCAGTACACCTCCGGCTCTCGACCGGTGAACATCGAGCTGCTCGTCCCGACTGTGTGTTCCCTGCGGTCACATAAATAGGCAAGGAACACACAGTCGGGATGGGCCGATTGGACAAACAAGCGCAGCACTTGAAAACTGCGTCTGACGGCCGCGACTCCGGATCAACAACATCGATGACGACAAACAACGGGGAACTATTGTAAACATAAATTATTGTAAACATAACTTATTGTAAATAAAAATAAAAGTAAAAAATTAAGTAATAAATGAAATAGTACTACCTCGCACTCGTATCGTTCGATTGCTTCATTCGATTGTTTTCATTCGATATTTTATCGAATGAAAACTATCGAATCACAATCGGATTTTACGCGTGCGAGGTAGTACTTTTTTAAAACACCCTCCCCGTGACCTTGAACTTTAACCTTTCCCTCATTACGTCACAAAACCGCCTACGTCACTGGCTCAGCCTCAGATGACGTGTTTCATGACGCAGCGCTTCCGGTCACGTGACCGGAAGCTGTCAATCAAGTGAGCAAGCAGCCCCCTTTCGCCACTACTAACCAGCAATATAAGAAAATCGTAAGTGAAATTATACACACTTCTGTGTTTATGTTAATACAAAATCCCACGCTAACAGGGCAAAGCTACTGATATGAAACTAGTATATATATGTTCTAGTAAACAAGACGTTTTAGTTATAACATTGTCTATCAATCTGAAATAGACTGCTAACTCAATGGATAATACGTATAAAACAAATTAACATAGATCCGTCTACCCGGCTGTACTTAGCGGAAGTAATGCTGACCAACCAAAATATACCTATCCGTGTTTTGGATCATATGCGTTTAAGACAATTTTAATTATAAACTACTTTTTGCATTTTAAGTTAGTTACACGTATAGACAAAAACAAAATAAGTCTGAGCAATTAACTCTATAAACTGGGGTAATTTTTTCCGATTTATATTTAAAATGGTTATGACTGTTTAAACTTCGATTTAAAACAGTGAAAATTATGGGGTTTTGAATTCTGATTCATAACTAATCCAAACTTAACTCACAACTAAACTTAACGTAACTTAATTCTTAACTTCCTTTGTTGAGGGGTTGATACTATGTAAACTTGTTTATGGATTAATTAATTGAATTAACAGTATAAGTAAGGGCAATTGTTATGATCATTTTTGTCATTGTTAGTTTTTTTGGACATCAACAGCTTATAAATAATCACCCTTTCTTCTTAATTTTTGATAACCTATAATTGTTTACTGTAATTGAATAACCACATTATAACAAGGGAATTGCGTAGTGCACTGTCGAGTCCAAATTCAGCTGAAATTATTGCATTTAAAGAAAATAAGCTTTTTAAATTTTTTATCATAGCATCCAAATTCCTATTCTTTTGGAATTATTTAAATTTCGTTCATTCAATGAACTGGTGTTAATTTGGTAATTTATATATGTAAATATATAGCACCATTTTATAAGCTTTTTTAAAATTTAAATGGTTTTATAGTTCTAATAAATAAATAAAAGATAAATCGTAGAATGGAACTTCAAAGACAATTTTACCGTTTATCAGTAATTTTAGTTGGATTCCTTCTCACACGGTTTAAGAGTTGGGATTATGTTAATTGCAAGCTGTGGGCAGAGGCTTCCAGTCCAAGTCACATTTAACCAACGGTCCCAACTTATATGCTGGCTCAGAGTAACCTTTGTGTTTGGACAAGTAATCTGACTCATTAGCTTACAAGTCTACATGTGTTAAGCATTTGATTTACTGATAACTTAAAATAATTTAACAATTTTACAAGCCTTTACGCGACGTAAGATCCAAGAATAATTTAATTGCAAATACAATTTATTTTGTTTATACTTGTTTCAGTTTCGGACATTAAGCCTCGAAAGTAGGATCCGCAGTGATTTAGAACCGGAAATGGCATAGTGGTTAGAGCGCGTTATTCCGGAAAGAGTAAGAAGAAAATTATCCCGCCAAATTTGCGCGCCAAAAAAAAATTGGCGCCAAACCTAACCTCACTTTCTTCCCTCCAAAGTGTTACCAACTTAGCAGAGCTAATGTACCATACATAATTATATGTATCATATATAATTATATGTACCATATATAATACTACAGTGTATAATCATATATGTACCATAATAGCGTATAATATACCATCACCTAATTATATGTACCATACATAATTATATGTACCGTATATAACGCTACAGTGTATAATCATAAATATATATATATATATATATATGTACCATATATAATTATATGTACCATATATAACGCCACAGTGTATAATCATATATGTACCATAATAGTGTACCGCAGGAACACCCCCGGTACACCCCCCCCCGGGGGGGGGGGTGTCTTTACCATCACCAGAAAGGTAAGTGAAATAATACTCTGTTAACAACTCAGTTTAGTTAATACAGAGAAACTCAATACACATTGTCGTCGGTCGTTCGCGCTCGCGTGCCAAGATTGCCTAGCCATGGCACGTCCTGAGCGGTTACACGTACCGCGAGCGGAAGCCGCTGCCGCCGCACGTACAACGAGCGTCTTTGAGTCCGTGACACACCGCTCATCCTGAATAGCCAATGAGGCAGTGAATCATGCATAATAAATGCTCTGATGTCCGGTGCGCAGGGCTACGGACTGTCGTGCTGATAGTCTACATTCAAGTTCGGTGATGTGTGCAGTGCTTACTCCGCTTCTCTTTACAGGGTGAGTAAAAAATCAAATTCATTTCAAATAAACTATCTTTATTTCTTTAAAACCAATTAAATACTGATTCATTACTGATTCAAAGAAAACAATTTTACAGTAGAAACAATATTAATACCGAATGACTTTTCATCTTCAAAAAAACAGTGACTTTAAAAACATTTACTTTACAAATAAAAAATAACTACACTCTTATATAATATTTTAAATAAACCAACCACTATTAACTCAAAACATACATTCTTTAAAAACTTTTAGTTACTTTATAGATGGAAAAAACAATTACAGTTAAGACAGTTTCAAATATTATCTCAAAAAACATTGACTTTAAAATCATTTACTTTACAAATACAAAACAACTACCTTTTAAAAAAAATATGAAGTCTACTTATTATCCTAACCCGACAGAAGGGACAACTATATACACGCAAAGAACACCTAGGGCACAAGGTCAGCGTCATCCATAATTTGATCTAGGTAGTACCCCGCAACGTTCTGAAAAAAAAATTATAAATATAATAACACTGTAGTAAATCAAACCCTACCTAGTTAGCCCAACTAAATACACTACAACTCACTTGCGGGAGATGATGAAAGGCGGGCAGTGTAGGATGGGCACCCTCTGGTCCGAAATATGACAGTTATAAAAGTGTTGCATTTCTAGAACATTACGCTGAAACGATTGACAGACCCGTTAGTTTGTTAATTTATAAACAAACCTAAATTATCATATTAGTATTAAGTGAGAATATATTAAACCTACCAATACAGGTCGAGGCTCGCAGGGCCCGCAGCAGCTGGCCCATCCGCGCCAGCATAGGGTTGCTCAAGCCTTTTCACCAGTGCCGCCACCCTCGGAGACAAGGGAACTCTTCTCTTCAGAGCTGTTCATCCTTGCAGAGCTGTTGGCTACGTTCGGCACCTGAAAATTATATAATTATTATTATTATTAAAATAATACTTTTCAATCTAAAAATGCAAATTTTATCCTATCTTAATTAAACCTTACTTTATACTTACATGATTTCCCTGCCGAAAGCCACGCTGCCGCCAAGCGGTCATCCAGGCAGGAAGCACCCTGACCCGATCATGAGTGGTAGCCTCTTGCCGTGCCGCCCTGAATGATGGGAGCTCCATTGGCTGCGACCCCGGGGTTGGAGTGTTAGGGCGAGCAACTGGAGAGCGCTCCCTAACCTAAAAACAAAAGGTACATAAACTATATATATGTATATACTAACATATTTTTTAAAGTAGCCATTTTAATTTGAAACCGAATGCACGCCTATTGTAAAAAACAGCCTTAAAAAGTTTTGCAAACACTGTAATTCACTAACCTGAGATAGAGGTCGCAGCTCGGTCAAACTCGCTGTAGAGCTACTGGCCTAAAAAGGAAACAAATAAAATATATTAATATATGAATACGAATCAATCAATATTAAAATAAATACTTAAATAATAATGTCAACTCAAAATCAGTGTAAAAACAATACCTGTGAAAGGTGGTGAAGGTCCGTAATAATGTTCAAGGAAACTGCAGTTCCACTCTGAAAATAAACAAATAAATGTATAAAAACATAACCTCAGCCCAAATAACAGCAAACAATCTATAAAACCCCAACACACAAACACACACACACACACACACACACACACACACACACACACACACACACACACACACACACACACACACACACAATCACTCTGCTCCTCTCTCAGTCGTTCGTCATGTCGCCTCCGAGCCTTACTCAACTTTGCCTTCAGCAATATTGTTTGAAATTTAAATGCCTACATGAAATCCAAAATTTAAACCTTCCGTTCCTAATCAGACGACAGTTAATATTTGAACACAGAACCAACTGCTACTCAATACATCACAGTGGGTATAAACTTGGGCTCAGAAATCGATATTGTTTTGATTGCTTTATGGTAAGTACGGTAAGGTAGTAAATGATATTTGTTATTATTTAATAACTGCTGCTTATCTTAATACTGTTTCTTTGTTGTACATATATACATACCCCAAGGTGGATGTTACGACATCGAAGCCCATGAAGTCAACTTCTGGGAGCCGCTCGGGTATTCCAACAGCCCGCCAGACCACCCACGGCCCCTGTATTGTAGGTGTGGAAGACCAACAACTGTTGGCCCGTTGATCACCTGCTCTTGTGTGTGAGTACAATTATTTACTTATTTATTTGCCTATAATATTTTAAATGTCCCGGCACTGCCCCGAGTACGGGAGGTTCCAAGGATCCACGATGACCCGAGAATGTTCCTGTTAATGTAAGTTATGTTGATTTCTCGGTTATTTACTTTAGAGTCAGGTAAAAAATACTTAACCGGGGTTACATTTAACTGGACCGTAGCGTTATAAACTCCTCGGTCAAGTCCCCCCTCCCTGCGCTATCGCGCGGAAGCGGTTACAATTATAACGCGCTGCTCGCCTCTCGCGCCAGTCAGTCGTCATGCCGCTTAACAAGTGCGAAGGCTGTGATAAGGAAGCGCACTGCGTTATTATGGTGTTTTTTGGGGCAAAGGGCTTTGCCCTTTGCTGTTCCTGCCAGCATTTATCACTGCAGGAGCTGGATGAGAGGCCTCCACGCCTCCTCTTCTGTGATCATGTCGAGCTGTAAGTACGCAGAGTAACATTTTAACCTAGATACTCCAAATTTTCGGTAATATTCTCATGACCCTCGGTCTTTCTATTAATTAGGGCTGGGCGGGAACCTGTCAAAGTTTTAAGCCATTTATGTCTAATCCCCCCGGTAATACAATTTCTCGGTCAAGTTTATTTATCATGCGGAAGTTGTTGCGATTAGCTCACGCTCTTGGCACTGCTCGGCGGCAGCCTTATATCTCAAGGCCAGTATTTTATCATGCGGAAGTTGTTGCGATTAGCTCACGCTCTTGGCACTGCTCGGCGGCAGCCTTATATCTCAAGGCCAGTATTTTATCATGCGGAAGTGGTTGCGATTAGCTCACGCTCTTGGCACTGCTCAGCGTCAGTCGTAGCTATGGAGCCCTTCTGTATTGACTTCCCAGTGCTTTCCTCCCGCCTCATGCCTTTGTGGGTGCATGATGCTTGTGATCGGGGGCACTTGGTACAAGCGACCCCGATCATAGAGATCATGTACCACTATTGCATATATCCTAGGCTGCACGCTTGGCTGAAACATGAGTGGCGTATCTTGTATACATGTCACTCATGTATGTCTAGTGAGATCACAGGTCCAAGTAAGTACATCTTTTACGTTACATAACCGCAACATCCGCAACATTATTTGTCAATAAACCTTCCGTTACCTGTTAAAATACTGTTCTGTGATTGGCCGGAATAAGCTCGCACCCCATTCGTTGTAATTAGGCGTCCTGCTCTCTGATTGGTCCATACACCCGCAACAAACAACACTATTGCATCAGCCACCTCCCCACCACCCCCAATTACCGCTATTTTCCTCTCACTTTGCTCTCAGCTTTCATTACGATCAGACGTGTCCCCGTGTTGCTCTGTTAGCTGCGTTTTGCAAAGATTAAACTTGAGCGTTTGCTGACCCTATCTTACGTGTAACATAACCTTACTTTTGATTTGTATTATAATAATTTTGAGTAAAATAACCTCACTTTTTAATTTGTATTATTGTATTCTGTGTAACATAACCTCACTTTTGATTTATATTATTGTATTCTGTGTAACATAACCTCACTTTTTATTTGTATTATATATTTTTGAGTTACATAACCTCACTTTTTAATTTGTATTATTGTATTCTGTGTAACATAACCTTACTTTGTGCTATAGTAATCCTTCCAAAATGGCTGTAAATCCTGTCGAGGTTCTCAGTTCTGATGATACTTATGTAAAACACTTTAGACTTTACGGAACAAGAACAATTTTTAAATTTTCTAATCCTCCTCCTGAAACTACCGAAATTGATTGACTACGACAAGGTTTTGCTAAAATTGTGAATGAAATGAAAGAGTGGGCCCATGAAAACGATCAGCTTGGCTTTACTTTACATAGTCTAAATTTAAAAAGTAAAGAACCTGGTTTTGTAGCTTTCCGGCCCGCGAACGAAGTAAATGAAGACATTCTTTGGCAAATTTTCGGGGGTATTGTTCAAAGTAACTCAGAATCAATTAAATCCACTGATACGTTTAAAGTTGAATGTACCCGAGTTAATCTCCCTGTAGGTTCTGGTCGTCCTGGAAAAGTAAGGCCTGGCTTTTACAATACGTTTGATGAAGAGTGTAAATCCAGGAAGGGAATAGTTGTAATAAATAACAAAGATAATTTGTGTCTCCCTCGGGCTTTGGTGGTGGCCATGGCTAAAGTGACAAACGACCCAGAGTATAATCTTGTACGTATGGACAAGGGTAAACGACAGACAGTGAGGGCCCAAATACTGATGCAAAAGGCGAGGGTAGAGATCTCAGAGGAAGGCGCCGGTATCCCCCAATTGGAAAAGTTTCAGGATTTGCTAACCAATTTCAAAATTACAGTCTACAACTATGACAGAAAAGGCCGTGATGTTTACTTTGAAGGAGCTGTTGAAAATCCTAAATTTAAAATAAATCTTCTGTTTCACAATCGGCACTATAACGTAATCAACAGTCTGACCGCGGCTTTCGCCTGTAACTATTTTTGCGAAGCTTGCCATGTCCCTTTTGACCACAAAGCATATCACAGATGCTCAAACATCTGCCCTCAATGCCAAACCATCTCGCCTCCCTGTAAAGAGGAGCATGGGGGAATAGTTTGCCCGGACTGTAACATGACTATGAGAAACCAGCACTGTTTTATTGCCCATAAGGTTGACAAATGCAAAACAGTAAAAAAGTGTCTTGACTGTGGGAAATTGATTAATTTAAAAGAGAGATCAGGACCTCACAGATGCGGGGAAGTTTTTTGTAAACCCTGCAATGCATTCAAAGATCCCGATCATAAATGCTACATGCAACCCAATGAAGGAAAACCTAAAACTAAAGACTACCTTTTCATTTTCTTTGACTTGGAGACTCGCCAAGACGAGTCTCTTCCCTCTGACCCTGAACAAAAAGTACATCAAGTTAACCTGTGCGTGTCACAACAATTTTGCTTTAATTGTGTCGATGGTAAATTTTGCATGACATGTAGAAACCGTACAAGAGTCTTCAACTCTGACCCGGTTCACCAATTCATGGAGTATGTGATGCAAGTTCGTAAACAGTTCAAAAATGTCTGTGTAATTGCCCACAACGGGCAGGGCTTTGATTTTCAGTTTTTACTAAAACATATAATGGAAGAAACAAAATTCACGCCTGAGCTGGTAATGAGGGGAACTAAAATTATTTTGATGGAAATGGACAACGTCAGATTCATCGACTCCCTAAGCTATTTCCCCATGGCCCTCTCTGCGCTCCCTAAAGCCTTTGACCTGCCTCCCGAGAAAAAGAAGGGCTACTTCCCGCATCTTTTCAATACATTGGCAAACCAAAATTATGTAGGCCCTATGCCCGATAAAAAATACTATTGCCCCGAGTCGATGTTTGAGAAACCACACAAGGCATTTGAGATTTGGTACGAGGAACAAGTAGCGAGTAACTATATTTTTGATTTTCAAAAAGAAATCCTGGAGTACTCTATTTCGGACGTAGAAATCCTAGCACAGTCCTGTCTTAAATTCAGAAGTATTTTCTTGAAAGAATGTAACGTTGACCCTTTCCTCGAGGCCGTAACTATTGCCAGTGCCTGTAACCTGGCCTTCCGCCGCAATTTTCTAAAACCAGACACAATCGGCTTGATTCCTAAAAACGGGTACAGACTGACTGACAACCAATCTACAGCGGCCCTTCAATGGCTAAGCTGGGAAGAGGAGGAACGTGGAGTGAAGATTGAGCACGCTGGCCGGGGTAAAGAAGTTAAAATTAACGGGGTAAAAGTAGACGGGTTTGATGGTGAGAGAATTTATGAGTTCCACGGGTGTTATTAACACGGGTGTCCAAAATGTTTTCCTTACAATCGAGAGGCTCCTCTGAAGGAGGATCCCTCAGATTCACTTAATTTAAGATATGAAAGAACTTTGAAAAAGATGTCAAAAATCAGTGATTACGAAGTTGCAGTAATGTGGGAGTGTGAGTTCCGTAGATTAAAGATAAAAACCTTAAACACTTGAACAGCTTGCCGATCCTCAACAACCTTCCCCTTGACCCTAGACAAGCGTTCTTTGGAGGCAGAACGGGCAATGCAAAAACGTATTGTAAATGTGAAGGGGGAGAATCAATCCAATATGTAGATGTCTGTTCTCTCTACCCCTATGTAAATAAATATGGGAAATATCCTTTGGGCCATCCCACAATCTATGTGGGAGATAGGGAGTGCAGGCAGCGAGGACTAAATGTAGATGGTTTGTTGAAATGTAAAATTCTGCCACCTCGGGATCTCTACCACCCGGTTCTCCCAACAAAAATTAATAATAAATTGATGTTTGTGTTGTGTAGAACTTGCGGGGAAATTCAAAATCAGGGGGATTGTGAACATGAGAGCAGCGAAAGGGCGTTAGTTGGGACATGGACTATGGATGAAATCAGGAAATCTGTAGAGAAAGGATACGTTGTGCTTGATATGTATGAGTTGTGGGAGTATGAGGTCGCTACATACGAGAAAGGGGGATTGTTTACAGATTTTATTAATAAATTCTTGAAAATGAAGCAGGAAGCCTCAGGCTATCCTAGCTGGTGTAAGACAGAAGAGGATAAAGATAAATACATTTCAGAGTATTTCCAACATGAGGGAATTAAATTAGACAAAGACAGAATCGTTAAGAACGGGGGTTTGAGACAATTGGCAAAATTAATGCTAAACAGTTTTTGGGGAAAGTTCGGACAGAGGGAGAACCAAACTAAAGCAACAATTGTAAGGGAATCTAAAGTCTTGTTTAACATGTTAATAAGTCCAGAAGTACAAGTCAATAGGATCCAGCTTGTTAACGAAGAGGTTGTTGTTGTAAACTGGGAATATATCGAAGAAGTTGGGGAACCTTTGAGAAATGTAAATGTTGTTATTGCGGCCTACACCACTGCCCAGGCGAGACTTAAACTGTATGAACATTTGGAGGCTCTTGGAGGTCAAGTCTTATATTATGACACAGATAGTTGTATTTATTTCTACCTGGGGAGGGTCCCTACGGGAGATTACCTCGGGGAAAGGACAGATGAATTGGCAGGTGACTACGGGCCCGGCTCTTATATTGTTGAATTCGTTTCTGGGGGGCCTAAAACTTATGCATACCTTGTCTGGTCAACTAACAAACAAAAACTAGAATCTGTGTGTAAAATAAAAGGCCTCACCCTCAACCTAAAAACCTCCGAAACGCTAAACTTTGAACAGTTAAAAAAGATGGTCCTTATTGAAACTGCTGAAATTTTAGAAATTGAAGAGAATAGAATCAGGAGGACTAAAGACAGAGATATTGTAACAGTAAGCGAAATTAAAAAGTTTAAAATCACAGGACCAAAAAGGAGGCTCGAGGGTGAGTACGACACCTTACCATTTGGCTATAAAAAGATACAAAGACTCGAGTAACCCGACAGGAATTACGGGAGGAGCGATTCGCTCCCTGCGCTGCTCTTTGCGTAACATAACCTTACTTTCGATTTGTTTGTTTAAAATGTCTCATATAACCTCCTATATATTTAATGATCTGCCCGTACAGTGTTGTACAGTATCAGTAAATGATTGAAATATACTCTCTGAACTGCACTGAGTTGACTTCCCCTTAGTAATATATTGTAAGTAATAACAATGAATTGTAATATATATATTAAATAAAGCTAAAGAGGTTATGAGGAGTTATGGTAATCACTCTTAATCTGCCCATAACAATATCCTCACCTCTGTAAATATAGTTGAGCAAGTCTTGAATAATGCAAAAAATCCCCACTGTATGAATGAAGGTCCCTGGCGCGGGTGACGAAAAGCCCCGTAAACCTGAATGAAGGTCACTGGCGTGGGTGACGAAAAGCCCCGTAAACCTGAATGAAGGTCACTGGCGCGGGTGACAAAAAGCCCCGTAAACCTGAAAGGGGGTCTAGTAGATTGAGGCGACGGGCTAACACCCCGGCTACTCCTTCGAACGACCCATGTGTGAATGAGGGGTCCAGTAGATTGAGGCGCCGGGCTAACACCCAGACTACTCCTTGGAACGGTCCGGTGGGTGAAACAAAAAAAAATATAAAAGTAAAATACAAAAAAGTATAAAAGTAAAAATAAAAAAAACGGGGGAGACAGCTAGTTTGTTTTTTGGAAGGTCTCCACGGACCATGGCGGTGGAGGGGCTATGGTTTGTCTTTAAAAGAATCTCTATCCTTTGTTTGCTCAAAGGGAGAGGACATTAGTCTGTACTGGGCATCAACCAGGTAATCTGGATTGGCTCACGCACGGAATAATGTTTAACCTGGGTGCACATGCACGGATGGTCTCAAACCCCATCCAAGCAAACATTCAGTATAAAACTAGCGACATCTGAATAAACTTACCATTTTGACAATGGACGCTATAGCTAATGAACTACATCGTCCTGCCAGGAGAAACTATACTAGGCGTAAAGTTACCCTTAAGGGGCTAACGGACCTTTACCAGGCTGATCTCGTTGAAATGAAGCCTTATGCGAAGATTAACAAAGGCTACAAGTATATTCTCACGATAATTAACTGTTTGTCAAAACTAGCTTTTGCTGTTCCGTTAAAAGACAAGTCAGGGCCACAAGTCGCTAAAGCTTTAGAACCCATCTTAGCTAAATATAAAATAAAAAATTTTCAAACGGATCAAGGTACCGACTTTTTTAATAAACATGTAAATGCATTAATGAAAAAGTATAAAATCAATCACTATTTTACGTATTCAGAACTAAAAGCAAGTATCGTGGAAAGATTAAACAGAACTCTCAAGACAAAAATGTACAAGTTATTTACTGCCAGAGGTAGTTATGAGTGGGTAAGTTTATTGCCAGAAATTGTAAATTCTTACAATCACACAAAGCACAGGACTATAGGTATGAAACCCCAGGATGTAAGACAGAAGCATGTCAAAGACATTCTAAAGAGAATAAATAAAGTTAAAAAACCAAAACATAAAATTCTTAAACAAAAAATAAAATTAGGTGACAGTGTTAGAATCAGTAAAGTAAAAAGAGTGTTTAAGAAAGGGTATTTGCCTAATTGGACAAATGAGACGTTTACAGTATACGCGATTAAACCAACAAAACCAATAACATACATATTAAAAGATAACAGAGGGGAAATACTTAAAGGTGGGTTTTATGCTGAAGAAATTAGCAAGTCAAAAACCGGTGACATTTATTTAGTTGACAAAGTATTAAAAAGGAAAGGAGACAGACTATTTGTACGATGGAGGGGGTATGATAGCAGCCATGACAGTTGGATTGATGCCAAGGACTTGGTGTGATAGAGGCTGGTCACGATCCATGGAAGGCCATTCGATGTATAAATCTGTTTGCGAGTATGGTGATGCAATCAGTCATTATGCGGGTTGAGAAACAGGAAGTCGGTTTTCCTGTATTGAATCTTGATGATTATTTCTCGGGAACGGGCATGGTTAAGAATAATAAACACGGTGTATTACTGCCGGATTCAATACGTTGTATAATCGCGGGGCCGAGTTCCTGTGGGAAGACCAATGTTTTATTCAATTTATTGTTTGACCAAAATGGTTTAAGATTTGAAAATATCTATGTTTTTTCAAAGTCCCTCTATCAACCTAAATACAAATTACTTAAACAGGTTATGCCTAAGGAGGTTGGGTATCATGAATTTGACGATAATAGTTTAGTTATACACCCAAATCAAGCTAAACCAAACTCTATAATGATCTTTGACGATATATCTGCGGAAAAACATAACAATATACGTAACTTTTTTAGCATGGGAAGACATAAAGATATAGATACATTTTATTTAGGGCAGACATACAGTGCTATACCCAAACAGTTGGTGAGGGATAACTGTAACTTTATTATTTTATTTAAACAAGACGAAAAGAACCTAAGACATGTATACACCGATCATGTCACTACAGACATGTCATTTGAAAAATTTAAAGAAATATGCGCTCAAGCGTGGCGAGACAACTTTGGGTTTCTGACGATTGATAAAACACTGGACCCTTATAAGGGAAGGTACAGGGTAGGAATGGACAGTTTTGTAACTGAACTATAATAGTACGCACCTACACATACAACGATTTAAGAGGTTTTAACGCTCAACTTCATAAAGTTAAATCAAACTTGTGCTCTTTCTATATCAAGGACAAGAATAAATTTTGCCGAAACTACTGCAGTAAGAAAGCCCCTGTTTTTCAGGCAAGTCGGAATGCCTTAAATCTAGATGTGTTGGTTGAAAGTTATCATTTATGACTATGAAGCGAAGCAGTAAACAGCAACTGACAAACCAGCTCATAGAGCTGCGTAATGCTATTAAACGGAAATATAAAATGTTTAAGGAAGGATCCGAGGAAAGTGATATTTTGCTTGAGAAGCAGTATAAACCAATTATTCAAGAACTTAGAAAAACGACAACAAACACAGCCGACATAAAAACTGAACCCGAAACCTTTAAAGAAGAGCCAATGGAATACGATACTACAGATGATGATGAAGGAGAAATAGCTGAATTTATTCCGCAGAGTGTATCTACACCTGAAACCAGCGGGTTAAAGCAAATTGTATCGACCCCTTCGGGACTGGAAACAGCGTCCCAATATATTGAAAGTCAGTTTAGTAACCCCTTTACGGTGAGATATATGACACTGCTTTTAAAAGATGCTAGCGGTAAGGTCCGAGTTATTGATCATGACTACGGCCCTAGATACGAAGGCAGTACTTTAATGATGGGAGATAAGGTGTTAGACTTTGACAACGATGGAACTATTCTAATAAACAACACAAGATATAGACCTACTGAAGGCTTGTATGAGCTCATATTTAAGAGAACCCCTGACGAGGATATATACGATAAAGACGATCTTAATACCTATAAGAGTATTATTATCGCCACTAACGCTCACAAGAAAGGATACAAATTCCAAAATCAAATTAGAAGGGACAACAATCTAAAGTACAGAAGAATTATTAAAGACCTATTCCCGGTCAGAGTGGGCAAAGGTCTAGCGTGGAAGAATGCAAGATCCCGTGATATTATACTCTGGGACGACGCCAATGAATTGGTGGATATATTACGACACATAGCCATGTCAACAGAGACTGGAAACAGAGTCCATGGCAATGAAATACTAAGTATCGTGGAGGAACTGAGAGAGGCCGGCTATATAAAAGGGGCTGGTAACAGTAGGTTTAAAGCATTATTAAAATGACCATTGACAAGTTTGGACGTAGTAGCCGGAAATCCCGAGGTGAGGCCGTCAAAGGTCCCAAGGGAGAGGGTTTCAATTTAACACCCCAAGGTGACTATGATATGCAAAATAAACGGTTATGTAAATTGGCTACACCGGTACAACCACTAGACGCTGCTACAAAGAATTATGTTGACCATAAATCTATACCTTCTGACGTTCAGAGATTCAACATGCAAAACAAAAGACTATGGAGTGTAGCTAACCCTGTAGATTCCTTGGACGCAGTTAATTTGGGCACACTAAAAAAACTGAGTATGACTATCTCCAACGATAAATATGACGCTAATAATAAACAAATAACTAATTTAGCTTTACCAACAGATCCCAGCGATGCAGTGACAAAGGCATACGTGGAAAAAGAGATATTGCCTATAACCACTAACCTCGCTAATCAACAGTTTGACTTAACCGGTCTCAAGGCCAGACTGTCAAAATGCGAAGGTCTAATAACTAGTAATAAAGATTTTCACGAGAAACGGTTGAACAAATTTGGTACAATGCTCTTTAATTATATTAACAAAAAACAAACTGGTAGGGCTGCCACGCCGGGTGAAAATTATGACTTAAACTGGGAAGTTTTGTTTGCTGACGGGTTAGAAGGTGGTGAAGAGCCTAAAGTAGAAGACGTCAAACCTCTTCCACCTGATACTTATGATCTCTTTATGACTGAAGAGGGACTGAGTGGAGCTTCTCTTGAAACAAATTAAAGAGAATTTTCGTCTTGAGCCCACGGGGATATTTGATGATACTGTTCCCTTTCCCCAATCTCCTCAGGACGGGAAGCTGAATATATAAAGCCACTTAAACCGAGGAATACTGATTAGTCTACTCCAAACCGTCGAAGATGTTGGTTCTCTTACTGTTTATGCTGCCTCTTGCCTCGTGCAACAAGTCAGTAGATTATTTGACTTATTATGGTTATCTCGAGAAAAACGCTTTGACACAGGACATTACTTCTGCAGTGAAACAATTTCAAGAGAATTTTCGTCTTGAGCCAACGGGCATATTTGATGATGCCACTCTGAAGCTTATGAAAACTCCCAGATGTGGACATAAAGACAATATACTACCATTCTCGGCTTTACCCAATAGAAAGTGGAATACATCGGTAATAACGTGGTACCAATACGAAACACCACAGTACCCCCACCTAATTCAAAAAGCGTTCGATTTATTGGCCAAACACGCTAATATTACTTTTAAAAAGGATATTAAAAACCCCACAATAATAATATCGTTCTCAGCATCTAGACAACATGTATTTTACTCTAGACAAGATACTTGCCCGTATGACTTTGACGGTCCTGGGTTAGTTTTGGCTCACGCCTATCTCCCCAACACCGGTTATAACCAAACGGACATACACTTTGATTCGGAAGAAAACTGGGATTTCACTATGGATTTACCACGATATGGAAACGTTTCATTCTTTCTAACGTTAGTACATGAGATTGGTCACGCCCTAGGCTTGGACCATTCCGGCGATGATAAATCTGTAATGTTTCCCTTCAATAGGGATCCTGCAGGAATTGTTGACTTGAACGAATATGAACTAAGTAGAGATGACAGACTCGCTATGGAGTTTTTGTATGGTCGGCCCCCTACATCACCCAAACCATCGTCTACCACTACTACTACCACCACTACGACAACTACAACAACAACCTCTACCACACCAAGCGGTACAACACCTGAGACACCACCCGAAACATTTGAAAAACGCGATATTTGCGAATTAAAAGGTCAAATTGATACGTACATTATTGTGAACAAAAGGATATTTGCTTTCTTTAGGGATTATGTATGGATTATAAGTCTAGACCCTGCAGACAGAATTCCTGAGGATTCAACACGGCCAAGAAGTATATCACACTGGCTCAAATTCTTACCACGAAACTTTACTGAAATATCGGCCATTTACCAGAGGCCGAATGGGGATATCGCGTTGTTTGTGGGCAATGAAGTATTTTTATTTAGATACCCTTCACTGTCCTTGATTACAATGTATAATGTCAATAACATAGCCGGTAGAACAGTACATAAAGTTAACGCGGCCTTTGCAACTAACACGGGGAAGAGCTACATGATTATTAACGATTGGTATCTGATTGAAATTAACGAGTGCGACTTTACTGGGGTGTTTATGGGTATGGTTTCGTCTACACTGTACGGTATCCCCGCTCACAGTCGTGGTGCCTTTAGATATATAAACGGGATGATTTACTTTATAACTGACAGTGGGGTCTTGGAGTACAACGAGTTCACAAACGCTGTGTCTCGTACGGTGCCTGACATTTTTGAAGTTTTAAAAATTCCGTGTATACGTGAGACTCTGCTGAATAGACTGTACGAGGTGATTAGATATTTACAATAAAATGGCTAAGGCTAGAAGGAAACCTCTCAGACGTAAACTAGCGGTCGTGCGAGGCGGAGGTATTGTTTCATCGGTGTTGAACAAAGCTATAGATTTACTACCTGTCGAATTACACATCCCCGGATATCAGTACTGTGGACCTGGCACGAGGTTAAAAGAGAGATTGGCAAGAGGAGACAAAGGAATAAACGGGCTAGACGAAGCCTGTAAGGTCCACGATATAGCATACTCGCGTTACTCCGATAGTGAGAGGCGAAGGCAAGCTGATAAAGAGTTGGCGGAACGCGCTTGGCAGAGATTCAAGTCCAGTGACGCCAGTGTTGGTGAAAAAGCCGCTGCTTGGGCAGTCACCACAGCTATGAAGGCAAAAACAAAATTTGGAGGAGGCCGTAAAAAGAAACGCCCCGCTAAACGTACCAGAGGCCGAGGATTGTATCTAAGACCCTATAGAAAGGAAGGTGCGGGTACTAAGAAAGGTGCAGGTAGAAGAAAGAAAAGGAGAACGAAAAAAAAGCATCTCAATACCGATAAAACCACTTACAAATTATGATTTAATCAAATACGCGAGGTTGTTAAAAATTCCAAACTTTAGAGGGATATACATGCGAGACAGTTTACCGAAACGCCCGAGAAAATGTGAATCTGCTATAGTTAACTTGGACAGTACAACTGGGCAGGGTACTCACTGGGTTTGTTACAAGAAGATTGATAAAGAAGTCTATTACTATGACAGTTTTGGAAACTTAAGACCACCACAGGAGATCTCACGATACCTGAGTGGATGTGAACTGTACTATAATTATGAAAGGCAACATAAGTTTGACTCAGTTGTTTGCGGACATTTGTGCTTAACGTTTCTCTGTAGTAATGTTTTGTCTCACGGGAGCTACTAGTGTTTTATCGCACGAGCTAGCGTTTCCCATAGATGTTAGCAAGGGTGAATGGGAACTTGGTTTAATTGAACTGACCACTTATAATTCTATACCAAACATTGAGAAATACATTAATGATAAGTTTTACTACGGTGATGATAAAAGTATTACAATCCCTGAAGGGTCTTACGAAATTGAGGACATTGAAAAATATATACAATCTCAACTGTCGAAAGAAATCCAGTTTACATTAAAACCAAATAACAACACTTTAAAGGTTACGATATATTGTTCTAAGAAAATTGACTTTACTAAAGAGCAATCGTTGGGGACACTCTTGGGTTACAAAAAACAAATATACAAGGCTAATAAACAACATGTTTCGGAACTACCTGTAGATATAATAAAAGTTAATTCTATACGGGTCGAATGTAATGTCACACGCGGGTCATACTTGAACGGAGTCGAGGGTCATGTTATACACGAGTTCTACCCGGCCGAACCACCGGGCTATAAAATAATAGAATTACCGAGGAATGTCATTTATTTACCAGTCATCAGTCAAAGGATCAACAACTTGACAGTGTCTCTAAAAGACCAGGACGGTAATCTTGTTAACTTTCGCGGAGAAAGAATTTCTGTTAGACTACATCTCAGGCACAGTAATGGGGCTACTATTTAGGGGAATGCCCGCGGGGCAGCAAGTCAGTAGTGTTCAGAAAGTCAAGGTGTTAACTTGTAAAAACGTATCGTTCCTTCGTTCTCTCGGTTTTAAAGTATTAAAAAATGGCGCTGCTAGCGATAGACAGTCAGGCTGTGTACGATGACTTGACAACAGGGATGGAGTTACACTCACATCAGCCGTATGCAAGTACAACTTACAATAATAATGATGAAATTAGAATACCGATATTACAACAGGACATAATTACAGCTCCGTTTGAAAGCTTTATTGTAATTCACGGTAAAGTCAGCGCGAAAAAGGCGGACGGGGCTGCTCTGGACGTATCCTTTGTAAATAACGCAGTGGCCTTTATGTTTGAAGAAATCCGCTACGAGGTTTGTGGCAAGGAGATTGATAGAACAAAAAATGTCGGTATTACTACTACTTTAAAAAATATCCTATCCATTCGCTCGGAAGAAACAAACACTCTCAAGAACGCCTGCTGGCTAGGCCCTGGTAACTCTGAAAAAGTGACCAATTTTATATATTCTATACCTCTAAAACTCTTGCTAGGTTTCGCCGAAGACTACAGGCGGGTGTTGGTAAACGTAAAACAAGAATTAATATTTTTACGCTCGGCTACAGATAATAATGCTGTAAAAACTACGGAAGCCGGGGCTTTAGAATTAAAAATTGAAAAAATCTACTGGCGTATGCCTCATATAACAGTAAATGACGCTCAAAAATTAAAATTGTATAAATTTATTGAGAAAGATCCCGCGATCCATCTCCCATTCCGTCAATGGGAAATGATTGAATACCCGAACCTTCCAAATACTGAAACATTATCTTGGACACTGAAAACGTCTAACCAAACGGAAAAACCCCGGTATGTTGTTCTGGCTTTTCAGACAGGCAGAAAGAACGACTTAACAAAGGACATGTCACAATTTGACGCTTGCGACCTAACTGATGTAAAACTTTATTTAAACTCAAACTTTTACCCGTACGATAACCTTCGTGGGAACACTGCCTTGTTCTATGACATGTTTGCTACCTTCCAAAACTCGTATTACGGAAGAATTGGTTCACCTATATTAAACTTTGACGATTTTAAAACCAAGTGCCCTTTATACGTAATTGACTGTTCAAAACACGACGATACTATTAAAACAGGGCCAGTGGACGTCAGGCTTGAGATTCAAGCTAAAACTCCCATCCCAGCCAATACTTGGGCATACTGTCTCATAATCCACGACTGTCACTACACATACACACCAATCACGGGAGATGTCAGGAAAATCTCGAGTTAGTTTCTCCGACCCGGTAGTTACAAAAATATACAGTTTGCCCGCTGAAGATAGAAAATCAGAATGGGAACAAATGGCGCGGGACAGAGCCAGGTTTTTGAGACGTATAAAATTAACGGAAGAAAAGATTTCCAGTGTAATTTCTAAACTGTGGGCCCAGAGGGTCACGTGACTCGTATTTTAATCAAAGGGGTGGGGGTAAAAAAGAATACATCCGTACGTCCGTTAGTTCAGTCTCTGGCTAGTAGTCGTTGAGTAAACATGCGTCGTTACGATTGGGTTGAAATAGAATATTACAAAAACTGGGTTTTAGTTAGAAGGGAAATATTAGACAGTTATACATTTGATAGCTCTGAAGAAAACTTTCAATTACCCCCGGGGGCCGATAGCGTTATAGTTAAACGGTGTACAGAGTTTGACAATAGCGATTGTAAGACAGAGTCTGAAGACTCTGAAGACGATCAGTAGCAGAGATGACTTCACCGGAGGCAGACGCTGTGCCGCTCCCTCGGTCAGTCGAGCCTATAAATTTAATGACCGGTGTATTTTTAAAGTCAGTCCATTTCTTGGACCCCGAATTGACTAAATGTATCGTGTCGGGTATTTTTAAAAATCGGGATAATGGTTTGGGTGTATTGATTAAAGGGAGAAAAGGTGTTGTATTTTGGAGTTACGATTCTTACTGTCAGCTAGTTGACAGGTTCAATGAAATAACTTTAGCACTCTTGGGTAAATATCAGTGTTGTATATCGGTAGAAGGCGGGGCGGTTATAAGGGTCACTACAATTTTTGGTCAGCAGTACGTTTGTGTCTCTGACGGTGACCACTCCTTGGCTCTAAACTATAATGAGTGGGATCAACTTGTAAGAAATATTCCTTTAATCGGCCGCTCTCTATTAGAATTATTTTATATAGAGGATATTATTAAAGTTTTTATTAATCAAGTATTAACCGATGCTGAACAGTGTACGGATCAATTACCGCCTCACGTAGCTGACCGTCTATATCAAGAGGTTTCATTATGGAAGCTATAGTTCAATTCCACGGCTTCAAAAGCAATAATAACAGATTTATTATTAAAGAACTTGCTATAGTTGGGAGGTCGTATAGAACACAGATTGTGTTCCGACCTCCATACAGCTTTGATTGTTTAAATAGTAAAATGCAAAGGACAGCCCGTTGGCTGACCCGTCATTATCACCACATTAAGTGGGACGATGGCGAAGTAGAGTATAGTGAGGAGCTTTTAAGCTCACTCTGTAGACCTTTTGAAACTATTTATACAAAGGGTCATGAAAAGGCTCAATTCCTCCGGGAATTTCACCGTAATGTTAAAGAGATTAATATTGTAAATAGTAGCGATAGTTATGAACTTGTAGATTGTATTGTACATAGAAATAAAAATGAAAACTGCGCCTTGATGTCCGCGAAGTACTACGCTCGAAAAATATTTTCGAGTGGGGTCTAATAAAAAAAGACCCGGCAGTCGCTCACCCATCAGGCAGGGCTAAACCCTTTGTAAGTCCAGGGGTGTGGGGAGGTTGGCCTAAAAACCCGTGAAACCGTTTGTTGTAATCCTCCGACTGTCAGGGAAAAACGGATGGAAAGGCGCAACAAAAAAAATATAAAAAGAAAAATACAAAAAAAATATAAAAAACAAAAGATTCTCTGTTTATCTTAGTAAATGTAGAGTTGAAAGGTGTTAAAATGAACGGACTTTGTCTTAGTAAATGACTACCTTCCTCATACACAATGAACGGATTGACAGAGAATACAAAAAATAAAAGGAGGTAGCATTTTGTTATGGAGTGGCTACCACTGTGAGAGGCGATGGTTGGGGCCTCTCACCCCAGAGGTTAGGCCTCCAGGGGAAGCTCTGGGTAACCAAAAAGAACGCGCCGACGCTCCTACGGCCTAGCCTAAAGGCTTACCGTGGTGGGGAAACGTGAGCGTTCAAAATTTTATTTAACGATAGATTATGGTCAGGTTAACTAGAGGCAGTGGCTAACCGTAATGTTTTTCTGTTACAGTTGACGGGGGAAGGCTGTGGCTGGCGGGACCTGAGGAGAGGTGGAGAGGAGATGGAGGAGCGGGACCTGAGGAGAGGTGGAGAGGAGACGGAAGAGTGGAGCCTGGAGAGATGGAGAGAGGAGCGGAACCTGGAGAGCTGGGGAGTGAAGGCGGAGGAAGTGAAGATGAAGAGATGGGGAGTGGGGTCAGAGGAGGTGAAGAAGAAGAGATGAGGAGTGGGGTCGGAGGAGGTGATGAAGAAGAAGAAGAAGATTAGTAATATTTTTTTAAAATATAGATATCTTTATACAGCATATTTCGTGAGTATTATTTCACTTACCTTTCTGGTGATGGTATATTAACAGTAGACACCCTAGAGTGAAGTAGTATAGGCACTGTGGTCCACTGTAGGTCACTACTGTCTTTCACTGTAGGTTTGGGCTCAATACTTCAAAACTGATGTTTGTTTGGAGATGCACTACATGTCACCACTCCTCTCGGATTTATTCTGGGTTGTATTTTTCTTTGTTCTATTACAGCTTAGTTTGTAGTTTTAAAAAGTTCCCCCTGTGGGAGTTTGCCTTACTTAGCCAAGATCATGCTATGTTCCCTGCAATGTCCTTTGGGAGATTTTTGGGGGCATAATTCAAAACAACGCTGAATCAATTACCAGCAGTGACACGTTTAGAGTAGATGTAGCACGGATAAACATTCCAGTAGGTAAAGGAAGGGCAAGACCCGACTTTTACAATACCTTTGATGAAGAACCTAAAGAGGGAATCGAACCCGGGGCCTCCAGAACCGTAGTCCAAGGCGCTAACCACTAGACCACCGCGTTCCCCCCGATTATGCTGCGAGATTTAAGGTATTTATTAGTACCCCTTCAATTATGTTGATACTTGCCCGCAGTACAGAGTTTAAGTTTTTTGTAAGATGTAAAAGATGTTAACAAGTACCTATATACCGAGTTTCATTAGAATCGGCCAAGCCGTTCTCAATATATTAAATTTTAAAGTTTTACACCCTCCATCATCCCTTAAACAACCCTTTCCTACCCTCCTACAAAATTGAAGGTTAGAGGATGTTAACAAGTATCCACATGTCAAGTTTCAATTATATCGTCTCACCCGTTCTTAAGATATTGATTTTTAGAATATAGCTCCTTCAATTATTTTGATACTACCTGCAGTACAGAGTTTAGGTTTTTGTAATATGTAGCGGAGGTTAACAGGTACATACATGCCAAGTTTCATTAAAATCGGCCAAGCCATTCTTGAGATATTTAATTTTGAAAATTTGCCCCTTCATTTTTTGGGATGCGACCCGCAACATTTTGGTTAAGACTTTTCATATGGGTAGATACCCCCCTGGAGTGCCTACACTACGTACTAGGCAGTTTTCTGGGGTCAGAATGACTCTAGGACTTACCGTTTTCGAGATATTAGCGATTTTTGAGTTTTTTGCAACGCTTTCTTGCGATATATACATGTAATAGTTATATATTTTGGGTTAGCGGCACTTTCTGGTATATATACATGTAATGGTTTTATATAATGGACAGTTTAAACACCGTTAATGAGGTTGGAAATGGTATCCTATTTTGTTCCACTGTTATTAATTTAACTTTTATGAAACAATGTAAGCTCTTAAATGGATAAAAGTGTAATTCATTATGAAACACAGCGCAATATGACACTCGTCTATTATAAACACTGGTTTAAAGAGAATTCCAGGAAGGAACTTTGCGTGCACTCACTAATGATTTTGTTAAAGGGTTTTAATTATTATTCCTTTTTGCAATGTTTATAAATATTTCGTATCATTTCAGTTTTGTTTCCTTTGATGTATTATTTATGTTGAGTGCACACCACATAAATATAAATAATATTTTAGAACTTCCTAAATCAAAATTTATTGTTTTCTTATTAGTACACAAAATAGTTTAGTACCCCATGTTACTAGCTAACTAGTTAATTAGTTATCTTAATATTTTAATATCTCTGTAAGACGCTGCAACTAAGGCTTATTTGAAGGTGAATATGAATGAATAATGAGTGTATAATGGGTGAGATGCTTTGCGTAGCCTTGTTACTGGCTAAGACCGACTGATACGTTATAGTACTATGTTGCTCATCAGACACAATCAAACTAGTAATCACTAGATCACCGTCTCTATCAGCTTCTCTACTCGTTCACTAGTTTACTAACTCCATAACTGATAACTGATAACTCACTAGTTGACTTGTATCGTAACTCACTCACTCACAAACCTTTCTATCTCACAATAAAAGCTAACTAGCATACTAAAGCCGAACTCACTAACTCACAAGCTTACTACTACTGAATTTACGTCCACTAGTTTACTAACTCCATAACTGATAACTGATAACTCTTGACTTGTATCGTAACTCACTCAATCACTAACCTTTCTATCTCACAATAAAAGCTAACTAGCATACTTAAACCGAACTCACTAACTCACAAGCTTACTACTACTGAATTTACGTCCACTAGTTTACTAACTCCATAACTGATAACTGATAACTCTTGACTTGTATCGTAACTCACTCAATCACTAACCTTTCTATCTCACAAAAAAAGCTAACTAGCATACTTAAACCGAACTCACTAACTCACAAGCTTACTACTACTGAATTTACGTCCACTAGTTTACTAACTCCATAACTGATAACTGATAACTCTTGACTTGTATCGTAACTCACTCACTCACTAACCTTTCTATCTCACAATAAAATCTAACTAGCATACTAAAGCAGAACTCACTAACTCACAAGCTTACTGAATTTAGTAATTTAATCACTCAAGAACTCACTGGTTAGCTTGATTCTTAATTAAACAACATAATTAGCCATCATATTTACAATAGGAGAAATTTTATACATAAAATGAGCCTGATATTTTAACAAGCAAAAGGAATTAAGGAAATACAAACTGTGTAGATTTTTATTCAATTAGCCGTCAAATGAGAAGAAAACGTGTTAAGAAAACAATAGTAGTATTTTTAACAATAATGGAAACTTTATACTCATTTTGTAGAGTCGGTGTTATGCCCTTTTGAGGTCGAGAATTGGATAACTGGGGCCCTTGGCTTTCCTGGGAAAGTTATTCGATTAGTACCCAGAATGAACATTTAAAATGTAATTGTTATGTTTGTAAAATGGTTTAAACAATGTCATCAAATTGTTTTACAAAAAGGACATAGGTATTTCACATAAATAACTATGGAATTAAATAAATCTGATTTGATTTATTAATAGCCTTGGATTTTGATGTTGCGTAGGGGTTTTTGATAACGCGAGTAAGTTATAAACCAACTATACAGCTTAGCCTAATGGCGACTGTACTCACTTCTTTAATACTGAAAGGTTTACTACTAAAGGATTTTTTACTACTTAGGATTTTTCTAAGTTCTGTTATATTATTAATATCTATTGTTAATAATCGTTCATGTTATTCTATCCATGTGATTGAAGATAACCGGTGTAAACAACTGTATTTTACCACCAGCTGGTATTTACCGACTGAAATGGGGAAAAAGAGCTTGCTGCAAAACGTATTTTACTATTTCCACTACTGCTAGTAATATGTTATTCTAGACAAAGCTAAAAATAATATCGTGTTGGAATTAAAAAATAAATAAATTATTTGGTAATACCTTTAACCAAGTAAAGTAGGTCTAAGTATTATTTAAAACCATTTTCCATAATAACCAAGTAGGCCTAAGTCCAAGAAGATTAAATACGGGCACGGACATCAGTATAATGTGCGGGTCGGACAAGACGTCCGAGCTCGTGGTCAGCTGTCAACTGTAAACTGTTTACCATTACCGTCACTAACTGTCAAGTGGAAACTGTTAAATCCTGCATACACTTACCTGCTTAGTAAAGCTTCACCTTTAGACGACTTAATTTTTAGCTGATGAGTTAAAATGACATATTCTTTAAACACATAACTAACAATCGGAATTTTATAATATTCTCATCCAAAAGCGGATCCTTATGAAACTAAATAATCACAATTATGGCCTTTAAAAACTATTTAAACAACCTCGCCTGCAGGAATGGAGTCATTACAGTTTAAGTCAGCAATTATAATTCCCTGTTTTGTTAGAATTTATTAATTTGACTATCGAAAAACCCGGTCTTAACCAATTATTTGATTAATATTCTGTAAATCAACATAACTCAAAGAAAAATAGTAATTTGTATTAAATAATTCCTTAATACGGTTTTTAAATCGCCTTTCAATGCGTCAATGACTAAATGATGGGTTAAAATCTTAATAGGTTGGGTAAGGTAACAATAATACTCAAAACTATTCAATCTGTCTAGCTTTTATGGATATTTTAACGCTTTAAGCTGTTTGAGAGTTATCAATAGTGTAACTGAAATACCAATATTCTATATCTTGATGAAACACATACACCTACATTTAACTTTGGTAAATATTAATGTTTACTTTTGTCAGACAATCATCAATAACAGCTGGTGAAGTCTTTTGTTATCGTATCGCCTCTGAGAAGTCTTTTATCTCTTGGGAAAAGCATCTCTTACAAGATCCTAGATGCTCGGATATGATCGTTTTGTATGTAACTTGTGTATCTTTAATAAATATTGACGATAGAAAACATTTATTCGATACATTTTAAAGTTTTATTTAAACAAATATATTTCGAATTTTTTAAAATATATATTAAATATTAATATCCGTAATAAACACCCACACTAATACTATAATATTTTTAGTGAATTTCCTATGGAATGTGAACTATTAGCATGACCCGCACGGTGAAACCATAGAAGTTCCTAACGTGACCTCCTGAACACGTTTTGGGGGGGTCGTTAAAAATTGTATATATATATATATATATGAGTGTGTGTGTGTGTTTGCACTCTAGTGGTCGCATTTTTTGTCTGATTTACTTAAAATTTGGTAGGGACGTTCCTTTCTATAGTTAATTGGACAAGTTCGTTGGGCAAAACAGTCGGAAAACTCTAAACCCTTTTTTTCGGATTAATCTTTCAAATTTTGAGTTTTTCGCCCCAAAAAGGGTAAGAAAAGTCCCTGATGTAAAATTAATGCATGCAAAAAGATGGGAATTAGTGAGGCGAAACCTTTAAGTCCTCTCCCGTTATTCTATCATAACTAATTACCAAGTTAAAGAAGAAAATGTGTATTGGCCAAAAACAGTAGGTTGTCTTATGGGGTTTTTACATTAGAAAAGCATGTTATTCATTTGTTGGTGTATTTGTATCATCCCCAGCAACCTCTTGCCTATTTTCAAGCCTGACTGGACCTTCTCCTAACCTTATAATGCGCAAAATTGTATTCCTAGCATTGCAGGTAAATGAAACTAGGAGCATCAGAACAGCCAAAAAATCAATGTTTTCATATTTCAATAAAATTGGAATAAATTAATGTTTTATACTGGTTTTGAGTTTTAAAAGTTTTAAATGTGGAAATTTACTTCCCTCACGTCAGCGTGCTGCGTGCGAACTCGTTTATTATTCCAAGAGGTTTTTTTATCACTTAAAAAATTACGTAAATTGGCCTTTATGGAGATAAAATAAAATAAACTCATGAAAAAGGACGTTATAATGTCCAACCTATTTTCAAACAGGAAAAAACTCTAGCTATAGTGTTCTTTGCCTTTGATTACTGTCCAAATATTGTATCTACTAAGCTTAGCTTAACAAAGAAAATGCCATTTGATCTTATGAAACATGTAGATGATGTATACCGGTATCTTACATTGTTATTAAAACGAATATTTATTGATTATCCTTAAAAAAAGTTTTCAAGAAAATATGTGCAGGAAAATGATTTTATAAAGTCATTTATCCATAAAGAATTATTTTATAAAGAAATAATACATACAAATACAAAACATTTGACTTAGATCATACTGAAACGAGGTATTTAAAAAGGTATTAGCTGAAAAATTATTTCATATAAACTTGTAGTTCAATAAAGAATAATTTCCAAAAAATACAGGAAAATAAACAGTACAAATAAAATATTATTGAAACTGAACAAAATCTCTTATTTTTGTATTTTAAATAAATGTTTAACCTAAATAACGGAAATTTCCAGTTCATTTAAACATAATAAAAAGGGCAAACCTTCTATGTTGACCAAAGCAGCGGTCCTCAAACACTCATAAATATTTAACCAGGTGTCCCGTTCTGTACACTGGTTTGTGTCCACAGGATTATACCGAGTAAAGTTATCCGACTTCCCTAACCATTCTACCTTCAATATTTTGAAATTACGGTAAGGTAAGATTTTTCCCAATTATAGATTTTTGTAAACGCTTTGTGTGAACAATTTGCTAGAAAAATTAAATAGTGTAGAGACTACCTTTGTATCCATTTCAACAGTAAAATAAATTCTTAACTTTAATTTCACATTAAGATTCATGATCAGGGTCAGGTTGATGGGGAGGGGGAAATTTGTAAAATATTAATCTCCCTTTAAACATTATTTTACCAAATAGGTTAAATGCTATAACTTAACAATTGAACTAAAATTTCAGCACTAAATTTTGAAGGGAGAAAAGTGCCTTTAAAACTAGATGAAAGCAAAAAACGAATTTAGATAACCAAATAGTTACATGCATTCATCTCCATACACATTGCTTGAGTTTATACCTACCTTTTACATGCAATTTTCCATCAACATTTAGTTTGTGACAAATACCAAGTGCTTTATAGTGCCATACACACTACCTCACATTCTTATCGTTTGGGTAAAACTAATATCTCTTGTGTCAGCCCAGCAAATAATCAACTTTCATTTATATTATCAATAGTTGCTATTTTGTCAAACCATAAATCACGAGGCAATTACTGTCAGCAACATTACGTTTTATAAATTAAAATACTGACAGTACCTGAGCCATTAGCTGCGTTGTTTACATTATTTATTTAAATTTACTCTAAAGAATAAAACAAAATGAAAACACGTGGAATTCTGTTATAATTAAACCACTGCATTAAATACAGAAGGTAAATAAATGTAAGCATCTCTTCCGCTTATTTAAACTTAATCTTTCAAATTATGGTGTAGTTAATTATTGAAAACACTGTTGAATTATTAGGAAATCTTATTCGGTTATTTACTAAACCATTAGCATAAATCATAATTTTTGTGTTTTCTTTTTCTAAGGTAATTTGCCTATTTAAAATGTGTTACAAAAAGGAGGTTAATTAGTTTGAACATCAGTAATATTAAAAGACAACCCTTAAGTTTACACGTCAAAAGACTTCCAATGGTCTGTGGAAAACCTGGCTGGGATGTAGGGCTTAATAAGGCAGCTAACTCGAACCTTTCCATTCCTATATGTCCAAATAGAAGTTGTAATCTGAACTTTCAAACTTTATAGTGAAGTAGGCTACTTCACCAGATGGTTATGGGAGAATTCAAAGTAATATACAAGTCTCTATATAATATTTTAAATGCCGATGGGGATCTGTTGTTGATTGCGTATAAGATATAAGTTTACAATAACTAAATAGACATTAAAATCAAATGATTATAACACAGCATGTTTTAATTATGTCAATTCTTATACAGTATAGGTATTAAAAAAAAACGTATTGACTGATAGTTTATTTGTAATATGTATTCAACCATTGTGCATATTTTAACCAAAGAGTATTTTAAAGTAAACATTAAATTGAGTTGTTTACTTCATTGTAAATTATGTAGTATTCATCACTAGCCAGTGTATAAACCAATGAAACGAATAACTCTAAGAAATGTGTTGTTCACAGCGTCGAAATGTTGTATTTATTTTAGAGCGCACGTGGAAAGAAAACAAACAAGGAAATTAAATAACCTGGCCTGCTGTTTCAGCTTACGCGAAGCAAATACAACCTTGTAATGTTTAACATTACTGTTTAATGATAGTTATATATTCTAAAGAAGTTGCGTTTTACTAATAAATAGTTAACTTAATTAATTAAAGTCTTACATATTTAGATTCTAAACATTTTAACGTTTGAAATTGATCTGATTAGGCGGTTTGGAACCAAACTTAAGCTATTGGTACATCTACCTATAAAAAATATATATCTCAGAAGTAAGGAGATCTTTCTCTAAACTGACAAACTCCCTACGACCTGCAACCACACGAAACTTACTTATCACGAACGAAATTCACTAATTTGACCATCGTGGAATCTCTGTGTTTAGTCTGGGTTCACACGAGATCTTGTCGGAGAATCGAAGCGACCCGAAGACGTAAATAATGGAGGAAGCAGTTATTAGTCATTCGTACGTAAGTTCAGGCCTTGTTTCAAAACGTGGGAAACAGAATAGTATAATTAGGAGTTTTATGTTGCGTTTTGTTCCAAATAAAATACAATACTATACAGGACATTTGATTTTTTAAATTTTGACTCCGAAATATATCATTTATACCCCAATCACCTTATTTAACTATGAAGTATGACCTTAACTGCTATCATATGCTACACAAGTGACCAATAAACTGGGAGCTGTCAATAATATTTTTAAATTAATAAATACACCAACTAATAAATTTGACTAGTATTCAAACGAGGCCTTTCGATTTCAAACTTGCTCAAATTGATTAATGAATTTACCAATTTCAAATTTATAATCAACAAGAATAACTGTACAAGATGACTGTTAAGAGGGCCCTAATATCGATAAAAAAGAAAAAATAAATTTAACAATTTTTTTGTTTCATCTAGTTTTGTTTCTTGTGCTTTTATGAACAATTTGATATGTAATAAGTATAGGTAAAATGCTTATAATTAGTTTATATTATCTAGAAGCGAAACGCTTACACATATTTCAGGCTAGCATCCAGCACGAAAAGTTGTTCGTCAGCAATATAAATGACATTAACTTGATTCTTATAGGTTTTAAACAGAACCATATCATTCTATATGTTGATAAAAAAAATCAAAATTAAATTAAAAAATTAAAATAAAATATTTTATAATATAAAATAAAATATAAAATACGTAATAACATAATAAAACATATTAAATAATATAAAATATAGAAATAATATAGGCCTATGGTAAATAAAAACAATTTTAATAAATCAAAAAATTAAAATATTTGATAAAACTGAAAGAGAAGGTCTAACATATGGTGCTGGAGAGTTTTGATGGAAGTAATAAAGGCAGGACAACAAATATGTATAATATGTATATATGTATAATGTGTCTTTTTCTAGGCCGTTTTCCGAAAGTTTGGTTTTCACACGTTTTCATTTACTGTGGCGGACATAACTCAAGTTGTATTTGAGATAGCCTCATAGTTTTTGTATTATTTTGAAGAGGACATTATTGTCATTGTACAACCTTCAGTATGGGTATATGTTATATCCTTTAATAAAGATTTAAACAAATTATTATAAGAATATTTTACTAAAATTTGTAATAAAAATGTAAATAAAATACTTTATATAGAAATATTGTATATAATTTACTATCCATACTACAGATTGTAGAATGGAATGCCCTTTCCAAAAGTAAAAAATAAATATGAAGCTATCTCAAGTAAAACTTGAGTTATGTGTGCCACAGTGAATCCTAGTTTAATCCGTATAAAATTAACCCCCGGGTGTGTGTTTTGGTGGGGGACCAAAACTTATGGAAAAAGTCACCTATAACCAACACTCATATATAAAGCAAAAAATAATTAGGTTTGCTTTAAAAATAAACAAAATATTTTTATGGTTGAGTGCCCCCTTAAACATTTGTTTAATGCTTTCCTTACATTTTCAGCTTATTACCCTGTAACCCTGTTGCCCTTTTACCTGCAGTTTTTATCAGTGAATTTGCAAAGATTAAGCTACAACATTCTTACGGGAGTGTCCCATGGATTAATAGATGGTGATAAATAGATTACTAATTTTAAGGGTAACTATTTTTAACTGTCGTAGGTTTAAAAGTCTAATTTCTGAGAGACTTAAAGAGTATAAAAGCACATGTTGAATGGCTAAAACATGTCAACGGGATCTTAAACGTACTTGAAAACAATTATATAGATAAGCTAATT
This sequence comes from Allygus modestus, assembly GCA_963675035.1. Classification (NCBI taxonomy): domain Eukaryota; kingdom Metazoa; phylum Arthropoda; class Insecta; order Hemiptera; family Cicadellidae; genus Allygus; species Allygus modestus. The sequence goes on from OY776112.1 coordinate 63,276,795, forward strand.
AAATTAAATTAGCAACATATAAGATGTTTAGCGGCTTAAAATACATAGAAACAATCTAATCCCAGTTTGTAAAATTGTTTACATTACATGATTCGATTTTAGAAATTTGGGATCCAGGACTTTAGGTTCTTTGATTTCTGGACTCTAAACAGGTATTGTAGTATTGACAATTTTGTTCACAATAAATCCCAGTGCAGACTAAGTACACTCGCCCAGCAAGAGGTTTGTTGGGTGATAAATTAACGTCACCCTCTCAGCAACAGTCACATTAGTCTCCCTAGGATAATCCATCCCCGGCTCAGGAGCGTTTCGTAAATCAAAGTATACAAAATGAAAAAAAAAAAAAAAACAGTAATAAGAGTTGTACGTAATTTTTAACTTGTATCTTATTCTTTTGGTAATATACATTGGGAATGTTGTATGAATTACTATTTTTAGTATTGATGTAAAATTTTTTAGAAATAAATACTAGGTTTAAAATATTTTTGGAAAACAGTTTTTTGATAGAACATTTTATAACGGTGTGAACTTTAACAATTTGCAAGATAATGATGGATAATATATTAAACCCCACACAAAAACAAAAAAAATAGAAATATTGGTAAGAATAAACATTTGCAACAGAGATTGTCTGATGATGCACTGAAAGCGAAAGGTCTCAAAATATTTGTTTTTATATTGGTGCCCTTAAATGTTTAAATTTTAAATTAGTTTTTTAAACAAATATTACTGTTTTTCACTGATAATGTTTATTTGTTTTCACAGGAATCTATTACACAAGGCAATTTGTTTATTCTTAAATATAACTTACAAAACGATTTCATAATCGAAACTTTCCGTATGTCTGGAATTTTAGTATTGGATATTTCAACATAACGTCAATACGACGTAAATGCAGATAAGGTCCATAACGGTTTAATTAGGGATCGCATTTATATTTGTAATATCAGTTATTGTTACAGAATTTGCGCTTTAAACTGAGCATAGTACATAATTGAATATAAATGTAGATTATGATGCTTCCTACTGTTTAAGATTATTTAACATATTGTGCATTAAAAGTTAAATATCTAAAAACAAAAAGTAAGCTTTATATCTTACTAAAATAAATACTTTTTATATTAGTATGATTAGGTTGTTATTTAAATATTCAATTTCACATTAACCCAAAGTCCTAAAGACATTTTCCCTTTAAACCCTATCTGAGGAAATGGATCACCCTTGGATATGGATAGCGTTACCCTGAAATATTGGCTGATAATTTATACCCTCAAAATTGCTGCACTTTATGTGATGACGTGCACCATAATATAGTCAGAATAGCTTCATATTTCACACCAATTGATGCTGGATCATGTGACATCCTTGGAGTAGTAGACTGATTGATCCTGATGTATAAACGTAAAACAACCGCCTTCTGGTACCACCACATAGTGAAGCCCAGGTGGTTTTACGCAACATTTAGTTTCACAACGGTCAATGTAACTTGTCCGATGGAAGGAGCTTTAATTTAAATATGCAGAAGCGTTTTTGGCGGATTGCCACACATACAATACTAAATCGGCCCCTGTTAACCGGTAATAAGCTGGAAGTGCTTCATCACCTCATTCTAGTGCCGCTTGTCTGTTAGTTCAATAAATAAATTATGAATTATCTGCACAGAGACCCTAAATACCATTTTATAAGCCAATTATAACCTAACAGAACAAATTAATTAAATTATGTTTTAAATCGCAGACATATATGTAAGTAAGCTTTATTTGTATCTACAGTAAAATTACAAACGTGTGTCGTTAGCGTAGATGGCGAGTGGTTGGCGTAGTGGTCAAGGCGATGGACTCATAGTTCTGAAATGCAAATTTTATTAATACTGCTCATACGTACAGCAACGGCTCACCCCTTGCTTTTATGGATACGTTCCATGCACAGATCTATAGTCTATGTTTACGGGTAAAGTTAGGCAAAAAGAGGCTCACCAACCTATTACAAAAAACCGATACATTTTAAGATTAGGTTCCATATTGTTTATATTTGAGAGGCTTATAGTCACCTGGATACTCAGCAGCTTCATTTCTCCAAGCCCATATTATTGGCTACATATTAGACAGAAAAAAGTGATAGTCATGAACTACCGTTAGAATAAGCCTTCAGAAAGGTGAGATCACTGGATAAATATACCATTAAAAACTTTAAATATTTTACACTATTTGTTAAATATTGATACATTCCTGAAATAAAGTTATTTTAATTCATAATCAATTCCATTCGACTAATTCAATCAATACGATGAAGTTGCAAATGCATGTGTTTAAGATCAAAACTATAACATAAACATCTTGAAGGAACCTGATAATAAAAAAGTCACTACCTTGATATAATAGTTTTTATTTTTTTTTTAGGGGGAGAGGGGTCGGTTAGTTTTTGCAATAAGAGAAACTTTTTTAGGTTCCTACTTCGATACTTTTTATGATATATCGTGTATTGTTATACTAATAAACATTCTGATATATATATATATATATATATATATATATTACATATATATATTTATTATATATTTATATATATATTTATAAATAAAGTACCTTATTTCTCTTCTCTCGAGCAAAATTCTGTTCCAAATGACCACGTGGCTACTGGTAATGCTTGTCGTGCAACACAAAAGGTTAGCTGTGAAACGCCGCCAACATAAATTGTGTCTATAAATCTGCTGTACACAGCTGTTATTAGGCTACCTTTGTTGTTGCGCAGGAATCCTTATTCCCAGCTTTAAGCTTAGTTTACAAATTATTTTAAATCCGTAAGAACCGTCAGTGGCTCAAAGAATACCCAGCCAATTTTTGATTCCCTCCTCTTTTTGGCTTACATATCTTGTTTCATTTTAAACATTGCTCTCCCGAACCTCATATTATCCAAATGAGGTTTTAGGGACGGTTTACCGCATCCACAAAGCCTTTTAACTAGTCCCTAAAAAAGTCTCTGAGATATCCGGGAAGCAGTGAGGCCAACTATACATATAGAGGCAGACACTTGTTAATCCTCCAGAAAAATGTAAAGCCTACATAGTGGCCGCCAATTTCCCTCTAATCCCTCCGATTCTTTGGCAACCCATCTCACCATGGATTAAAATTATGTAATCTGCAATTTATGTACATCAGTCATCAATAAGGACAACAATAAAAACGCTTTTATAAACCTTATGTTTTATAAATTTAAAGTGGTGTTAGATTAAATAGTATAAATAATTATATTTATAATTTAAGTACTAACATTGTCATGATAGTATATACAATTTGCTTAATATTTTAGTTTATCTTTTTAATCCAAGAATAGTAAAGGGTGTGTTTCCTACTTGTTTGAAAACTGCTGTAGTAATCCCTCTTTATAAGCGGGGTGAAAAACTAAATCCCTCAAACTATTGCCCAATATCATTACTTTCATCATTTTCTAAAATATTTGAAAAAATATCAAACAACCTCTTGTCAAATTCATGAACAGTAAGTAATTCCTTCTTTAGCAGATATCAATTTGCCTTTAGGGAGGGTCTCTCAACTGAAGATGAACTCCTCAAGTTTCTAGATCCAGTTTATTAGTCTCTAAATGAAAATTTGCATTGCACAGCTTTGTACATTGACATTACAAAAGCATTTGATACAGTTGACCATAAAATACTTCTTGAAAAAAATGTGGTGCGTTAGTGTTACAGGGGTTTACACTTGAATGGTTTTCCAGCTACTTGCTAGAAAGACCTCAGTTTAGAAAAATAGGTCATGATGCTGTTAATTGTAAAGGCTACCTGAAACATGGAGTCGCTCAGGGCTCGGTGTTGGGACCCATAATGTTCCTCATATATATCAATGACTTGTGCAATGATCAGTTTAATGGTAAGCTTACAGCCTTTGCAGATGACACTGCCCTAATGTACTCAGGAGAAAACTTAAGTGAAATTATAAATTTTATGCAAAATGATCTCATAATGTTAAGGTATTGGTTTGATAAAAATTATTTAGTTCTCGGTGAAAAAACTAAGTACATGATTTTTGGCCTAAGACAGGATTGTTCGTTTGAGGAATCTCTTTTTAACCACAAGCAAAATTGCTGTGGGGCTTGTAGCTGTCATACTGTTGGAAATGTAACAGAAATTAAATACCTTGGTCTATTAATAAACTCAAATTTCTCTTGGAAGGGACATGTATCGAAGCTTGGAAGAGAATTAGTCAGTACACTTCGCAAATTTTATTTACTGAAGAATATTTGTCCTCAAAAAGTTCTTCTGTATGTTTATCATTCTTTAGTAGCAAGTTTGGGATATATGGGTTGAGTTACTGCGGCGGAATATACCTTTCAATTATTCAACAACATATTGTCACTTTACAAAAAATATTATTAGAGTTATTTCAAAAAAGAACCGACTTGAACATTCTTGGCCTTTGTTTACTGCACTCAGAATTCTACCACTTCGACATTTATATGTTTTCAAAATTCTAAGTTTATTTAAAAAAAAATGTAGCAATGAATATAACTCGGTGCAGATATTGAGGTACAATCTCAGAAATAATTGTAATTCAGTGCCCGTCCCACGTCCCAAACTCACATGGTATAGGCAGTTTTTTAATTTCAATGCATGACGCATTTTTAATCTTTCTTCAGGCTATATTGTTTATAGAAACACTCATGCTCAGTATTGTAAGAACCTAAAATCCTGGTTTATGACTCAACAAAGCATTAATTACTTATTTCAGTTTGTTGTTTAATTTATTGGGGATAAATGGCTATCTGGAAAAAGATTTAAATTTAATCATACATAAACATTATTTTAAAGTAGTGATGTTATTTATTATTATAATTGACTCATAGGTACTTACTTGCTTGTAAATTTAAAGTTATAATATATAAAGTTATTTTTATAATATTTTTGTAACTAAACCATTTTGTAGCCATTTATATTACTGTATTTAGTTGTCTTGTGATGGAAGTCTCATTACTGGCTCTGCCTAGGAGGCTCCTAATTTATTTGTTGCAAACTAAATGTTTGATTGTAATTTAAAGTTGTTGGAATAAGGTATTTGCAAGATTAATGTTAAAATATCTGTAAATGTATGTTCTAAAATTATTTGTACTTGCTTGCTAGTATTTGTATGTATGTCTGACATATGATGTTTGTAAACTGAAAGTTTGTGACAAATAAAGAATTATTTTCATTCATTCAATTGTTCTAATAATTATAATAACATAGGTTTTCTCATAAATGCTATACATATAAACAGGTATTAAAAAGTAAGACGAACTCATTCTTATCAGTTAACGAACATGATCGGAAGTACACCTAAAACGAAGGCTATTATTTTTCTTCAAAACGAAGTGATAAATTTTAATGCAATATTCAAAATATAATTAACATCTATATTATTAAAAGAATTTCTTGATTATTCTTTGGCGATTTTTGACCCCTACAAATATTATTTTATATATATATATATATATATATATATATATATTTGGTATCAATCGAAAGCTCTTACTCTCTAGATACGCTTTTTGGAGTTTCCATACACTCTCAACCACGGGGCCTTGTCCCTCGAGCTCTCAAAGTTCGTTTTTAGGCCATAAGATTAACATGGCGAATAATTTGATTTGAATTGCAGCTGTTAATACATTATGGACACGGACAGGTTATTAGCAAAACCAGATTTTTCTGGGAAGAAATCTATTTATCTATATAAATAAAATAAGTTATGTTTCTACATCGCTTTTATCAGTGAAATGTTGTATGCAACGGAGATATTTAAATTTGTGTAAACATTTGTTTATCCGTCTGTCTGTTTACAAGCAAGTTTTGTTCTACGCTTTACAAAAACAGACTGTAGTGAATTAAATGAAACATTTTGCCTGTTTTATTGCGGAGGAGGAGTCCTTTTGGCTGTTTTAAATCATAGTAGTCATTAGGAGTATGCCCCTTTATCTGGCACAGCTACAAAGTCGATCTTAAGGGTACAGGTTACTCAATATCTCACTGCAGCATGCACCATATTTGTTCTAATGAGCATTTAGTCAGCTAATTATATTTTCCCACAAAACGGAGGAAACACGAACTGCTTTACTGTTCTACAAATGTATATTAAATAATGTAAAATAACGGCACGGTAATAAATTATTGTCTATACAGAACACGTAAGCCTTCGCATCATGATATTTAAAGCACAGTTTGTCTAAGTAGCCATTGTGATTATAATACTGAATATTTAATATGTTTTAAGTCCACCTTCACAAGTCCAACAAACTACAGGAGTTATTGAGCAGACATTTGGAAGAAGATGGCTCCATCACGAAAACAAAAACAGTTATGGACTTATTCCCGTTCCAATGAGGCTAAGCCATAACACCCTTCAACATTTCGATGTTAATTATATACTTACTAGCCCGATTGAGCATATATGAGGTAGCATACAACAGGCAATGCACTATAGTCAGGAACCGGCCTATACTTTCCAACCTGTATGCCCTTTGGGACTTATCTGCTCCGTCAGCCTTTACAATACTGTATTAATTTATTCATCACTGATGTTAGTAGTTAACTGAACCGATTTATCATACATTTTTTAGGAGAATAGTTAATACATCAAAACATAACCTTTGACTACTCCTGCTCCATAAATGCTTTAAACAATGTTGGAACTATCGAATTTATGGGTTGATGAATGTGTTTTAATCAGACCTCATCCATAGAAAAATATAGTATTGTATAGACAGATATTCAAACAAACTAACGGGTTATGGTTAAGATTTGTAAATAAAAAAAAAATAATCATAACAGCTATTCAAAAGCAACCATTCAATTGTAAAAATGACACTCACTTGGAAAGTGTCATGTGATATTTGTGAGATTAGTGATTAGAACCAATGTGTACATAACTTTAAATATACATAATTAGGTTGTGTATAAATTTCGAGAACTATTCAAACTGAAGATTGAATATAAAATGGACAGGCCCAAAATGAAAAGAAACGAGCAATGCGCAATAAGCTAAGCAAATACGCTCGCCTTGGAGAAGAATCGTGAATATAATTACTCTAGGCATTTTTAACAAACTGACTGACTTTTCGTGCAAACCTCCCCCAGGTGCTTTAACAAATGGAATTAACTTCTCAAACATAACATTGTACTGTGATCGCGAGCGAAGCCGCGACGGGCTACTATTATATTATAATTTGTATTTTAACAATGTTTAACAATTATTAATTATAAGTCTTAAATTGAGTCTACCTTTGTAGTGTTTTAATTACAACCTTCCTTTTGAATAGTGACACGACAGAAGTGTAGGAAATCATTATCGTCTTTAAACGGTATGGTACAGTAACGGTGAACTTTGGATTTGACCCTTGTGTGCTTCTGGAGGTAGCACTCGACTTAGGTCTTTATGTATTATTCATGATATTTTTTACTCTCAGGGCCTCGATCTCTTTATTATTTATTACTTACGATTTACAAATACAATTGCACATGTTATTAATGAGTTATTGTAACTATTAGCAAAGTTTTATTGTTGTAAATCAAATGTATAATAGTTCTTAACCTGAGAAATTAATTGTTTGAAACCCAAGATAAGGTTGGGATTTTCAAAAATCTATAATACTTTCATAGTGCTAATGAACTGCCTTAATATCATTAAGTGTATGAGGTTAGTCGATCAGCTGGTTCAAAGCTCGTTCATTGAGTAATCTCGTATTAAGGAATGTGCGGGTATTAGCTCCCGTATACGCTTACCCTAAAGCGGAGTTGTTCTTAAAAAAGCATAAATCCACAGGTCCGCGCGAACCTGCTTGACTCGATCCTTAAGTGTTCAAGCTGTACTTAATGCCTTGTGATGAAGTTGGGCAAACACTCGTACTTTGTGTGCCTTTGAGTTAATACTTTGAAATTGTAATATTTTTAGTGGTAGTCTAAAATAAACAGTTATACTACAAGTGACATATAGTATTATTGCATTTCAATTAAAATTATATTTATGGAAGGTTATTTCTCTTCCTATTCATCAATTGATTTTACAAGATTTAGAAGAAGACTTAAAGAGTTAAAACGCATCAAGTAAGTAGTGAATAAACGTGTATGTTAAACTGTAAGTTGAATAAAAGTGTGATAAAACACCTCGTCACTAGGTACAGTAATTTAATAAATATTCGCTATCCTGGACAAATTTTATGTCTTTTTGCTAATTTCAGTATTTGTAATTTGTAAAATTAAAGCCAATTAGTTTCCAAATTACTCTCAGTACAATGAAGGTAGAGTACTATTGTTTTCAATAACCTAAGTTAAGTTTTGCAAGGAGCAAATAAGTAACAGACGACTGCACTTTAAGTTCCATGAACTAGTTGGTTGAGTTAAAGCAAAACACAATTGCTCCTCCACTGTCAGAGTTAACTTTCAAGTTATAACAAGTTCCTAGTTTAATTGTTCTATTATATTATTACTTTGTTTGTATAAATTTCGTGGTAAATTATTAATTACACTTTTCAAAATATACTAGACACTCAAATCCTTATCCATAGCTGTAAAATTAATCGTTAAATTATACCAAATTAATAATTCCATCACTTTATTCTATCTGATAATCAAAAAACAAGGTTGTTTACATCAATTTTTAGTTCTTAGCTGATGGTTTTTGTAAACAGCACCAGCCATTCTATATGGGACATCCACAAGACTTGGACTCACGTCCCCTGTATTACCCTAACTCACCCTATATTATATTTGTGTCAGCTGTTTGACAGTGAATGGCATTTATCAATATTGTATACAACATTAGACCGAATGTCCTTTTCAACTAAGGTTACGCATTATTTGCTTATATTACTAGTTAAGAGTCACTATATTGTTACTTTGGACGCAAACTCGTGTATATTTGAGTGGTGGTATAAGCAAGTAGTACATGTAGGGCGAATCAGAAGCCTAGCTCAGTTTTATGTTTACTATTTCATGGAACTCTAACACGTTTTTACATTGTGGTGAAACAATATTAGTTCTTTACATTTTAAAAAGTTGAAAAATTATAAAATTTCATGGTAACAATGTTGAAATGCTTATTAAATACAACTTACAATTATCTACGTAATCCCAGTCAAAAGGCTACACCGATTATGTTCTATTCCAACCATTTAGTTTGAAATGACAGTGTTTTCACCATACCGATATACTAACATAAATTCACTCTTTCATTTGTAATCACCCCAATGTAATTATATGTAATTAAATATTTGTTATATAAAGCAACATATCGGTTTATTATAAACAAGACAAGTACAATATATAACTTTACAGTATGTTTGGTAAACACTTAAATGGTCATGAAATGAATAACAGATAAAATAACATGCATAATTTACAATTTAAGTTCAATTCTGTTATTCGTATCTCATAAATGTACAGTGTCAGTTCCGTGGTACTTACAATGTTTCTCCTTAATAAGATATAAATCCGTTGTAGCAGACGTCAGCTTCCGGCCATCTTAAGTCCGACTTACACAAACATTTCACTTTCTATAAATCCCTGTACCACAATTTTTCTGCTTGTTAAATGCAATATCCATTTAATATAATTAAGTTTATCTTGTTCTTCGAAGGCTATCATTAGTTTTAAAATTATATGAACATATCTGCTTAGTCTATCTGCCCGTTAATCGGCAATGGTACCAAGAGACACAAATAGTATATATCAAGTAAAGAAAAAAAGTAAATTACAAAACATTGATATACAAGTATAATAAGAATAGATTTTAAATTAAAGTATCTGAGGATGGTAACAAAATATATTTAAAATAATTTTAAAGAAGTAAATAAATTACCAAATAACTCTTATTTTAGCACAAACTAAGTTTATTATAATGATTTATCGTTTACTAATATCAAAATATTTCCTTTTTTTTCTCGTAAAAAAATTAGTTTGAGTAGTAAATTTTCATTTATTGTATGATCCGGTCTGAGAAAAACTGTCCTTATAGCATGTTTTACTTAGTTAAACTACTGCGTTGTATTTTTCATACTTATTACAAAATTAATTAAGATAATAATGCAAGTATATAATTATCCTATGAATATTGTTAATTCAAAACACATTTACATTTTATGATGGAAGATTTATACCTTAAATACCTCACACACAATACTGGAATAAGTTGGCTCTTCTGTATTTCGTAAAAAACCGTTTGATTTATCAATTTAACAAGTGTATTACAATATAGTTGTTCAGGCGTTTGAAAAAACCTCTTTAAGAAATTTTGATATGATTATTCATACTAATAAAAAAAGATTTCCAAAGGAGATACTAAAATACCTCGTTTTCCAGCTAACCGACTTTATACTGCTATATATCTAATAAAATATTCTTAGTTTTTACATTTCATATTCCACTGTCAGATTTAGATCAAAGCTTATAATACAGCATTCATTTTGTAATTACGCAAATTGCAATGTCAACTTAAATAAAATATCACTACTGCCTCGGGGATCTGTATGAATAGTGGACGTCATATTTTACTGGGGTTAACCCCTCGCAATTAGTCTACGCTCTACATAACAAGGTTTTTTATAACAATAGTAGGGGAAACAAGTGCACTTAATACTTATTTTGTCATGCAACTTTATGAAAACAATTGATTCTTAGCTTTATCAACAATACTGAAGTAAAAATACTTTGACGTTTTGTTTTTGGGGTAAATTTGTATATATACATTAAGTATCTAAAGCTTGGCTTTGGTTATTACTTATCTGTTGATTATATAAAAAAAATAATTTAGTAATCAGTCTGGTTCAAATTATTTTCATAATTCAAAAAACCATCAACAATTTTAAGTAGTACAATACTTTATCAGATGAAGGGTGAAATTTATTTAGATGTAGCATTGGAATAATAAGAAACTCATATTAATACTTTTACTAGAATTTATAAATATTGCATTGGATTAATCCTAGTTTCACCAGGCAGTTTGATTTATTCAATGACAAAAACAATTTGTACCGATGGTTCCCGTAGCAGCAAACCCGCATCGGCGCATACTCAGCCCCCATGTTATTCTTACGGAGAAAAAGTTAAATACCTATTATATCTCCCTTAGTTATGAACGTAAATAAAAAAAAACTTGGTATGTGCTTCACCTTGTTGGGTTATATTCATATTTGAATAGAAACCCATTTTTGCGTTCCTTGTATCGGCAAACCTGCATACTCAGCCGCCATGTTATTCTTATGGAGAATAATTAAAATGTCATAAATCGTTTATTTATATAAACCGATTTACATAAATCGTGTATATTGATGAAACTTGGTATGTGGCTTTATGTGGTATTAAGATACATATATATGCATTGGAAATTCGCTTAGTACGCAGGTTTGCTACTACGGGGGTTCTTTTGTATTGTTTACAAAATAAATAATATCACGAGAACTATTTAAGCTACAAAAGCTAAACTTTGCACGTATGTTAAATAACTATAGAAGCAAATAACAAAATAATTATTAAGTTGTCTTAAATATTATCAAAAATTAACTTCTAGCAGCCCCCAAAGTTTGTACTAACCCTTTCTGAACAACCAGTATATAGACAAGGAAGATTCAATTTCGCGGGAATACCAGGCCTAACACCTTTTGGCATTTTCTTTTAAGGAAACGTAAAAAGTGGTCTATGCTGAAAAGGACCTTGACACCGACCACTTACGCCGAAGAATCATCTCAGCAGTTCTAATAGTCAGTTTGCAACTCCTGCTATGTTGTTTAATACTTGGCAAGAAGTGAAATATCGTTTTGATTTGTGTAGGGCTGAAGACGGCACCCATTTCAAAGTTTATTAGGATTACACAAACTTGAATATATTAATTTGTTTATATGTGCATTCATACATTTTATGTTCGTTTTCGCCCCTAACGATTTTCTTATGACTAGGTAGATATTTTTCAGTATTTGCTGTAACTTTAAATGGTATCAGTTAGAAGTGATTAAACCCAAAAACCTGCCCAGGCTTATTCCTTACAAGTGATAGACTCGAAGTAATAAAATAATGATTGAATACAAATTAGATATAGTGCCACCTCGTGACCATGTTGAAAGCATGAGGTGATGAATGACTGACCAAAAACTTGGGCCTATGGACAGTTTTGGTTGTTGTTGAGGGAATTATTTGTCCAAGCGAGGTTAGAGCTATAGATTAATTTCTACCAACTAATATGCCAGGATACGATCCCTGTGGAGTTTAACTCGGGATTAGCTAGTGACATGAGAACCTGCACAACCTGACCGCAGAATGGCCACTCCGGGATTTGAACCTGGGCCTCCCACAGTGCTGCCTCACTCGGTTTTTCTGATGTTTCGAATGGGTGAAGTTCAAATGATCGACGCTCTGCCGCACCCCAGGTGACACCCGCGGAGTGTCTGGTATCAAATCCATCAGTGGATGGAGAAATTGATGACGTGTCAGGCCCTCCGAGCCATTATCGATTTGAAAACGCAAATTGAGGCTTTGATACAAATCACTCCTGCATCGATGTTTTATTAGTCGGTGTTTAAATAGAGTCCTTGATGGGAAATATTTATTAGGGAGACTCTAAATTGAAATCGATGAGTTGAGTAAACAGGTAGTGATATTTTGGTATTAAAAGCATTTAATTTAAATTTTTACTGGGTAAAATATTGTAGCTTAAGACTAATACAATTTTAAATGTGTAATGTATAGAATAATATATGTATCAGCTGTAGTGCAAGTACTAGTTGTAAACTCTTTTTTAAATATAGATTTATAATAAGCCAAGGCAATTTTTGTCGACGGAAATCCTCCGTTATTTCTTAATAGATTTGACAATTGAGATATCATATCAATGGCACAGTTAAATTTGAGCAAAAAAATTGCAGAAACATATACCATTTAACATGAAATACGGACCATAATTGTGATTAAGTATATGTAATTAGTTGGCCATACAAATTAAGTAACGTAACACATCAAAAATGCACTCCCATCACTCTGATTTCACTCTTGGCTCTAAGAGCAGCAGACCCCAACAAATAACTGTTTCCAATCATTTGTTTATTCATTGACAAATTTTCAATTATTACAAAATATTTAAACAAAAATCTTTAATTAACTTTACTAACGTTAAAGCCACACAATCTTTATATCTCAACCTGGCTAATAATTTGTATTTATTTACACTTGTACGTGATTTCTATTAGGGCTAATCCTTTACCGATATTTGTAGGTTGGACATTTATTAGGTGGAATCTTTCTACTGGTTGCCTGATGACTTGCGCTTCGTGAAATAATCCAAATACCTACTTATCAGACGGAGTAAGGCTTGCTTAACTTTTTAATTCATTTCACTGTCATTGGTATGTTTTAAATATTGTTATGTTTGCATGGACGTGCGAAAGAAAACCATGTTGGTCCTAGATATAAGACAAGATATGTGTCCCTTACCTCCAAAAATATATGAGCCGGTAGTAAAATAAATAATTATAAATAATGGATTATGTTTAGTAGCAGAATAATAATTGCTGCTATTATTATTTATGAATGTTACCTGCCATGGCATGCAGTTGCTAAAATACAAGTTTTTAATTTATGCAGTTGTGGTTTCACTAGTTTATCACATTTACCGGGTCGGGAAATAACAGTGAGATATTGTTGGTCATGTTTGGAGTTTCGTTGTGTTGTTATGTTGGCAATGTTTTACCAAACACTCATATCTGCGTGATACAGCTGACGGCTTTGCAATAATGTATTACTGTGCTGCTGCACCACAAACTAAATAATCCCAGGGCAGAATATAAATCATATTAAAAGCGGTATTTCGTATTTTAATTTTCTTTTAAGAAGGTTAGTTATAATTAGAAGCGCGTAAGTGTGTATTTGTAAGAACAGACTTGTCAGTTCTGTAGTGGTTTCAGGGCTTACGTTAAACAAATAAATACTTGACAGGAAATAAAGTATGGAAGTTGTTATAAACTCATAGATATCAAATGACATTATAAATTATAATTTGTAAAATATAAGGACTGTGAGCTTATGAAAGTCAGATTTTAACGTTCTACATCCGGAAATAACCAATTACGTACGTTATAATTTAGCAACAAATCATATAGAAAATCGTATACAAATAATTGATTTAGTAGAAAGAAATCACCCCTAACTCATACTGTTATTTTTATTTTATTAAAGCATTGAATAACTATTAAAAAAATGGACCAATGTACACGAACTATGCAAAATCTAAATATTACTGACACTATTACCACTTAGACCTTCTACATTCTTCCCTGCGACTCTAAAAATCTGTAGGATCTCTAAGCCTAGGTGTCCTCAAATATAAACTGACGAGTTTTATAATAATTAAATATTAGAACTGTATACTTTTGAGAATACTGACTGATATTTTAAAGGAGAAGCTGCCCATTAAACAGATAAAAGGCACTGCCTGAAAGGTTAGTTCACAGTCTATAAACTCCACCGTGTTGTGTGGTGGGGGGAGTCCATGATAAATAGCAACCTGGGCTCCAAGCGGGCCCCAACAACCTGCCACCTAAGGCCGGCGATAATAGCTAGAATCGCTGCTAGTTACCCTCGCCAGTCCTGCTACCACCTAAACATCGCCACAGATTTTTAAAGTAACTTGCAAAAAATAATTTTAAAACGATCATTGACTATTTATATTCTTGTTGTATTGAAGTTTATGAAAATTTGAGGTATTGCGAATCAAATATTCATTATTCCTAACCAAACAACTGTAATAGTATCAATACATTAGTACGTACAATACATTGTATTATAGGAAGTATTATTATAATGAGTATTTAAACAAAAGTATTTACAGTAAAAAATTTGGCTATTTTTCTCTTTAGTAATTCTTTTACCCCTAAAAGAACCTTTATACTTTTATACTAAAAGTTGATTTAAATGTATTTAATTGCTTTTCTGAATTAAAAAACTTTGATTTTGATTGAATATTCAGTTAATGAAGTTTTTCAATAGTTTTGTGTAAATTATAAATAAATTTATCGATAAAAGGAGGAGTAAAAAATTAACTGAAGGATGAAGTCAATACGATTGATGATAACCATCAGAAATTGAAATGTGTAATTATTAAATCAGATAATCAGAACCCCAACATAAAACATATGCAAATGGATAATGTATTTATCTCTTGGACATAGGTATTAAGTAGGGTTTGTGTTTTTCTCCCCTTGTAAGTCCCTAAATTTTCATTAATCATAGAGAGGTTAATTGATGATTCCTAACAAATAAAATAAATAAGTTAAATAAATCTCGGTCTTAGTCAGTTACAAAGCTAAATCAGGCATTTCAATCATCCCCAAATTATAACTAGGTTACATTCTTTCTATGTGTGAGTCTGTTATTTAATAAGATACTATATAAAGATATCCCTAAAATATATTTGAGAGTAGTAGCAGTCGACACCTGGATACCTGGAATTGTTGACTTTTATTTAAATATATGTATATTTTATATAACAAAATAAGTAAATGAAGTAATGCCTACTTTCAACCTTAAAATTGCTACATTACCATTGTGAGCTACTTTGTGCATTGAAATTAAAGAAGTGACAATAAAGTTGTATGTAAATAGTTATACTAATATGTAAAAGGCTAGCGGTACAACAATTTAGCTATAACTCATTGTTTTCTTTATTTCGTGAAGAAAAGGACTCAGAAATGGTGAAGTAGTGTAAGTACTGTAACATTAGTGTTTGTTGCTTTTCGGCTGAAACAGCAGACCGGGATATTTGATTCCCAGTTGTGTTTCTCTCCACGTTCACCTCCAAAATAAACAGAACATGTGGGCTTTGTGAACAACTCATAACACGTGTAAGTCTTGCGTTGCCATCTAGAATAACTTGTTGTGTAAATGTCATATAAATGAATCTAGCGTGTATTTGTAGCATATCTCTAAACCGCTCTCCGCTTGACCAACTGTTCTCTTTCTACTAACGAATATATACACACATATGTTTGTAAATACAGATTTTGTATTCTAACAGCTCAATATGATAAATTTTTCATTAAATAGTAATAAAAATCATCATTAACTAAATATATAAATGTTGTAATTATTTCCGATTCATAAAAATAATAAGATAAATTTATCATACCAAACGGTCAAACACTAATTTACTATAATATTATTATATACAGGTGTCCCCGAACTCTCAACCGAATTTTCAGGTATTATTCCTGGACCAAAGACAAACTAAAATATCATGTTAAACATTTCCAAAACTCAACAGTTACCCGTACAGTCACCATTTTGTTTTCACATACAAATTTTGGTTTGAGGACGGTTCTTTGTAATAAATTTAAATTAGGTACATATTTTTATAACCCAAAGACCTAATTCTAAAAAAAATAAATTGTTTACAATGTTTATTTTCAAAATGGCGGTCATTTAAAATATTTAAACTTAAATAACATAAAAACGTCATATTTTAACAAAGTTGCAGTCATGATGTTTTATTTAGGCAATTTAATTAAACATCCAACGATACCAAATTTTAGAAAACCGGTAAATAAATAAGGGAGAAAACTCAGCTATAAATTAAAACATCTGACAAAATGGTGGCTGTATGGTTAACTTTTGAGTTTTGGATATTTTTAGCCTGATATTTTTGTTTTATTTTGGTCCTGGAATAATAACTGAAAAGGTCAGTAGAGAGTTCGGGGACACCCTGTATCCCTGTATTAACCATAGTTTGAATTAAACACTGTAAGTAGAATCTGAAGTAAAATAATTCTCTGCGTCTTGTAAAAAAGGTAAGATTGAGAAATCGGGTTTCACTGTTTATTAAATAATAAACTGATATTGCATTCTTTCTATGCCTATTTTTCATATAATTGTTAAAAATGTAATACCAAAGCAACAAAAATAGGACCTTATTTGTAAAAGTAAATGTCATTTGCACAATATTATTTGTACAAAGAGACCAATGTACGTGTATTACAAACCAATGTCCGGTTCATCTGTCTGTTGCACTCAACCCTGCCCCATTCTATTTACCTGTTTGCAACAAACAGTTAAGTACATAAAACAACATGTTATTTGTCTGCATTGAAAATGGTACGATGCTACACATTTTAACAGGGTATCTATTAAATTAAATATCGAACCAAAACGTAATTTTATTTAAGGTTCAATGGTTCATCGATATGATGTGTAACAGACCCAGCCCTAAATAATTACGATATATAAAACGAATCTCATAAAATTTCAGTTTATTTTACATTATTCATTAGTCTTTGATGCTTATTAATTAATATATACAGTTTTACAGTGAACAATTTGACCTTTGTGTTGGTTAGAGATGTACTAAATATTATAATGAGTTTTATGAGAAAATTTATTCTAGTAGGTGAAGTTCCTTTTGGGACGATTGGGAACTGTTGATTGTTTCAACAGACATACAGTACTTCAACAGTATTTTTAAAGTTGGATCGTATACGTTATTGGGTTTTTACAAAAACGCTTAGCCCAATATTTTCAGTAACCAAGTATTATTGCAATTGTCAATGAATACTTAAATAAAAAAAATACACAAATCATGCTCTATATTACCTTTAAAATAACACTTTTATTACTTAACAGGTTAACTTTTGAAGTTAGCTAACACAGCCTCAAGAAGAAACTAGGTTTTGTTCAATATCCTTAGATATTTTAGATCTCAAACCTTGAGAAACTTTTAATGGGTTAAGGATAAGGACGATTTTCAAGCTGTAATTAATTCTTAAAAGACTACTAATACTTGTGGGGAAACGTTAATAAGTACTTCCCTAATTTATGGATTATATTGAGACCTTAGTCCCTTTGAGAGTTAAAACTGTAAGGACAATATGAAAGTCGAATGTTGGTAAGAAACACCTTTAATAGTCCGTTATAATAGTTCAGCTGCACATAAAGCAGTGTTATCTGCTCACTTTATAGTTGGAAGGTCTGATCGTCAGTTTTTATCGGTTGCCGCCTCATCAAGCCCACCGTCTCAGCCAGGTTTGTTACGGACCATTGGAAATCTCCGTTGTGACGTGTGCACTTTGTTAATCCCGCTTGGCTGCGCCCATCGTAAACAAGTACTAGACAACCCAATAGCGATAAGCAAATTTGATTAAAATCAACCATCCTACATAATAATAGCGTGTACAAGGCAACGTGTAACCACCTATTCCAAGTAAACTAATAAACGTAGAGAGGTCAGATTAGTGTCAAAATATTTACCCTAGGCCAAGGGTGATGAAAAAATACGATAGTTATACGGTTGCAATCGGCAAAAAACACTGTTTTTTTGTTTTTACGTCATTCCAATGTATAAGGGACGTGTAACCACATATTTCGAGTAAACTACTGAACGTAGAGAGGCCAGGTTGGTGTCAAAAGATTTCCCTTAGGCCCAGGATGATGAAAAAATACGAAATACATTTATTTAGTTGTAAGTTTGTAATTGGCAAAAAACATTGTTTTATTTTGCCATATTTTATTTGCAATCACCTTGTTTACCGAGCCATGTGTTCCCTACTTTGCATCCAAATTCAATACAATAGCTGAGTAAAGTTAAGGTTGTTTTTTAAACAAAGCAAACAACTATTCCGAACTAAATTTAGGTTTTTGGATTGCAATTTACAAGCAGTAAGGAAAAAAAATTCCATGCTAAATGGGAATAGAGTTTATATTACTGTATAAAAGTGTCAGAAAAGTTCAATTCAGATTAATGTATATTCTATATTTACTATTTTTATATCAGTTTTTGTTTACTTTTACTCTTGCGGTGAAATTGGGTTTTATCACTATTAATGGAACCAGAAGTAGATGATTTTCCTTTGATAAATCCTGGGTCTCAGAAAATATGACAGCAGCGTAGCATTCTAGCGGTTCACTGCTATAATTGTAGTTTTGTAGGTCCTTTTTATGGAGTTGTGTAAAACTAAATTAAGAGTTTTTTAAATATCGATGATAGTCATTATACTCCCTAAAGTAGTACAGCAATTTGTGTATGAGTACATAAAAAACATGACTAAGACTCAAATACAGTTAAAACTGGGAGGTAAAAATGCGAAGGTAAAATTAACCACATAAGGTTTGTGAAGGCTTAGACTATTGATATAATCCAGTAAACTATATTTCAGTTACATTGTTCAAGTTTCAAATTCCGATTCAGTGTTTTTATTTAAAATGTAGTTCGATTTAGATTTCATGTGCTGTATTGGATGAAATTGGGTGAAACTGGATGAAACTCTGGTAAGACATTCAATACAATGGATAAGAAATCCAAGGACTATTGACCTATCCTATTAATTAGCATTGAATACGTGAAATTTTTTGCAAACAGTTTATAGCTAATTAGAATTTCCCGTGCGCAGCTTGCGCATCCCGTTTTGAGAAGCGAAAATAGTTAAATAGTTAACAAAACAATGACAGTCTGTCATTAAATGTAATCCGTATAACAGCTGTTTATTTAATTGAATTGAATTAATGACAACACATGTGACATAAACCAAATAAGACACTCATCCATATGAATAAAATGGGGACTTGGAAGTCCCATGGGGCAGAGCACTGAGGC
Organism: Allygus modestus; assembly: GCA_963675035.1. NCBI lineage: Eukaryota > Metazoa > Arthropoda > Insecta > Hemiptera > Cicadellidae > Allygus > Allygus modestus. The sequence goes on from OY776112.1 coordinate 63,296,396, forward strand.
CTAAATCGAAATTCTAAAGCCAGTTTGCACATCTGCATACCTAGACGCGCGTTTTAGTGTATAATTTGTGGGGGTAAATCATAAAACAAAAAGCCTTATTGTTTACATAGTTTGCATGTAGCGTATTAATAATATAGAAAGATAGATAGATAAGTTATGTATTTTTGTTGGTCTATCTTTAGATAGTTTGTATGTTAGCAAATGAAATACAATTAAATGTTGGTAAATATAAAGACTGTTATTTGTATTATTATTTTATTAGGTTAATTTGTATTACAAATTTGAACCCGATGAACAAATCTTTAAACACTTAATGACATTTATCTGCAGTTTTTAAGAAACAAAATTTGGCTTGATGTGACACCAAAATGGGTTTGCTTCAACATCCAAAACTAAACTAACAAAAAAAGTTTAAACTAAACGTTTTTGGTTTATTGCACGCAGGTGTAAAATGTATTTCGTAAACACACACTTCTGGAATTTAGACAATTTCTAATGAATATTTTAATATGCATTATGTTGAGGCTTTATTACAATAATACCTTTAAATTTTGCACGGAAAATTCCCGTTGTTACATGCAATTAAAAATTAGCTTTTTAAATATAAATTGTTAAGACATTAAATTTATTTAAAAACTAGTGAACAATACTTCTTTAGTTTGTTTAAGCCCGTCATTTTTGACGGGCTAGTAACAGCTAGTACTTAGAATAACAATAACTGTTATAATATTTCTTTCCTTGTCATTTTTATTATTTTATTTGTCTCACATGTCACAAATCAGAGGTATTACACTTATTTTGTAAACTACACTTCTGTTTTTTATCTAAAATCTGCTGTTTTCAAAATTAGCATTTGTAAACAATACAAAGGCCACAAAAACATAGAGACGACAACATAGAAACATAGAGAAGTTGATAATTTGCTTAGTGTACCTACAGGGGTAGAAATGAGGGTCTAAATTTAACAAACAGATTATCGTGGATACATAATATGTTTCTTAAAATCATAATAAATGAGAAAATCAATGAATAAATGAGGTTGGAACTCACTTATTCATATCATGTGATAATACAACTATTTACAATAAAATATGTGATCAAACTCTGAATGCACTCATATCAATTATATACTGTCTATAAATTTCAAAAAAAGCAATAGCTCATCACTTTAACAGATCAGCCTTTAAAATACGAATATGAGTTCAACCAACTTTTTAACGGAATAAGCATGGAACATCCAGACTCCTTTGTAATGAAATAGTAAATAATAATTATAAATATTGACAGGTAAATATCGTACAAGAGTATCCCAAATTCGACAGTAAGAGGTATGTATGTGAATGTAAGTATGCATGTATGTATGTGAAAGCTTAAGTGTAAGCAAAGTATATATTAAATGTGGTCACTTAATGTAACCATAATTTTTTATTAACTAACAACAATTGTATCATTCCCAATACGTTTTTGGTTCCAAACTACAAAATTGTGTAGTGTGTAACGTTAAAAATAAATTATTTTCAATGAGCCTTTCGCCAATAATATAGTTGTTATAGTCAGGAACCAGGGCTCAAATTTATGTTGCCAAAATCTCCTAGTGCTCTGTACATATTCGAGTTAATCATAAAGCTCAGAACATCCAGACTTGACATGATACGGTGTTAAGATGAGTGTTTTTAGGAGTTGCTTAATGAATGCTTGTTACTTCTTTGCTCAGTAAGAGTGTGGACGGCATTATTAGCATTAATAGCCGAATTTATAAGAGGTAGTTCATTTAGATTACGTCAATTTTAACTTATTTTTTACATAGATTTAGTAAGTTTAGAACCAATAAATGTAATAGGGGTATTCGTAAAAAACTTAAACATTAATAATGCTTAATGGAAATATTCCTTAGAATGGCTTTCTAAAACTATTGTATTTTTCTACAATAAGCTTGGAATTGTAAAACAAACTTAGTTGTGCTCTAAAGGGGGTAAAAGCTGGAAGCCGTGCACGTCTGTTGATTTAAGACAGTAACAGCATTGTGGGTTATTTGATTACCTTGTTTTCTCCGGCGCGGCGCGGTGGTCCGCCTGTGGGAGGCGGGAGCAGTAATAATGCAGTGAGGCTGTTGGGATATACACTAAAACATATCGATAAAAAAACTATTTCTTCGCAGTTTAATTTAGTTAAGTTCAAATGTTCATCAATTTTCTTAAATGTCACTAGTTAAACTCCATAAGTAAATAACTGAATTTAAACAATATAATTTTTTTTCTCTTTGTTATATGGCTTTTAATATTGAGTTTAACCTGTGTTATAAATTAAATCTTGTAAAACTATGCTTTTTAAACATTATTACCAATATGAATTAAGTGAACTCATTTTTTGTTACGCTTTCGTGTGGACACTGATGCCACGTAGTAATTATAATAAAATATAGTTTTATATTTTAACTCTTTAGTAACAATTGCTATTGCAAAAATTAATATTGTTTTAGAGTATTTCCTTTATAGTGAGTGAGCTATTACTGAAGTCGGATGGAAAGCCCTAAACTCGACACTATGATAACCTTTCGTTTTGAGGTCCATAGATGGCAAAAACACCATTCGTTCACATTTGTATACATACAATTTTGTAACATGTATATGTATAAAGCAACATTTATGACTTTAAGTTCGAAAACCAACCAAATAGCTCCATCCAAAGGGGTAATTTGTACCCAAACAATGGGCATGTTGAGTGTTTTTTACTTAAAACCTTTTAGAAATAAAATTTTAGCTTTCACCATTGCAATAAGCTTAAAAATTAAACAATTTGGTGTTTGGAATATTGCTCTGCATCTATTGGATACAGAGATATTGAAAATGCTAAACACAGTACGTTTTCCAATGTTATTCTTATGTTGACTAACACAAATTGTATACATCCCTTATTTATAGACGTAACATGACGAAACTTTATATATTGCTTCATCTCGTGATGGTCTATGGAAATTTTCAGAAAATATATATTTTTGCTGATAGTTCTCGTAATAGCAAACCGGGGCGACGTACTCAGCCCTTGTTATTCTTATTGATAATTAATAAAATTATATCTCACGTAATTATTAACATAAATTAATAAAACTTGGTATATGGCTTTAAATATTTAAGTTATATTGATATTTTTATAAAAACTCATTTGTTGTGTCCCTCGTATTGAGCAAACCTGCGTACTAATCCACCATGTTATTCTTAAGGAAAATAATTAAAATGTTAAAAATCGCTTATTTATTAATGTATATTGATGAAATTTGGAATGTGGCTTTATGTGGTACTAATGCATTTAAAATTCGCTGAGTATGCAGGTTTGCTTTGACGAATTGACAAATGCTTAAATTGGCCATGACGTTTAAAATAGAGAAAATAAGTTTCTTGCAGTGAAGAGAGGTGTTCGCAACGGTCTAGGTACTGTTGTTTCTCAAATACTGTTATATAAATACAGTAAGGTACAAATTATTGCTTTTATTACAACTAATATACTGACACTTAGCAACACAATATATTTAGGTTTATCTTACATTATAAACTTTATAAGACATCAAATATTCTAACTCTTTCAAGCGAGCTCTGGAAAGTAGCCATTTTGGATTCAATCCAGAAACAAGAATACTGTTAAATCCACCTCCAATATTACTTCATATTAAAAATTCACTTTTTATGTCAGAATTGCTAAATGTTTTGAAATAAATTAATGTTTTAGTGTTAATCATATTTCGGATCTGTTTGTGAAATATTTTTTCCGTTCATATAGAAACAAATTATAACTTTAAAATCCTTATGCAAGTTAATTTAAATAATTATAGTTCCACTCTCCAGCATTCTATTAAGCTTGTCAAAACATGCTTTAGCGATATGGCAGTTTTGATGAGGTTTAGGTAGACTTAAACTAATTGAACCAGTTGAATAAATCAATTCGTTTCAGCTTCAATGGATAGGTTAGTTACTATAGTTACTATGGCAATCTATGTTACGGAATACATATTAATATTTAATGGATAACAATAATAAATATAATTATTACTAATTGTTTGATTTTTCTGAAATAAAAATATAAAACAAATGTTTTTCAGCTTCAGCTTACGAGGAAGTTTGAAAGTTCCGCTACTTCTGCTCTGTCAAGCTTTTGTTTATATACACCGGATTCGACTGTCTTTCCATGAAGCCCTGATTCCTAGTGTGTAGATAAGTCTTACCTTTGTGCTTCTGAATAAGTCGTTAATAGAGTTTCCGAACAAAACAAACACCACGGCCTGGTTTTTCCCGCAGGTTTTAGGTGTGATTTATACCTTTACCAGTTTTCCACAGTTTTCAACATCGCAGTCAAAACCAATTGCCAAATGAAACGTAGATCTCTATTATGTTTCCGGTTTTTTAAAATTGTTTTTTATAAATATGGGCTACATTTTCCATGTTAACGTTACTATTTAGATTTTTTCAAACAATTCCACAATACAACCAGAACGAAAGTTTGAAGAGTTTCAGTAAGTTACTGCCTTTGTCTTCTTCTGAATCAATGTTTAAGTAATGTTTTTTAACTTATAAAGATACATAAAGCAAGAAAGGAAGAACCAATAATCCCCCTCTCTCTCTCTCCCTCTCTCTCTCTCTCTCTCTCTCTCTCTCTCTCTCTCTCTCTCTCTCTCTCTCTCTCTCTCTCTCTCTCTCTCTCTCTCTCTCTCTCTCTCTCTCTCTCTCTCTCTCTCTCTCTCTCTCTCTCTCTTTCTCTCTCTGACAGCCTCCCCCATGTGTGTTTGGTAATAATTGCAGTTGGAGAAAAGTTGGAATAATAATTCCTCCAAAGCCTATTATTTAAAACCTCTAAACAGTTATTAGTAAAGTCAAACGAAGGAAAAACTCTACAACGTTTTATTAATAAGCAATTACAGTTTTTCAGTACTGAACAAAGACACAATGCGTGATTATAGAATCAGAAATTCTAGTTCGTTTTCTTTAATCGACCCTTTTAATGAATTGAACTTCAATCGTTTGTATAAGAAGTTAGGAACAAATGGAAGTTAACAATAATTTAATAATTAGGGTAACATTAATTTCAGCTCGATAATTGTTAATCGAAAAGTTAAACTTTGTAAGTGATGATTAGTTGTGCGTTAGTAATAAATTAATATTGCAACCGTTTAAATAAGTGATTACAACTATTTTAGTGATTTTTTATTTAGGTTATATGACATTTTTATTTGATCCATCAAGCTAATAACGTTGTTTTCGTATGAAATGTTAAACATAGAATGTATCGTTTGATTAATTAATAAATAAATAATTATAAACAAATAAATATAACAAAAAATGGTACTCAGTTTTATGCTACCATTTTTCAAATAGTTTTGCATTCATCTAAATAAATAACAATTCACAAATAACAATTTTAAATGCTTTTTTATAAAGAAATGAAAACCACATTGCATTTGAAATCGCCTTAATTTTACCCATCTAGACGGATGTTGTCAAAAACATTTCATTTCACCTCTAACATAGAACAATTTATTTAGTTACCTCATCCATCGTTAAAAGTAAAATAAAATAAATACAAAGTAAAAAACATATTTGGGCCGGGGAATTTTAAATTAGTTAAATGCTATTTACAAGTGATCTTTTTAAGGTCAGTCTTAGAAATACCCTCTCCTTAATTTGCAATTTTAGGAAGCATTTTTTTACCTTACATGTCCTTTGATCTTAAATTCGAGTAAGGTAAGGAACAAACCTAAGTTATATAAGCGTAATTTGATTATTACACTGCAATCATGCATTAATCTCGCTTTTAGTTAATAAAGCACTGGTTGTTAAGCTCTACCGTATAGTATTTCAAGTGACTATGTCCATTACTAACAATCTTGATTTTGATTGTTGCATAAGTTTGGGAGTGTTTGTTAAAACAATAGTTATAAAAACACATACATTTTAAATTACTGTTTTGATAACTACTAGACGTACATGTTCTATACTCACTTATTAGCAAATTTTCCTATAGAAAATAAGATGGTGCAATGGTAAGACCGAAGCACAAGACTGTGATACATTTTTGATTAAAAAAGATTGATCCATGGAAAGGAAACTTTTTGAGAATTTACATTTTTCAAAAATCAGTGGTGTGGATTTTTACTCTACAATAAAATAAAACAAAATCATATACACTGTATTTGGGTGTTGTTTTCTATGCAGCTTAAAATTGAAAACATGTAGTAATTAAAATCTTTAACATATATTAAGGAGACAATACAAAATATATCATCCAAAAATCTTTAGCGTCTACACGTTAAACAGATAGGGAATATATATGTAGTTTTTACACAATTTACTTTATAAAGAACCTTATTTTCATTTGAAATATTGAGCTCAGGTATCATAATTGTTTATTAACAAATGTTCTACGTTAATCCGTTGTAGAGATACTCAGTGCTAAACTTACACGTTGCCCAATGTTATTCTTATGGAGAATAATTGTTCTATATATAGTTGGTTTATGAATATACTGTACTAAGTGTTACCCGGCAGACGTTGTCATGCCTTTGACGATTGCCAACTAAAACCAATATCGCCAAGATCACCTGTTCAAGTAAACATGTCATTAGCTTTTATGTAAACAAAAATATATTTCCATAAGGTTTATATGGGATCCCTTTTGGGCCTGTTGGGAGGAATCCAATAGAGTTAGGACGATGTAGATGGCTTAAAAACCTTCTCCTTGAAATTTTACATATACATACCAAGTTTCATAGCAAACGGTCCAACGGTGTCTGAGTCCATAAACATCATATATATACATGTATATTATATATACATATATATGTGTATATAAGTAGTGTGGGAAGGGGACTTCTGGGCCAAGTGATTGACAGCTTCCGGTCACGTGACCGGATGCGCTGAGTCATTAAATACGTCATCTGAGGCTGAGCCAGTGACGTAGGCGGTTTTGTGACGTAATGAGGGAAAGGTTAAAGTTCAAGGTCACGGGGAGGTAATTTTAAAAAAGTACTACCTCGCACGCGTAAAATCCGATTGTGATTCGATAGTTAATCGATAATAAATATCGAATGAAACAATCGAATGAAGCAATCGAATGATACGAGTGCGAGGTAGTACTATTACAAATATTACTTTATTTTATTTACAATAATTCATATTACAAATATTACTTTATTTTATTTACAATAATTCATGTTTACAATAGTTCCCCGTTGTTCGTTGTCATCGATGTTGTTGATCCGGACGAGATGTGGCCATCACTTCGCTTTCTGATGAAAGACGGTAGATACTTCGATTCCTGCGCAGAGTCCATGTTGTTTTTTGATGCGTAAAGTTCCAAAGATAAATCGTAGCCGGACGCAATGAGAAGTCTTAACTCTTCATTAAAAACCTCGAGGTCTTGGAAAGTCGCCAGATGAATAGAGTCATAATGAATACACCTAATTTTGATGGACATTTCAACAGAGAGCTCGATGTACACTGGTCAAGAGCCGGAGGTGTACTGACTATTCGCTAGCTAGCGTTTTGGTATCAAACAAAATGGTGGGGGTAAAAGTGTGGTGGGGCGGAGCAGATGGCGGGCAACAGATGGCAGGTGGCAGGTGGCAGCTGGTGCGAGGCAGATGGTTGCTACTACATCCACCATCATTAGTCAAACCCTATTAGGGATGCCATTATTGCTTCTGCATCAGAAGATATTGTGCTAGAAACTTCATGTACTTGTATTTCATCATTTGTATTGTCAGCTTGCTCAATATTAAAAGAAGAACATGTGGAAGAAACAGTAGTGCCTTGTATTTGCGAATCCATGTGAACTATGCAAGAGCCGCAGGTATACTGAAGTGATACAAGCATGTAGGATAGACACTCGCCTTTACCCCCTACCACACCAGTTTCCCCCACCAAGTTTTCACATCGCACAATAACTACGGGACATGCATTAGTTAGGGTCTAGCTCTGACTCTGTGAGGATCGGAGCTCCGTAACTGAAAACATTAACAAGTCTTGCTCGACACTGTTTTTACGCAATCATAACAGTCACTGTGATCTAATTTATTGCATGTACTCATATGATGCATCTTGCGTAGCAGACAACTTGCTAAGAATGTTTCAACCTGGAGTATTCTACGGCGAAATCGCTCACAATCCACTAACAGCGTAGACCTTCTATCTTCACAGTCGGAGAAGTAGAAGGTGGTGGCAGGCGGACTGTTGAAGGACACCTTCGTCATATTTCTGTAAAACTGTGACATCTTTAGAATAACACAAACTCTATAGGTAGATGTTAATCCTGCAAGAGCTGCAAGTATAATAATATAGCACTAGCGTGTATGATACCCACCCGACCTACCCGCACCACAACGTTACCTCGGTATACTTTAAACTATAAATAACTTGTCGTAGTTTAATCCATAAACAAAGTATTTATTTATGTCAGGCCTTGAAAGTGTTGTTTTCGCGCTATTTCTTCCCTACTCTCAGTCCGATCTGAATTCTATTCGCACCATCTTGTTCGTCTGATTAACCCGCGTAATTTGAGTACCCACTCGCTATACTTTAACCCAATAATAAAGAAGTTATTAGTATGTAACCTTGAAAACATTTTTTTTCGCTATTTCTGCTATACCGTTGGTCGGATCTGAATTCTGTTTGTACCATCTTGTTTGTCTGATCAATTCGCGTAATTTGAGTACCCACATGACATACTTTGGACAAAATTTGTACCCCCCCCAACATGGGTCATGTTCAAGGTCAAGGTCAAGTTCAAGGACTTTGGGACTTAGAAATGTTCACAAAGTGGGCTGCACAAACGAAATCTCCTGCCTATGTACAGACCAAGTCCCTAACTTGAAATGCTTAGGGTGGTCCTGAAAAGGACCGTTTGCGTGCTGAAGGTTGGTCGAGATAGGGATGGTCGGGATAAGGATCAGTTCAAACTTTATTCTTCAAAACCCACTTTACCCTCCCATCTCTTCTGGTTAAGAATAACTCCTGTGTATCAGGTATCAGAGGAGGTGGCGGTGGGAGAGACTGCGGCAGACGCACCTCGATGTAGTGGATGGTGTGTTGAAACAGGAACACGTGGTCCCCGTTGGTTGCCACATATTTATACTCCGTCATCCGCTTCAGATTTCGAAACTCGACCTTGGAGACTTCAAACGGCGTCACCAAGTCGTTCAGCCCCATCACCCTTGTCCTTTGCATCACCTCATCGACAGTCGGTGTTGGAGACGAAGGTTGAGCCGCCGATGTAGAAGGCCGAGGCTGAGCCGATGTAGAAGGCCGAGGCTGAGTCGAGGGTCGTTGTTCAAAATACAGCAGATGGCCACGGAGATTCCGTTTGAGAGACTTCAAAGTTGAAGGTCTCTTAAACCCGCTCCTTCTTTCCGTCAACCTCTTCAAAGATTCCTTTAAGCGCTGGAGTTTTTCGGGAGTCAGAGGAGAAGACATGGTGTAAATAGGATGGAAGAGAAAATGGATAAGATAGAGTTGGATAGAGCACGTGTGTACTGGTTGCAAACCAAAGCTGGAATGAGGTGGCAGACAGAGTGAAGCAGGTCGTAAAGTGAAACCTTGCCCTTTCCATACATGGGTAGAAAGCTGAGGACTGGTTTAGATTCGGTTACGTCAATCCCCCCCCCCGAGCACGAGCCCCCCCCCCGAGCACGAGCCCCCCCCGAGCACGAGCACCCCCCCCCTCGAGCATCCCCCCCCTCGAGCCCCCCCCTTTTTGGGTCATGTTCAAGGTCAAGGTCAAGGTCAAGGGAAAAATGTTCTTGGAAGTGCGGGATAAAATCCCGCAACGAAGCAGGGTTATCCCTTATCCCGCTTTCCCCTTAATATCCCGATTTCCCATTCTCCGTCTATATAACCCGAGATTTCGAGCGTCTCTTCGCAGTAGCCTGCCGCCCGTTGCGATGAACGTCCCACTGGGTTGCAGTGCCTGCTGCAGCGTAGGTCTGTTAAGTGTGCGTTGGGCCCGACGCGCAATTAAGAGATCCACGCCCTTGCATGTTTAGTTAGTTTGTTTAAGCATGTTAGATAACGCTTGTAGTTTTCTGCTAGGTAATGTAGTTAGTCTAATATATATATATATGTTAGTGGGTGGTATAGGTTTGAAGTGTTTTATTTACTAATAACATATGTACTCCCGGCCCTACAGGTCCCTCAACAACCTTGGTCAAAACTTGGGTTCGCAGCAGCCTGACGCCGGGTGTTTGGGTCTACGTCCCACCGGGTTTCAGTGATACCGTTGACCTTTGCAAAACCGACCTCGGCTGTTTTTGTAAAAGTAACGTTAACTGATTAATTTGTTTCTTTTACATAGTTGCTGGTAAAGTCTTTATTTTCAAAGTAATGTATCTTGTTTCTCATCCTTTTCCTAAACCCCTGACAATAAGGTTCGGCCCTGAAAACCGGCCTTGTCAATAAGATCAATACGGCCATGCAAACCGGTTGACACCACCTATCTCATCCATGAGAAACGTTTGTGAAATATAAAATCAGACTCTTGTTTAAAATCTGTCTCTTGTTTAAAATCAGTCTCTTGTTTGTTGTCTTTTGTCCCCTTCCCCAATACAGAGCGGGGAATAGAGCAGTATGTTATGCTCTATTCCCCGCTTTGGCATTATGTCAGATGACCTTGACCTACTGACGGGACTTAGAAAAACCGTCGTTTGATCAAATATTGGAAGAAATGTGGACTTAGAGATATTTCATACGGACAAGGTTGACACAAAAATGTTGTATTAAAAATAAAAACTGGAGGGGGAAATGTTTTATATACTGCAACAGCGTGGTAAAAATCATCATATCGCTATGGAAGCTGTAGGTGTAAACACTTGGCTTGTTCCTTCCGAGCTTGCTATTTCAGAAGCCTTTCTGTCCATCCTTACTTATGAGTTCCGAGGCATTAAATTAAAAGTAAAGCTAGAGCTGAGACCGTTGCATAGAAATGATATGCATTGTATTTTGGTGGAATGGGAATCGCCCTCCGGCATTAATCTTTTCCATTTTATCAAAAGATCGTGCAAGGAGTTTTATGTAAAACGGATAATAGTCTCCCTTGTTTAAACGTAGTACAGCTTGCTTCCAAAGTAAAATAGCAAAGGTAACACCTTTGCTATTTTACAAAATATTTTAACGTGTCCTTGACCCAGTTACCGGACTTGGAGCAATTCAGAGTATGCGATACAGTGTTGGGACAAACTACTGTCGAAGTCCTTGCCCCCCCCATGATATATTCCTATAAAAGTGGGAGCAGCCCGCAGAGGGTTCGCAGTCGCAGGCCGACAGCCTAGCTAGCTGTTTGCCTGCGCTGTCCGCAATAGTATCTCTAGTATATAGTTGGTACCACTGTATATTAGAGATGCTACCTTAGCTTAAGGCATGTCTGTTTATTATTAAGCATGTTAGAATAACGCTTGTAGTTTGCTGCTAGTAAATGTAGTTAGTTTAACTGTAGTTAGTTTGGTGTTGGTTTTAAAGTGTCTTTGAAGTGTTTTTATTTACTAATGAAATATGTACTTTTCTTTCACGCTCCCATTCAAAAAGGTATGGCATGAAAACCGACCTTATGTCTTTAAATATCTCAGGGGGGGGGATTATGTTTCTCAAATAATCACCTTTCCTAACCCCTTACAAAAAGGTACGGCACGAAAACCGACCTTGAGTCATTACGGCATGAAAACCGGATGACTTTTTTACCTATCTTAGCCCTCACTCACAAGAAACAGATTCAGTTAGTTTGCTTATCTTGGTTAAATCTAAGGGGATCTTGGTTAAATATTTGTAAAATTTAAGGGAATCTTGTTTAAATATCTGTAAAATTTAAGGGGATCTTGGTCAGGTGATTATTGTACTTCGGTTCGTAGTACTCTGGCGCCTACACAGTGATGAATGTCCTTGCGGTTTCAGAGTGCGCGACTGTTGTTAACTGACCATTTTGCTTATCTTGGGGGATACATCTTCGGGGAAATAAACTTAAGGGGACCTTGGTCAGGTATTATTGTACTTCGGTTCGTAAAACTCTGACGCCTACACAGTGATGAACGTCCTTGCGGTTTCAGAGTGCGCGACTGTTGTTAACTGACCATTTTGCTTATCTTGGGGGATACATCTTCGGGGAAATAAACTTAAGGGGACCTTGGTCAGGTATTATTGTACTTCGGTTCGTAGTACTCTGACGCCTAGACAGTGATGAACGTCCTTGCGGTTTCAGAGTGCACGACTGTTGTAAACTGATCATATCGTTTGTTTGTTGGGTGAATAATTTTTCGGGAGAGAGGTTAGTGTTCCGTTATCAGGTTTATTGCCTATAATTGCGAGCTTTAAACTAGTCCTCTTCTCCTAATACAGAGCGGGGAATAGAGCAGTTTGTGGTCCAAGTGAGAATCACTTACTGCTCTATTCCCCGTTTTGGCAACATGTTCAGATGACCTTGACCCACTTCGGGACTTAGAGAAAATTATTGTTTGGTAAAAAAATTTACTCTTACAATAATACCCCTTCCCTATCACTAACCCCCCCCCCTCCCATAAAACGGGTATATAGGAGGGCTTCCACCAGTGGTAAAATCATTCTGCTGCTTACACTTTCCGAGCGCAGTTCAGTTTCCGTCATGTCCAGCCGTAGGAAACAATCTTCACCGAGGAAGGTTGAACATTCTCCACCTGCTCCGCCAGCTCCTTCCATCCTTCGGCAGGCGTTGATGCTGGCATGCGTTGTTCCTGCGGAGCCGGCACCACGTTCAATGCCAGCTCTTGACGTATCGCCACCACTTCGGGCAAACCCTGTTGCTCCCCCGTCTGCTTCTTCATCTTCTTCATCGTCTTCATCTTCTTCATCGTCTTCATCGTCTTCATCGTCTTCATCGTCATCTTCTTCATCCTCTCCGGCTACTTCTCGCCCACCTTCTCCGGCTAGTTCAAGTTCTTCCAAATTATCTACATCACCGAGGAAGGTTGGACAAACACCACCTACTTCATCTCTGGCTTCACCAGCTCCTTCCATTCTTCAGCAGGCACTGGCAGACATTCTTCCACTGGAGCCGAAGCCAATCAGAGATGAGAACCCACCTTCTACATCAGGCTCTTCTACACGTCCGTCTGTAATTTTTAATAACCCGCAATCTCCTTCTGAGAATTTAAAACAATTGAAATGTCAATGTATATATATCTTCAAAAAAGGTCCGAAGAAAGGTGAACGCTGTCACAGGTCTTGTGTTTCAAATGAGGAAATTTGCGGGTATCATTTAAAACTGAAACATAAGACTAGCGTTTCTCGATCTTCACCAATATCAACAGTGAACCCTAAAAAACTTCGAATTAATAGGCTTCGTAAAAACGAACGTTACTTTTTTGTTAAAAAGAAAAGTTTTCTAAAGGTGATTCTAAAATGCGCAGACCAACTGTTCTATTTAGCATTACGTAAGGTACGAGACTATTTAATTCGAAACGAAAAGGGAGTCACTGTGTGGAAATCATTACCGTAAAATTAAAGTTCAAAAACCTATCTTCCAAATTTAAGTAAATACTTTGTTTTTCCAAATTAAAAAAAAGTGTGGACAACCTATTTAAATTCTGTAGCATGCTGCAGAAGGTAAATAGGTTGTCCACACTTTTTTTTATAATCTTAAAACGACCTTGACCTAGATAAGCGCGATGTTACAGAGTCAGTTATCACTTTGGTTGTGGATTGCATCAAGAGAGCATCTACCATGGTATACCTCCACTATATTGACTCTACTGCTAAAGCGGATACTTTTACCCAGCGTGTGTACCAACTGTTAAAGGAGGACCAACATGTTCAGGTCAAAGGATTGGGTATTCGTGGAACAGAAGAAGTAAAAATAGATGTGAAACCAATTCCTTTGAAGAACAAAATTTACCAATTATTACAAGAAGGCTACATCCTGTGCCTTTATTACACAACCTCATAAACTACATACAAGGTCGGGGGGGGGGAATAGATCAGTTTGTGGTTAAAGTGAGAATCACTTACAGCTCTATTCCCCGTTCTGGTAATAGTTTAAGGTGACCTTGACCCACTTACAGAACTTTATACTCTGTTAGTATTAAATTGTTCATATATTGTTACAATAATACCCCTTCCCTATCACTAATTACCCCCACCACTTAAATCGGGGGGTATAAAAAGAGGTTTTTCATCATTGCTTATCTCATTCTGCTACTTGTGTTAGCACTAAGATATATAGCAGCTATGTCACCAAAGGATAATATATTTCCTTCTGCAAAATCAATCGTGGGAATTATAAAACATATTGTGATTGAAAGTGAGGATGAAAATGAAGACGAATTGGAAGATGTTGAATTATTAAGTGATATGGATGCAATGGAAGATCTTGAATTATTAAGTGATATGGACAGTGATGATCTTGAAGAAGGATATATGGAACAAATTGAACCGTTAAGTGACGTGGAATCTGAAACCTATAGAATCTATCAGCATCTTCTCTATTCTGAAGAAATACATGATGAAACCCCAACCACTAGTAGTAGTAGTTTGGATGGGATATTTTTAGATAGCGCACGAGGGTTATATCATATTCGTCGACGACTATTTCTTTCCGATGCTTCTGATACAACTGATTCCGATTCATCAAATGAGTCTGATTAAGTGTTGTTCTTTTCTTGTCAACTGTCAAACTTTAAATACAGAGCGGGGAATAGATCAGTTTGTAGTCAAAGTGAGAACTACCTACTGCTCTATTCCCCGTTTTGGTAATATCGTTGTATAACCTTGACCCATTTACAAGACAGAAAATATTTACCAGTTTAAAATACATTAAATTTTCCTGTTGGAGAAAATTGTCCTTGTTAAATACAAAGCGGGGAATAGATCAGTTTATGGTTTAAAATGAAATCATTTACTGCTCTATTCCCCGTTTTGGCAAATATGCTCAATGTCCTTGACCCAAATACAGAATTTTGTAGCCTCCAGCTACAAACTTAAACTTAACCTAAAACGTACCCCCACCACTTTTTCTAGGGTATAAATAGAGGTGCATTTGCAGTGTTTTTTCATTATTGCGTTGACCCTTGTGAAGAGCACGCCTACATTATGAATCGCTGCGATATTTGTAAAGCTTCTTTCAGAGATGAATGGCTTTTAACCATTCATAAAGAATTGAAACATAACACCAATACAAATACAGAAGAACCAAATAAAGAAGAATTAGATTCAATCGACCAACAATTAGCAAAACATCAAGAAGAACAAAATGTAGAAGAACACAACAAAGAAAAAGAAGAAAATGAAGAAAAAGAAGAAAATGAAGTTTCAAGACCAAGTGTCATTCATTATGCGCCTGGACCATCAATAAATGTGGAACCACACGCCCAAGCACTTCCGGGTAATGTTGTAACCCACTTTAAAATTGACAATACAAAATTGAAACTTGAAGAATTTTTAAATAACGCAAAAGGATTGGTTAGCAAAACTCTGAAAAATGAATTAAAAAGATTAAATTTTATTAAATTTGGACTATTACTGGATGCTTTATTTACAAACATTCAAAATGAAACCTCACCGAGAGGTTTCTTAACAAAAAACCGAACTATTATGTTTTCGTCAGATATTGATTCAATCGTATCTGAATGTTTTGAAGAGCTAATGACAAAAATACAAGAACACGAAGGAAGAGGATCTGGATGGAGTTTGTTAAGCATCACAGGGCTAGACTTAAGAGTGCACAAACACGGTTATGGAATTCGTGGCAGTAGCTATATCCCTTTACCAAAAAAGATTAGTGATACCAAATCCTGTATTAATGTGCAAAATGAAGATAATGAATGTTTTAAATACGTTATGTTGGCTAAATATGTAAAAAACCATCCTGAAAGACCAAGTCAAGCATATGAAGAAGTTCAACATAAGTATAATTTTCAGGGAATGACTTACCCTGTTGCAATTACTGATATATCAAAATTTGAAAAGCGAAATCCTTCAGCTTCTGTCAACATTTTCGGCTTAGATTCGTCAAACAATGCGTACCCCTTGCGCATAACACCTATTGAGCGCAGAGATCATACGGATTTGCTATTGATCACTAAAGGGGACATATCCCACTATGTCTATATAAAAAACTTTGGAGCTCTTGTATCTAAACAAATATCAAAAAAACACGGAGAGAAAACCATTTGTAAAAGATGTTTTTGTCATGTAGGCAAACCATTAAGAAGGGGAGGTTCAGAATGGTTAGTAGAACATCAAAGGTTATGTAATGGAAACTATGAGGTTAGAATTAAATTGCCACATTCCAGCTAAGCGCAGATAAAATTTGACAAAGTAATACAACAATACCGTGTACCTGTTGCTGTTTACGCTGATTTCGAGTCTTCTTTACATCCGCTTGAACAACAAGAAGAGTACGTTACAAGAAGAAGCAAATACCAACTTCATTCACCAAACAGTTATTGCATACTAATTAAATCCACGTTGACTGAAGACCATCTTCAAAAATATGGACTATCATCTTCTCCAAAGATTTATCGCGGTGAAGAAGCAGCCAAATACTTTGTCGATGATCTGTATGACATAGCTGCAAAGGTAGAAGAACTGTATGGAACAAAGGTGCCCGTGTCACCTATGAAAGAAGAAGAGCTTCAACATTATGATTCAACAACAACGTGTTATCTGTGTAATAAAACCTTTACACCGGATAACGTTAAAGTTCGTGACCACGATCATCTTACGGGAGCGTACAGAGGTGCAGCCTGTAACGCTTGCAACTTGAACTACAAACTACCATATTTCATCCCCGTAGTTCTGCACAATCTGAGTGGTTATGATTCGCACTTCATAATCCCCGAACTAGGAAGAGATAATGGAGCAATAGACGTTTTGGCTACTACAATTGAAAAATTTATAAGCTTTTCAAAAAAGGTGGGTAAAATTAAATTAAGGTTTGTTGATTCATTTAGATTTATGCCTTCAAGCCTCATGAAATTATCTGAAAATCTAAGAAGAACAGATTTGATAGAAACAAGCAAAACTGTACCCAATAGTAAAATGGATTTGGTTCTTCGAAAAGGAGTATTTCCCTATGATTACGTCGATGGACTGCATAGATTTGATGAAACATCACTACCTCCACCAGAACACTTCAGAAACAAACTTAATGATTCGGAAATATCACTTGAGGACTATCAACACGCACGTCGAGTATGGAACGAGTTAGATATGAAGACCTTAGGAGATTACTCGGACTTTTATGTCAAACTAGATGTAACTCTTCTTTGTGTTGTAATGGAAGAATTCCGAAACACCTGTTTTGCTGCATACGGTTTGGACCCTCTACATTCGTATACTTCACCAGGATTAGCTTGGCAAGCCATGTTAAAAGAAACAAAATGCAAACTCCAACTTTTAACAGACATTGACATGGTTTTAATGGTTGAAGCTGGAGTAAGAGGCGGATTGACCCAAAGTGTTACCAGACATGTCAAAGCCAACAACAAATACCTTCCCGATTACGATGAAACCAAACCGTCGACATATTTAGGATATTTCGATGCAAATAACCTGTACGGATGGGCTATGTCAAACCCACTTCCTTTTGATAACTTTAAATGGATTAATCCCGACTCTATTGACGATATTTTACAAATTCCGAAACATGGTGACACTGGATTTATTTTGGATTGCGATTTTGAATACCCTGAAAATTTACATGATCTTCATTATGACCTTTCACTTCTTGCTAAAACAGAGATTTCACCAATTGGAAAACACCCCAAATTAATGATGACATTACATAATAAACAACGCTACGTGGCTCACTTTTGGGTAGTTCAACAAGCTATCGAATTAGGACTACGTCTAACAAAAATTAATAGAGTTTTGGAATTTTATCAATCATGCTGGTTGAAACCCTACATTGATTCAAATACCATCAGAAGAGCAGCAGCTACATCAGACTTTCAAAAAGATTTCTTTAAATTAATGAATAATGCGATATTTGGAAAAACATTGGAAAACAAAAGAAGACACAAAAATGTTAAACTTGTTACCGACGCAAAAAAATTACAGAAACTAGTACAGCAGCCAAATTTTGGAACATCTATAATTATTAATGAAAAACTTGTAGCAGTGTCCATGAAGAAGACGAGTGTGAAGATGGATCGTCCTTTGTATATAGGCATGTCAATCTTGGACATCTCAAAAACACACATGTACGATTTTCACTACAACAAAATGGTGGCGTTCTACGGAAGAGAAAATATATCTATTACATATATGGACACTGACGCTTTCATATATCACATAGTAACATTGGACATGTATAAAGATTTACGTACATTTATTTACAAGAACGACTTTGATTTCTCCGATTATCCAAAAGATCATCCAAACTACGATAATGGCAGACACAAAAAAGTACTAGGCAAATTCAAGGATGAGGCTAATGGTGTTCTACTTGAAGAGATTGTTGCACTGATGTCTAAACTATATTCTTTGAAACTCTATAATGAAAAAGAAGAAGAAGAAGAAGAAAAGAAGAATAGCTATATTAAGAAAGCTAAAGGTGTAAAGAGTTTATATTTAAAGAAGAAAGTGCATTTTGAACACTACAAGCAATGCTTATTTGAGGATAACATCATTACAGCTAAATTCAACACCATCAGAAGTTTTAACCATCAGCTGTACAGCGTGACTGAAGTTAAAAAGGCGCTATCCTGTAATGACGACAAAAGACAAACCCTTCCAGACAACATCCACACTTTACCATTCGGTCACTATTCCCTCAACCCTATTGACTAATAACCCTTTCATCGTCCTAGATCCTCTATCCTTTTCCTTTCCGTAAAAAAAGGGGAAACACAGCAATGTTAAGCTGTGTTTCCCCTTTTTTTACACAAGTTATGAATGACCTTGAACTATATGTATATATAAGCAGATTTATACAAAAGAATATTTAATACCATATCAGCTGCCTTCGTGAAACCATCATGTCAGACCTGAAGGAGAAGATTATTAATGAACTACACAAACCTGCAAGAATAAAGTTTCCAAGAAGAAATACTGTTATAAAAGGGATAAATGATCTATATCAAGCGGATTTAATTGAAATGCGACCGCATAGCAGGATAAACAAAGGATTTAAATATATACTCACAATTATTAATTGTTTTACAAAAGTTGCAGACGCTTTGCCTCTAAAGGACAAGACTGGTAAAAGCGTAACAGAAGCCATGGAAATAGCCATAAAAAGAGATAAAAACAAAATTAAACATTTACAAACTGATGACGGAACAGAATACTTTAATACAAACTTTGCACAGTTAATGAATAAATATAAAATAAATCATTATTCTACAAATTCAGAGAAAAAAGCAGCTATTGTAGAAAGATTCAATAGAACCTTAAAAGGAGCACTGTATAAACAATTTTCAAAAAGAGGTTCTTACGTATGGTATGATGTTTTACCACAATTAATAAATGATTATAACAACAGGTTTCATAGAACTATCGGCATGAAACCTAACAAAGTAAATAGAAGAAATGCAAAGGATGTATTAAAACGCATAAAGAAAAATACAAAGCCTAAAGTAGAAAAAATGCAGCCAAGAAAATTTAATGTAAGTGATAAAGTACGGATTAGTAAATATAAGGGAGTGTTTACCAAGAAATACCTTCCCAATTGGACGAATGAAGTTTTTACAGTGTATAAAGTGCAACCGACTGTACCTGAAACGTATATCTTAAAAGATAACAAAGGAGATTTGTTGGAAGGTGCTTTTTATGGACATGAAATGTTAAAGTCAACAGTAGGTGATGTATATCTTGTTGAAAAAGTGTTACAAAGAAAAAAGGACGCAGTTAAAGTGCGGTGGTTAGGGTTTAACAAAACTGAGGATTCATGGATACCTATAAAGGACTTGGTTTAATGCAAGCAACTCATTTCATCGTTAACCTTTGAGCAGGATGGAGATTATTCACCATAAAGATCGATTCAATATTAATAACATAGATGATTTAACTGTGGATAACGTTAAAACCAACAATGGTAAACACGGTAGTTTACTTCCAAACACTGTTCGATGTATAGTAAGTGGCCCCTCAAACTGCGGAAAGACCAATGTTGTCTTTAATTTGATCACTAATCCGCAGGGATTAAGGTTTAATAACCTATATATTTTTTCAAAGTCTCTACAACAACCAAAGTATCAATTGCTGGATAAAATCCTATCTGATGTGTCTGATGTTAATTTTTACAAATTTAACGCTAGTGATAGCATTATGCAACCAAACGAAGCAAAACCGTATTCTGTATTTATATTTGACGATGTATCTTGTGAAAATCAGGATACTATTAGAAACTACTTTGCCATGGGAAGACATAATAACATCGACAGCATATATATAGGACAAACTTATAGCAAAATCCCAAAACAACTTATCAGAGATAATGCAAATATTCTAATTGTATTCAAACAAGATGATACTAACCTAAAACATATATATAACGATCATGTGAATGCGGATATAACATTTGAAAAGTTTAAAGAGCTTTGCGGAAAAGCATGGGCGGAAAAGTATGGATTTTTGGTTATTATGAAAGATCAAGCTATAAAAGATGGTCGTTATAGAATAGGTTTTGATAAATTTGTTTTAATACACTGATTAGCGGTATTACTGTACAAGTCGTCAAGGTGTGAAGATGGTTAACCAGGAAAAGCTATTAAAGGAAATAAAATCACTTAGTGATTCTATTAGACAAAAAAACCGAGCTTTAAAATCAGGTATAAATGAAAGAGAGCAATTTTTAGAAACAACATTCAAACCTGTTACTGAACCTTTAAAGCGATTACCACAAAATGTGGAAAAACCTTCAATTCGCTTCGAAGGAGACAAAATGCTACCAATTTCGAAATATGAAGAAGAATTTCAGAATGATGAAAGTTTTGGTCAGTTACAAACATCTGAAGAAAGCGACGAGTATGAAGAAAGCGGAGATATAGAGGATTTAAAGGAAAAGGACATTGCAGAAGATACAAGTACAGAAGATACAAGTGTAGAAGATACAAGAGCAGAAGAAGAGGATATTAACCCATCCAACTTAAGCAAATTAGGCATGGATATTATGTTTAAAGGAACTCTTGGAAGAACATATACGTTAAAAATGTTACACGCCGCACATGCTAATCGAAATTTTCATACCTATGGAGCTAGAATAGAGGATAAAGGATTAATGATTGGAGATAGCAAGTTAGATATAAACGAAAATGATGATATAGTTATTGGAGATAAGAAATATAAAGGTACAAAAGGTTTGTTTGAACTTATCTTTAAAAATAATCCTGGTAAATATACTAAAAGGGATTTACCATTTTTTGAAACATGTACATTTAATAGAATGTTATTTAACTAACAGTTTGTGTGGAAGGAAAACACATATTCGACTTTTGGATTGTGACAATGAAATCGATATTGTTAAACATCGCGGACAACTACAAGTGCGAATTAGAGACTTGACTCAACAAGAAAATAAGATTCTACTGTCACGTGAAGAATTCTACGTTTTAAACTACGCAACAGAACCTATTACAAGGTACATGAGACAGTTGGTATTTGCAAGCGCTATTATTAAAGAATATTTGGTCGATACTTTGGAAAAACAACCTGATAGCACCATCGTGTACGGACCTGTGGATACATCTATTTTTAATAGAATACCTCATGAAGTTTGCATGTGGAGAAAGTTAAAGGATTTTGAACCACTTGTAGAAATCGCTACAGAAGCTACAGAAGAAACTACACAGGAAGAAGAAACGGAGAAACAAGAAGAAGAAGAAAACGAAACACAAGAAGAAGAAGTTAAAAAAGACTAAAGTTTGACTTAGTAAAGAAGAACACACGTGGGGTAGGCCTATTGGGGACGGTGCCCACGTTAAATATACACCAACGCGCCTGCAACTGTACGGCCTGGTATTTAACCTACCGTGGTGTGGAAAACAGTTTAGTTGATCGCTAGGTGCCATGATGAGCGGAGGGGATGAAGAAGTGAGTGTAAAGCCTTGTGTAATAGAATTTCAAGCATTTAGAAATAATGATGATAGGTTTATTATCAAGGAATTAGTAATTTTAGACTTGCTTACATTTGTAGCCTACCCATTCACGTTTGAAGCTCCTTTTTCTTTTAACAAACTTAACACCAAAGCAAAAAGTACAAACAAATGGATAACAAACTACTTTCATCACATACATTGGTATGAAGGATTTATAAGCTACAGTAATCTGCACAGTATTATGTTTAACTTTTGCAAACAATATCCACATATATACACAAGAGGATTAGAAAAAAAGAACTGGATACAAAAGTACACGCACGGTGATGTTTTCGATATAACTATCAGTAAGGACTTTAACATTAATCTCGGTAATATTTGTGTCGCTGCAAAAGATCTTAAACACGGCCAAACAAACTGTGCATTGTACAACGCATATCGTTTGGCTGCTTACTTGAAACAAACGCAGGAATGTGGTGGGGGTAGCGGAGAACAGAAATGTGGTGGGGGTAGCGGGGCCTATAAATACGAGGAGACAGCACCGCTCCAGCACGAGTATTATTCGAGACTCCGAAGAGGCAACATCACAGAAGACACCACAACCACCACTGACGAAGATGGCCTCACAACAGTTTCTACAAACACTGGTTGATCAATTCAACACTCATTCAAAATCCGACCTTCTGCTAACTAAATGTGTTCAGAACTAAAAGAACAAAAACACTACATTATTCATAACATCAAGAAAGTGGAAACCACACATGGAGAAGCAATTCTAGTTTCATTGAGCGAAGGACCTTTCACTCCAGGAGATGAGCCGAAGTTTCAAGTATTTCTTCCAAAACGATTTGTTCAACTGCTACAAAATGAAGATTTGCGAGATATTCAACCGGGGACGTTGTATTTGGTATCACACGGTGTAAGCGGCAACAACTCTACAGAACTCACTCTGCACATCACGCATATTTGTACATAATGTCTCTCTGTTTGTATTTCTAGTCATTAATGTTAGACTTAAGCTTATTGTATTGTAAGATGTTTGTTTAATAAAGAAAAGAAAAAAAAGAAAAAAAGAAGAAAAAACAGCAACACAGCAGTATATTATTTTATATACTGCTGTGTTGCTTTTTTTTAAAATTCAAATGGGTGACCTTGAACTTTCATTCAGGGTTAACTTATGCAGAGGTATAAAAGAGAGGGAGCAGTGAAGTTAGTCTCAGTCTTGTCTAACACACGCTGCAGCTAACATGTCGGTGCCACCTATGAACAATTTATTTTTCGATAACAATTTGAAGACATATTGTTGCGAGTTACAATGTTTTAAAATACCAGGCGATCAAGTTGACGGGAAAGCTTGTCGTAAGTGCAAGTGTTTCAGCTATTGCATATGTAGATGTAAAACGTATCAAATGAACCGACAAGATAAAATACAAGAATTACGCCGACGGCTTGCATTACTTTGGCGGCCAATGGAGTAGCAACCATCTGCCGCGCACTTGCCACCTGCCGCCTACCATCTGCCGCCTGCCATCTGCCGTCCGCCATCTGCTCCACCCCACCACACTTTTACCCCCACCATTTTGTTTGATACCAAAACGCTAGCTAGCGAATAGTCAGTACACCTCCGGCTCTTGACCAGTGTACTTCGAGCTCTCTGTTAAAATGTCCATCAAAATTAGGTGTATTCATTATGACTCTATTCATCTGGCGACTTTCCAAGACCTCGAGGTTTTTAATGAAGAGTTAAGACTTCTCATTGCGTCCGGCTACGATTTATCCTTGGAACTTTACGCATCAAAAAACAACATGGACTCTGCGCAGGAATCGAAGTATCTACCGTCTTTCATCAGAAAGCGAAGTGATGGCCACATCTCGTCCGGATCAACAACATCGATGACAACGAACAACGGGGAACTATTGTAAACATGAATTATTGTAAATAAAATAAAGTAATATTTGTAATATGAATTTTTGTAAATAAAATAAAGTAATATTTGTAATAGTACTACCTCGCACTCGTATCATTCGATTGCTTCATTCGATTGTTTCATTCGATATTTATTATCGATTAACTATCGAATCACAATCGGATTTTACGCGTGCGAGGTAGTACTTTTTTAAAATTACCTCCCCGTGACCTTGAACTTTAACCTTTCCCTCATTACGTCACAAAACCGCCTACGTCACTGGCTCAGCCTCAGATGACGTATTTAATGACTCAGCGCATCCGGTCACGTGACCGGAAGCTGTCAATCACTTGGCCCAGAAGTCCCCTTCCCACACTACTTATATATATTTGTTTGTTTATATATATATATATATATATATACATATATATATATATGTATATATATAAAAACCAACAAACAAACCAACATCCTTTTTTATAAATATAGATATTGGTGAAAAATATTGTATGGTGTATTTATATTTGCATATAAACTCCTTTTTTGTAGCCCCATTGCAGCACACCTACGTACTCAATAATGATATTCTTATGGATAATAAGTTAAACTATTTATCTCGCGTATGTATGATTATATTTTATGGAACTTAGTAACTTCATGTTTCGAATATATTTTTGCATTTGAAAAATGCGGAGCAGCAGGCTTGCTGTGACAGGGGTGTTTTATAGTTATTATGTATTTCATTAGTACATATTGTGATATTTACAAATTTTTTCCTGGTATACTGCGGCATATTAAAGTAGACCTGATCACTCTACCTTATCAATTTTATAATTTTTCATTGTCGTAGCACACTGACATTGTGCCAAATACTACTAGGAAACTTGTCATTCATGGCCTAACCTGCAATTGTAGGCGCAGGGGTAAATGTTAAATGAAGCGGAAGCTCTGACTAATACCGCCCGACAATGGAGTCAAACATCGCCGCTCTGGTATCCTAGCCTGCTAAAGCCGGCGATCTTGATAACGACCAAGGGGGATCGCCAATCGCCAGTGAGGACACGATACCAACGTGATTTCGTCCCCACTCGAAGCCGCTGGATTTTGAAAGCCGAACTTTGATATTTGCAAAGGTGAACTTACTACCATACTTATTTTACTTCTTGTTTTATGGTGAAGTTGAAGTAAATATACATTTTAGCTTCTAAATCTAAATTTAAAGTGGAGAATAAATTAATCAAACAAAGCCTTCTTTAGCCTAGGCCTGATAGGTTTTAAACGGTGGTTTCACAGGTTCAGGAAATGTATACCTTGTATAGATTTTGTAAAATGCGTTTTTTACCATGCATTTTTTTAATGTATAGGGGAAAATAAAATAAAAATGAGTTGCTTTTACAAGTCAAGAAAACTCAAACTATGTTAAATTCCAGTATTATTAAAATGTAATAAGTTAATGACATTGTCTAAATTTTACTCTTGATCTGCTGAAAACGTTTACTGATTTATTTGTGAAATTTTACCTATGTAAAAATAGTAACTTAGTAAATGACTCAACAAATTTGTTTATCTATAAGGTTCCTCTGGAATGCTATTTGTAGAAATACCGAATGTTGATGAGAGCCGGTTTTTATAAAAATTGTTACTTTTAATTGTGTTTAAAATTTTAAGCTAATACCATGGTTTTAATAGGCATCTTTTCGATCAAAGGATATCAAACAAGCATATTTAAATCGATATTACAACATATCTATAATAAATTATTATTAAAAATATTGCTTTTAACTTTTAACCATAGCAAACAAGGTAAATATCAACTAAACAGCAATATCAGTTGAAGTTAAAATTAATCATTTTGGTATTTGATCACCTTTTTCTTTAGGTACACATGTATATGAGCATTTGACTAATTTACTGAGTTAGTTTAATTATTATCACACATGTAATAAAGATAAGTTTGTAAATTAATAATCATTTTGGGAAAAAATATAACAAATTTACAAGTTCTTTTGTAATGGAAAACTCAACCAACTCTGTGACATGAGAATCATATAAAATATTTCCGTTAGCTTTCGAGTTATATCTGAACATAGTATGTTTCAAATATAAACACTGAACTTTGGATTGTATTACAACAAGCGAACCTTTTGGGAAAGGATATATAAGGAGAGAGAAATATGTGTAAACAAAACCTGACCTTTTGAATAATGATATTAGATAATAAATGGCAGAGCAAAACGGAAAGGCTGGGGACTGCAATGCAGTGGGATATTATCAACTGTTGTACTTGTTTGCCGTTTAGGGAAAAAGAAGAGAATATCTTCAATACAATAGAGTGGGCTGATATAAACTTTATTTGTATTCATTGTTTTTACAATATTACTTTATGTAACATAAAACAATTCGTTTATGATGACATATTGTAAATTAAATATTGATTTAGCCTGAATTCATTGAGCATATATGACATTTTACATGAAAAAATACTCCCTACTTTAAGTAAATATTAATTTATGAAATCAATTTAATTTTGAAGAAAAAACTTATTACAGTAGGTGTATTTACATATTTTAATAATCAGAACATATGTCAGCAGAATCATTTTAATACACATTATAACATTGCTCTATAAAAATCCTTATAAACTCAATATTGTAACTTTGAGCTCGATAATTTCTCTACTTTGAAATAATTTTAGCTTTGCATTTTTTTGATTCTGAAGATAAAATATTCCATTTTATTTAGCAAATGTGTTTGAATGAAACCAATAATAGATTAAAAGAAAAATTGTTTAAATCCCCTCAATTTATTAACCTGCAATATTCTTACAGCGTTCAGTGAAACAGTTTAACAACAAAATCCTTGTCATAATTCTTTGTTGTAACTCAATTGCTAACATGTATTACCTGATTAACATATATTAAGGGAAGTAATTACCTACATAGGCCGCTTTTGTTATCCTGATACAAACGTAGAACTGAGGAGGGGCGATATAAAATGGAAGAGTATATCAAAAATATCAACAGAGGGAGTGTATACTGTCATATACTGAGTGCATTTTCTGTCTAACAAGATGCCGAAAAAAATCTTCCATTTAAAATTTGGTAAAATAAATTCTCACCAAATAATTAAAAATAATGACTCAACTGTCAATACTAATACAATATCTATTAGAGCAGAATTATAGATCGCAAAGCTTTGCGCTAAATATAACGAATTCATCATTGAAATATTGAATTGAATTTTGATCGAGGAAGAAAATAAATATTACAGTAAATTTGCAGATCTTGATACAGGAAGGCAGGAAATTGAGATTCTTGGAAAAAGGTCAATGAAATAAAACACCACAGAGCAAATTGCTTTCCTGCGTTTCTTTTATTCAAGATCCGTCTTAGAGAACGTTTTATTGTTTTCGATCCCGGGATTAATCTCGTAAAAGTAAAAGTTGAAACCACAGACTGTGAGTCATTTTTCGCTTCAAACTATACTTGAAACTGACTTATATTTATCTGTATGATGGGTAATTTAAATATAAAGCAAAGTCAAACAACTAAAATAAACCTTTAAATAGTTATAGTGTATTAAACATATAAAAAAACACGACCAGATTTACTTGACCAAGTTTTAGGAAACACCTTTTCAGAAAAATAAATTTGTACTAATCAATAACTGACAAAAGATCTCAAAGAACAATTATATAATATTTAATTTTTTGATGGAAAACTTCCACACCATAAGTTCAAAATAATAGATCACAACCCCACATTTACATTTTGGAAAATACTTTCAAATCCAATGTGGCGGATCCAAGATGACGCCTGACAATTTAATGGAAGTCAAAATAAATCATTTACTATCCAATAATGATCGGCACTAGTCTGCGGTTGATATTTTATCAAATGTATAAACAACATAGGAGATAAGGGACTTTATAATTACCTGTATAACAAAAGATGTATTTCTAAATTAACGTGAAAATAAATCAATTTATTTTAGGCCGTAGTCCCAAGAGATTCAAAACCACTAAAGATATTTTTGCATGTATAACTTCTTTCTTCCCTTTAAAATATTACTGAAATTACCCAAAAACTGTGTTATGCAACGAACACTGACTGAAAGTCCGCTTCTTAAAATGTTTTGGGAGTAGTTCAGTGATTTATCAAGCCACTTAAGTTAAATGGGAACAAACAAATTTACCACGGAATAAATACTACTCTAACACTTAATCAGCCCAAGGCGTTCTAACGGTGACTGTAGATAATCTGTTGACTCATTTAGAAAAAGAATTGGAAATTTAGCAAAAATATTAACCAGATGAGAAATTATTTGTCATGTAGTTCCGGTACTTATAAAAAAACCAGAAAGTATACCGGTACATATTTTAATCTGATTAATGTAAATTGTGCTTAATAATGTCTATAAAGATTCATAGACGTACATATGAGCATAAGAAAAATGGATCAAAATTATCTAAATCAGTTTCGAAATAAAAATATCGTAGCTTTTGATTAAATTAAGCAATAACCATAAACTAAACCCAACCCCTGCAGTAATAAACAGAGACATTCGCTGATAAATGACCGAGTAGCGTCAGATTTACAGTTTTGTCACTTCAAACCACTAGAAGTTTCGTTGATGCTCTGGACGATCCATTGTTAACAGTTTGTATTGACAAAGACACGCGATAAGACTCAGTAATGGAATATTTGTCCATTACCGTACTCATAATGTTTGGTACAGTCGGAAATATAATGCAAATCATGTTAGAAGACTTCACCTATGAAACCAGATAAAAATAGTATCCTTAAGGAATGTAAATAAATGTTCAATTTACTCTAATTATTTGTTTGGATGGTATATTGCATGGATATTCTGTACTGTGCTTGATTTCTATATACACATTTTGCATAAGCATATTGAGGGTTGTTATAACTACAAAATGTAGTACAAAAGAAATAAAAACATATTACAGCTCTTCAACATACATTATAAACATACACGGCAGAAAACAAAGATAAAAGATGATACAAAGCAATAGGTTTCCACTGGTCACACCAATAGTCATCAGGCCCAATGGCAGAATTATCTTTCCGAATTATCTCGAATAAAATAAGATTGTCTCCCTGGGCCCGATATAGGCCCGAAATCGATTGCCTTTTTTTTATATTTGACATGTACGTGAATACTAAAGTATATACATACAAGGTTGTAAATACACATAAAAGAGGGTACAAATACAATAATTTATTGCCAATGATGACATATGAAGAGGAAAAGGCACCGTCAAATTACATTTTTCAAACAATTGATTGGTCTCACCAATCTTCATTAGGCTAATGTAGAATTCTCTCAGGTGAAAATCGAGATTCTCTAATTGGGCCTGATGATGATTGGTGTAACTGGTCAAAATCATCTTGTATGTATATTTACCGCCTCATATGTGAATTCGTTAAAGTATAAATATAGATTTAAGTTTTGTAAAATGTTTACAGTTTTATTACATCCAGTTAGTTATTATGTAACAGGTTTACTACTCGGTCTTGGCAAAGTTCACATTCTTTGTGAAGGTAGGAGTGGGTAGGCCCCTTTACATGGCCAGTTATTCCTCCTTATCTCATTTTGTTAATCCTATTATCAATTATGCGTTTAAATCACTTATATGTTTATAGTTTAAATCTACTTAAATGGTGTGGTAAGTAGTAAAGACATTTTAGGTTCAGTAACTAGTAGTTTATTTTGTAACGTAAACAATACACTTAAAATTAAAATGTCATATCCATACAACCAAGATTGAATAGATCTCCAATTTCTTAAATATAACAGCTGATATATGTACTGTATTTATATATAAGAATGCCATATATATGTTTTTATATTAATGTTGATATATTAATATATATATAATTAAATCGATAGATGCAAGAGCTATTCTAAGTTGTATAAAGTTGTGATCAAACCTAAAGCAGAGTATTTGCTCTCCACTTGACCGAGAAAAGAGCCTGGAGACAATAATTACTTCAGTTCTTCTCTCTATTCAGATACAAGTGTGTTGATACAGACACTTCAAAATCAAATGACGATTCAATGAGACTCCAACAGGGTAAGTTTGTTAACTATGTTTAGTGGAATCATCGATTTAAACAATGTACAGTTTATTATAATATTAAATCAAATAGGATTTTACAAATATACATTCATAGTATGGATTTGGACTTTCGTCTTAAGTTGGTTGCCTCTTTTGTAAATTGCGTTAAAATAAGCTGGAAAACTTATAAGTCAAAATATGATTTTAAGATAAACTATGTAAAATTTGCAGGGATAGGAAATGCGATACATTTTATTGTTCGTAAACTGAAATTTCATGTTGGACATTTAATTTTATTGTAATAAAGTACCTATGCTATGAAAATAAATCCAAACATAATACGGAAAATATTTATATGTTGTATACGACTTTATTCATATCTTTGGCATATACATGCATAGAAAGGTCTTGTTTGCCATGTATCATGCAATTGATAATTATTATTTAATTATTATTTTAATATCACAAAATGATCAGATGAATAAATAACCTAAAGTAAAACAACATACAAAACATAGTTAGTGACGTGCATTTGTTATCAAGTAACTGGCCATCGAGCCTTTTAATTGGCAAGTATTTCTCTACTAGACGAGTGAAACTGTGCAATTCTGTCAATTGTGTCTAGCATTTAACCATTTCAATTTCTTTATTTTGGGTTTCTTACTCTACTTGCAGTAAGTTTACAGAATAATAGCAGCTATAACAAGATTTGTTGCTACGAGAACAGAAAGGGGACCACAACAGCGAGTTTATAGTTCCCGTTCTATTGTATACTTAATGCTTATTGGAAATTATATTAGTTTCTTCATAATGCAATGTTAAAGGGTCGCTAAGAACAAGTCCGGTGACTGCAGACACCCTATCCCTATCATCTATAAAATATCTACAAATGTGCTGGAAATCCTCTTCTAAAAGTTATCGACAGTCATATCTACAATTAACTTTCGTTTATGTTACTCAATTGAATTGAAGATTTGGCCACATATAGTTTTTATTTAGATATCTTAAAAATGTTTCCTCCAGAAAAACATTTCAATAAACCAGAAAAATTATCACGTGCAAAGATCTGATTGCTGGAGATAGATTACTTCAAAACAATTCTCCTTGGGCGGGAAATTGTGGAAATAAAGCGATCTGCTACGAGACGTTTAAAAGACCATATTATTTGTAAGCCTTAACAGGCCACTTCAAATCCTACAAATTGTTTCATATTCTATTGGCTTTAATAAAATAATCATCAGCCTTTTTATATATTGGTTAGTAGCTAAATAATCATGATATAATTTGCCATGCAATCTATCTAAGTAATAAAATAACCATTAATCATTGAGTATATTTGTTACAATTCACAAGGGAAATTTAAAATCAATATAAACAATAATTATTTATCATCGTATTTTATGAGCAGTTGTGAGACGAATTATTCACATAGAATATCAAACTGTAACGTAAGTATACCAAAGTAAGTAAAAGATCCAATAACAACCTTATATAAGCATCCATATTATGTTCTTTGTACACAATAAAGAAAATAAAGAAAAACGAACATCAAAAAATGCAACGAGTAATCTCGAATTAAAGCAGGTTTACACACCTTTCCGTCGTCAATCCTTAGTTTACTAGCAGATGACTAGTTTCGGGACTACTGACCCATTATAAAATCTGGCGTCAATAAATTAAAAAATAAACCACATAGTCACAATTTAAACACTAACACAACACAAACAGACGGTACGATTAAAACAAACATTTATTCGGTTTGGCCGGCCAAGGACAATTCCAGACAATTGGGCACGAACACGCGGAAGACTACGACGCGACTAGCCGAAGCCTATTTGATGGCGTTGACCTTGAGGGGGGGTGATCAGCTGACAGTTGTCATCAGGGGTCCCGTTAATACCTAGAGTTTCCACTCGGTCGAACAAAATATTGGAACCAAAGTTTAGCTTCTCATATAAGACATTACTGGTCGATTTTGTCAGCGCTTTATAAATTTCTTAGCTTTCAAGGACATTCATGACAGGGTCTTTTTTGCATTTGTGTAATATTTCTATAGCTGTTGACATTACGGTTTTCAATAACCAGGTGTTCCGCAAACTTAGAACGCTGTGTCTGAAATTTCGGTTTCGGGAGATGTTCGCATACTGACTGACCTACATACATTTTCGGACAATCGCTGCATGATAATTTATATACACCCGTATCATCGAGGTTTTTAACAGCACTATTGCTAACTTTGTTAAGATGGCGTTCTAGTTTATCCGATGTTTTACTCGCCAGAATGATGTCTTAATTCCTTAATTCATTTTTTAGTGTCAAATGTATATTATTTCCAAAATCTATAGATACGAAATTTATTTTTTTCAGTTGTTTATTTATTTATCTCTTTAATTATAATGGAGTCTATAATGCTGCTGGAGTAACCATTATTGACTGCAATGTATTTAAGTATCAAGTATTAATTATTGTAATTAGCCTCTGACATGGGAACCTTTAAGAGTCTATTAACAAAACTACTGTAAGCAGCCATCTTATGAGCTTGAGGGTAGTTAGATGTAGCATGTATTGTATGGTCTTTGGTGGTAGGTTTCCTGTATATTGTAAAACTGATTACGATGTTGTTTGTTGTCAATGTCAAATCCATAAAGGTTATATAGAATCATTCTGCTAGATCTCCACAAATTGAACTGTATACATTGACTTTTTCTCCTTTAGTTATAATACAATCATGTGTCACTAATGTTTCTTTAATAGACTTCACATTATGAATATCACTTCTAATGAAGCTTTGTTTATGTATTTTATGATAAGATTGATTTAACTTGATTTTCAATTACATGCTAACATAGTTTTTGGAGTTTTCATATTTAATTGAATTAATAGCGATTTTGGTGTTTAATATTTCAAAGGTTAAATTCCTATTCCAATTACCACATTTGACGTTGTGCTTTAGTCCTTTATTGAAGAAGCTATTTAATTTCAGTAAAAAGGATATCAGTGTAATCCTTGACTGTTGGAGAAAACTGGTGGTTTATAATAAACTGTTCAATTGGTTTAGACTTTTTTCAATTAAGTTATTAATTTTCTTTTCTTGAGTTTTCTTCTTACAAAAATGAGTTTATTGACATGATTGTCAATATTACTGAAAACTTTGTCACACTGAGTGGGGTGTAATGCATTCAATAGTTTGAAATGTTTTTCATGAGTAAGGTGTTTAACATGGTTTTCTTTCTGTACAAAAATTTAATCTTACTTTTAATCCATACTTTTTCTGCCGTTTATTTTGCTTTTTTAGCTGCATAGCTTTTATTTATGATCTTTACTTGGACGAAATTTGGAGTAATGTTCAAGTCTAAGCATGTTTTATTAAACTTTATGTTGTGACATGTATTCAACAGTTTCGATTTGGGGTTTTTGAATTTGAAGGCAATGTTTGCCAGACTGGCATCTAATTTATTCACATTGTCTCTACGACACCAGATTTGATAATGGGACAGTAGTCCCGAAACTAGTCATCTGCTAGTAAACAAAGGATTGACGACGGTAAGGTGAATAAATCTGCTTTATTTTGAGACAAACTTCAATCATACAGGCAATATGAATACAATAATTAGTACGAGTACAATTACTGTTTTCTACATTTGTGATATTTATTTCAATATATATTAGCCAATAAACTAGGTAACACAAATTAAAGTCATAAATACAATTTGTCTATGCCTCATTTATATAATAAATCATTTTATTTTGTTTTAATTCGCACAATTAACACAGTTGTGTTACTAAAACAGTCAAAGCCACTTACTAAAACATAATTTTGCTGGAATACATAACTTGAATTTATGTGGTCGCAGTACATTAGTTATCACATGTCGTAGTAATAGTTTATCACATTTACCGGGCCGGTAAATAACAGTGAGATAGTGTTGGTCATGTTTGGAGTTCCGTTGTTTTGTTGTGTAGGTAATGTTTTACCAAACACTCATATCTGCGTGCTACAGTTGACGGCCTTTATAGTCATCTATTGCTATCCTGCTGCACCAGTTGCAACGTTTATTAAAAGGGGTATTTTGTGTAATACTTCTCATAACATAAAATTATGATTACAATATTCCTTATAAGTATGGTACATTTTATTTGCTAGTTTAAGTAGCTTATGTTACCATTTTATATACATACATTTATTACAGTTAACGTTATTAAGTTTATTCATCAGACTTAATTATAACGTGATTTAAAATTGTTAAACGTTGCATTAATGATAGGAATGATTTTTGATGTTAGGGATATCTCCAAAACGATATATTGATCAGCATTGTAAAATAAATATTAGCTAAGTATACAAATTTATACTTACTCTGTTTTCAATTTAATGTCGGCAATTTTCTCCTTAAGAGAGTATACGCAAAGGTGGTAGACAAAACTATTTCATTGAGTCACTCCCAATAATTATCAGGCCTAATAAGAAAGGTAAATTAATTGTTTTAGAACTTACTTGTAGTTCAATTTATTTTAATTCGTTATTAAGTCCATCTAATATGTCCATGACACTACATTATTTACAAATCAGCTTAACTCTATGTATTAAAATTAATGCATACTTAAATAATTTGACTAGTATATTATATAGTATATATTTCATGGAATATATTGAAGTCATCAAAATAGTTATTATACCTATAATCCAATCATATCTGTAATTTTGACCACAATGTAAATCCAAACGTGTTACTACAGCCATAACTACATTTTGGAGTCTTTTAAAACACCAAGACCAGTTTATTACGGGGATATATTTACTACGGGATCGTGACTGTAGTATTTTGCAGGGATAAATTTACAATTAAATAAATAAAAGGTACTGCCTGACAGGTTAGTTCACAGTCCATAAACTCTGCCTCGTTGTAAGGTGGGGAGACCATAATAAATAACCTGTGCTCCTACAACCCAACCGTCTACAAATTGCCACCGCTTTAACGTAAAGAAATTAGCAATTACCTATTCAGAAAAAAACCTTTATTAATTGAAGTCAATAACTGAAACAGTGCCAAATGCAATGTTTTCATCAGAAGCGTAGAATTTAATGTTAGTGTATTACTATTACTGTGAAGTATTATTCGTTTTAATCTAAGTTGGTATGGGTCTCAATAGATTTCAAGCATCTTAGTTCAAAAGTACGTAAAGGCATCGTAACTGTCAATAATGTTTTAAGGGGCCGAAGCAAAAAAACCTCCAAGACAGAAAAATTATAATTTTTTGGGTGTTCTTCAGTTATATGAAATTGTAATTTTAAACTATTTTAATCAATATACTTAGAAATTAAACTCATTTCATCGAAATTAAAAACCAAGCTGTTTAAATTGGACGATAACTAGAATTTTTATCTACAATTGCTACTACCTTGCAACAGTTACGTATACAACGGCAATTTTTTTTAAATATATAAATAAACTTGATATTTTCACTTGCTCTAAAATTTGTAAGATTGTTAATATGGTATCAAAATTTGTGTTAGTTTCTTCAGCTAGATTTACCAATGTATTAATTAAATTTAAGCGCGTATACGTTAAAAATAAGCAAATAAATATTACTTGATTTTTTCTTAATAAATGAGTACCCGAAAGGATTGATGTTTTCACAACATGTTTGGAATAGAAAAACAAACTCGGTTGAGCTTTAAAGGGGGTAAAAGCTGGAAGCCGTGCACGTCTGTTGATTTAAGACAGTAACAGCATTGCGGGTTATTTGATTACCTTGTTTTCTCCGGCGTCGCGGTGGTCCGCCTGTGGGAGGTGGGAGCTGTATCACCGGTGTAAGAATGTCGGTAAATACACTGAAGGCGTGATGATGAACAGCTGTTTTATTACAGTGTTTATTATTAATACTGCTTGCCTAATCGTAAAGTAACAATTTATGTCTGTTACAATATATATAATTTGTTCGGTTTCATTCAGTTGAAGACCGGCTATTTCAGATTTAATCCAAAAAAGAAAAACCATGTTAAAATTCCACAAGACAAGCATTTAATTTTGTGGCTTTGATAAAACTACATACCAAGTTTCATCAATATACATTCATAAATAAACGATTTATGACATTTTAATTATTCTCCATAAGAATAACATATCGGCTGAGTACGCAGGTTTCCTTAAGCAAGAAACACAAAAAAAGGGTTTTATAGAAATATCAATATAACTCAAATAGGTAAAGCCACATAACAAATTTTATTAATCTATGTTCATAATTAAGGGAGATAAAACGTTACTTATTCTCTATAAGAATAACATGGGGGATGAGTAGGCAGATTTGCTGCTATGGGAACTATTTGCCAAAAAATGTTTTTTGGTGCAAATATCAATAGACCACAATGATATGAAGCAATATACCAAGTGTCATCAGGATAACTTGATAAATAAGCGAGATATGCAATTGTTCTTATCCTCTATAAGAATAAAATTGGACAACGTACTGTGTTTAGCACTTTCAATATCTCATTTGACGTAGAGCAATAATCAAAACACCAAATTGTGCGTCTTTTTAAGCTGATTCTAATGGAAAAACTAAAATTTGACTTTTTCAAAAATTATATGAAAAACTCAAAAACCCATTTTGGGGTACGAACCCCCCCCCAAAATACCCCTTTGGATAGGTCAATATGTCTGGTTTTCGAACTTAAAGTCATAAATGCTGCTTTACACGTTTATACCATATTTCGTCAAAATCGGATTATTTTTACGAGAGATATCGTGCTCACGGACACGATATATATATATATATGTGTGTGTGTTTGAACGAATGGTGTTTTTGGCATCTGGGGACCTCAAAACAAAATGTTATCATGGTCCCAGGCCTAGGTCTTAACATTCCGACTACGGTAACAGCTTCTTCCCTATAGGGGAAATTCCAATTTCCTAGATCGCTCTATCCAAAGGGGTATTTTTGGGGGTGGATTCGTACCCCAAAAATGGGTTATATGAGTTTTTTATATGTAATATTTTAATAAATACAATTTCAGTTTTCACCATTACATTCAGCTTAAAAAAACAAACAATTTGGTGTTTTGATCATTGCTCTAAGTCAAATGGTTACCGAGATATTGAAAGTGCAAAACGCAGAACGTTGTCCAATGTTATCCTTATGGAGGATAAGAAAAATTGCATATCTCGCTTTTTTATCAAGATATGCTGATGACACTTGGTATATTTCTTCATATCATTGTGGTCTATTGATATTTGCATGGAAAATTTTTGTTGCCGATAGTTCCCGTAGCAGCAAACCTGCGTACTCAGTCCCCATGTTATTCTTAGGTACAGAATAAGTCAAATGTTATCTCCCTTAATTATGAACTTAAATTAATAAAATTTGGTATGTGGCTTCACCTAGTTCAATTATACAAAAATATGTATAAAAACCCATTTCGTGTGTACCTTGTTTCAGCAAACCTGCATCCTTAGATGCTATGTTATTCTTATAGAGAATAATTAAAATGTCATAAATCATTTATTTATGAATGTATATTGATGAAACTTGGCATGGGGCTTTAAGTGGTATTAAGATACATATATATATGTACATTGTAAATTTGCTGAGTACGCAGGTTTGCTGCTATGGGAGTATTTATTATGATTAAAATGTTTGAAAAATTAGAGTGTAAGAATTTCCCTCGGAAAAACAGAATTTTAATTAGCATTCATTAGAGTTTTCTCACCAATGAGAAAAGAAAAAAAGGCCATGTAACGTTATAACTGAATTGTTAAACCACACTATATGGAATTTGATATCGTAATTTTACAATTTTATATTGCATTTTCGTTTTGCTGTTACTTTTAGCGAATTTCTCCTATAGGGAAGAAACTATTACCGTAGTCGGTTGGTAAGACCTAGGCCCGGGACCATGATAACTTTTCGTTTTGAGGTCCCCAGACCCCAAAAACACCATTCGTTCGAAACTGTTTATATATATATGGGTCCGTGAGCACGATAACTCTTGTAAACATTATCCGATTTTGATAAAATTTTGTATAAACGTGTAAAGCAACATTTACGACTTTAAGTTCGAAAACCAGATCGCTCTATCCGAAGGGGTATTTTGGGGGGTTTTTGTACCCCAAAAATGGGTTTTTCGAATTTTTTACATAACATTTTGGAAATAGTCAAATTTTATTTTTTCCCATTGGATTCAGCTCAAAAAAACACACAATTTGGTATCTTAATCATTTCTCTACGTCAATTGGTTACCGAGATATTGAAAGTGCTAAACACAGTACGTTGTCTAATGTTATTCTTAAGGAGGAAAATAAAAATTTTATATCTCGCTTATTTATGAACGTATACTGACGAAACTTGGTATACGGCTTCATCTGGTTGTGGACCATTGATATTTGCTCAAAAAACAATTTTTTACCCAAGGCTCCCGTAGCAGCAAACCTGCGTACTCAGCCCCATGTTATTCTTATGGAGTAACGTGTTATCTGCCTTTATTATGAAAATAAATTAATGAAAGTTGGTATGTGGCTTTACCTACATGAGTTACGTTGATATTTGTATAGAACCCCATTTTTTGTGTTCCTTACTTCAGCAAACCTGCATACTCAGCTGCCATGTTATTCTTATGGGGAATAATTAAAATGTCATAAATAGTTTATTTATGAATTGATGAAACAATTCATGACAATTGATGAAACTTGTTATGTAGCTTTATTTGGTATTAAGATACATATATATGCATTGGAAATTCGCTGAGTAAGCAGGTTTGCTGCTACGGGGGTATTTAGTCACGCAGGACTCCTTTGCATGTAACTTAAATTTTGAATTACAAGTAGATTAAATTTTAGGATGCCTGTAAGAGGCATATGAGTTAATTGTCATAAATACATGCATGTGTATTTATTGTAAAATGGTTTATACCACGGAATTAAAAATAAATAAGGTCTAATTACAAAATTGTTATTTTGATTAATTCATTTAATTGACATTTAGAATGAATTGAGCATTAAACTTCTGTTTGATTTGTATACCTTATCTAATTAGAAAATATATATAATTAAATGTAAGTAACAAGAGAAAAATATTTTAAAGGTCAGATAGTTTTTTAATGTAAAAGTTAAAGTTTTTTATTTTTTCATCATTAACACAAATTAATTTCTAACTTGTACAAATAATAATTTATAGTTATTAAAATGAAATGAAACATACATACATCCATTACGAACCACGTATATAATCGAAAATGTTACTATAAACATGTTTAGTCTGTAATTCAAATGTTTGTTTTACTACAAATGTTTAGTTTAGCATGTGTTTGCTCACATTTTAGGAGGACAAGTAACTTACATGGGATATAGCCCATAACATATGGTTGTTGTGTAGGTGGATAATCACAGCTGATCATTAGTTCATTTTGCTTATTAATATAAACACTGCAGTGATCTTTACATAACAAAATCATTGGACCTTTAAAGTCAAGTGGGGCGTAGCCCACGTAATTTTTGACATTTCCGATATTTTTCCTACCGTCCTTGGCCCTCAAGCTTTAAAATGAATTGTCATAACCAAACTTAACATCTTTCTAGCTCAAGATATTTCGTGGGGACCGATCGCTTACGGAATTAAATAAATAGAAGATAGAAGATTCGAAGGCATTAGGATAGTTATATACAATGAAAACATAATTATTGGTTAAATTCAATAATTACTCATACCATTAATATATATATATGAATTGCCTATAAATGTATTCAAAATATTGTCTCCAGTAATATTTTATAGGTAGTTTATTATAAATGTATAAGGGTTAAACTGTACATTTATATTTATATTCAAAGTCGAAGGTTCCAATCTTTACTGAATCACTTTAGACATTCTTAAAATTGCTAAACTTTATATTGCTGCCTCTCGTGTTACTTCCTAATTAATTGAAAAAGTATGTTATTTCAACCATAATTTAATTTTTAATTTGATGCTTCAAGGCTAGACATTTAAAGAAAATTAATTCTAAAAATATATATTGCTAACGTGAGTTAAAGTCATACAAAATTAACGTTTTTACTGCAAGTATTAAAAAATGCTTTTAGGTTTTTTGGAAATTAAACCCTTAGACAATTTAAGATGTTAGTTATTGTATAATAATGCTAATGTTTTCCAATATAAATAATTACTCTTTTGTAACAACTGTTTCTCTAATTACAGCAATTTGAGAGTTTTTGCAAAAAGATTTATCAATGAATCCCCAAAAATATGAACTTATATATTTATAAAACTACGATTGAGCTATTGTTTTTAGCAATACGAGTTAATGTGAAATGTAGTTAATCAGTAGCATTATTTTTGTGAATTACCTGGTATAAAATTGATTAATAAACAATTTTACTAATGTGTTTAGTTTGGATTTCAATACTATATTGTTTTTATGAACGTCTCTAGGATTGAAGAAGACTACGCAAATCTGTCGTAACTACATATTTTCCCTTATAAGCACATTCATAAATGATATTTAATCTCAATAGTACTTAATTTAATGTTTAGTATTAGTTTTATCTCTGTTTTAGTTACAAATAAAACCATACATGAATCCTTTTGCCTCAGTTACTAAATACTAATAAATATTCACACCTTTTCATATCATCCTAACGGGTAATATTTATGACTGTCAAGCCACGATTGTTTGAAAGTCTTAAATAAATGAATCTTCTAAGAAAGGAACGGTTTCTTTAGCTATTATCAGAACTGAGCCTGATTTATATTAACAGATTCTTTAGGTTTTCATCACAACAGGCAAATATGTTGGGGAAATTACCAACAATATCAAATATATTTTGGTCAATATTTGACGGGCTGATTACTATTGTTGAGTAATGACTGATGGCATAACAAACACTAAAATTCCGGGAACTTAAGAGCAGTGGGGTTGATATCAGCGATTTGATTTGTCTGTTGCTTAGGGAAAAGAAAAGAAAACCTTCACTACAGGTTCAATACAACTACCTAATGTTAAGCTTCTTCATTGTTTAAAATGGATAACTTGAAGTAACGTAGCTAAACATTAAATTAAACTTAAACATAAACTAAGATTTAATTTACTTCTGAACCTAGTACTTTAATCAGTCTGCCTCCAGTTATTTCTTCTGTCAAGTTTTCCCCACCTAAGGTTAATAACGCTTCGAATCCCTGTAAAATAAACAATTGTTTACAGACTTATTCCCATCTTTTGAAAATTGATTTGGGAAAACCTGGAGTGATGCAATGATTAATAGTTAAATATAAAACTTAACTCGTACTTTTAAAATGGAATGACGTCACGTCTCGTGGGTTGTATGCCTCGATACTTTCTGCACTAGAACTGTACAAAAGATTACACAGATCCCGACCAAAACTGAATTTAAAACCTCAGACTGACGTAACAAGAATCTCGACACGCCGGTGTCGGCAGGTACATTCCTAACCAGGACTTTCAGCCCAAGTTAGTATTCAAACCACCGTCTCCAGTTCTACTCCGACCACCTGGGTTTGAAAATCGCGATTTAGTTTCGATTTGAAAAACCAACTTACATCAGCAATTCTGAATTTTTCTGCTTTGCCGTTTGTTTTGGATTTTTACTATAAAAATTAATTTTTTGTCACAAAATAATTTCATTGCTAAATTACTACATAACAAAACTATTTAATCAACAAATTGTTTTATCAGCGATTAAAACGCTCTACTATTTGTCTATAATATTACAAAACTAAGGTGGTCCGTTTCTTGTTATTTATGCTCCATTTTACAGCAAAAACTCGTGAATTGACTGGGCTGGTATTTTGTAAGAAGGTACCTCACATATGTGAACTCCGAAGAGGCCTAAACGCGTTTAAGAATTCCCTCAAGGCTCCACCCTACGAGTCTTTAAATTTGTAATATTATTCTTATGAAAATTTACTTTTATTTGTTCTGATGATTACTTAAAGAGATATATACACTGTCCGGAATAGTTCAAAAGATTAATCACTGCAACGTTGCACAAACGTATCAGGAACTGCAACTAATTACTCTAACCACTTTATAATCACTATACATTGTAAACATTAATTTTAACCGATTAAGTTTTCAGTTTTTCTGAGGAAGGAACTGTGTTGAAAGTTCCCGAGGGACTCGCTGCTCTAAGGAGATTAGAATTCTTAATTGGACATTAGATTGTCTATTTATTCCCACGGCTGCAAAAATAATTTGTATAACTGTTAATTAGTCTTTAAAATACACGCACACAAACTGATTATTGTAATAAACCTATCTTTGTAACCCATATTTGAAGGTCGTCATCCTATAAAAGTACATTTAAGTACACACGCAGACTTTGACATGATTTAACAAAAGTACAAAACTAACTATAGTTGCTACTGCAACAATTTTGATTTATTGAGAGCAGGGATTTCAAAAATTTGTACAAAATTATAATACCTAATGTGAGAGACTAAATAACAGATTTTGTTTGTTTACTAATTAGGATTTGTTTACATATAATCACTTCTTAAAAAAATTGTTTCCAATGGAAATGCTGATTGACATGAACTCTAATCGTAGGTTGATTACAAAGTCGCAAAGGGAAAAGTGTGGACGAGACATTTTGATGATGAACGACAGTCAGATTGTCAGTGGTCGCATTAATCAACGTTGATTTCAATCTGTAGTGGGAGACAGCGACCTTCATTGCGGGACGTAATAGAAAACAAAGCATTTACTGGTTTTGTCTTCAAAACGTAAATATTTCAAACGAAATTCAATGGATCTTTTAGACTTTTGAATTAAAAACATCCACCATTATAAAGTTGGATGTCGCACAGAAATCAAATATCGTAAAGTTCCATTTTCTACTCTATCGGTTTCATAAATTATTCGTAAAAATTAACCTTTATTGTGTTTAACTTATGCATTTATGTTATAATTCATAGAAAAATGTACATTCGTTGTTTTTTAGTGCTGCATTATCTAAAACAACACATTCCTAGTTACTGACGAACACATTACATTGATATCAGGTCCAGGTTAGTTCATCTGACTGCATACGATCTTGAGTAAACCTAAATACCCCCGTCGCAGCAATCCTGCATACTCAGCGAATTTCCAATGGAGATATAAATGTCTTCATACTACATAAAGCCACTTACCAAGTTTCATAACAATATATTCACAAATAAGTGATATATACAATTTTAATTATTCTCCATACGAATAACATTGGGGCTGAGTACGCAGGTTTGCTGCAACAAGGAACACAAAAAATGGGTTTTTATGCTAATATCAATATAACTCAACTAGGTGAAGGCGCATGCCAGTTTTATTCATTTATGTTCATGATTAAAGGAGACATAGCATTTAATTACTCTCCATAAGAATAACATAGGGGCTGAGTCGCAGGTTTGCTGCTACGGGAGCCTTTGGGAAAAATTGTTTTTTGAGCAAATATCAATAGACCACAACGAGATTAAGCCGTATACCAAGTTTCGTCATTATACGTTCATATATAAGCAAGACATCAAAATTGTCTTTTCATCCATAAGAATAACATTAGACAACGTACTGTGTTTAGTACTTTCAATATCTCGGTAACCAATTGACGTAGAGCAATGATAAAAATACCAAATTGTGTGTTTTTTAAAGCTAAATCCAATGGTAAAATTAACATTTGACTATTTCAAAAATTATTTGTAAAAAATTCAAAAAACCCATTTAGGGGTCTAAACCCCCCCCCCCAAAAAAAACCCCTTCGGGAGGAGCGATCTGGCTGGTTTTCGAACTTAAAGTCATAAATGTTGCTTTACACGTTAATCCCAAATTTTATTGAAATCGGATCATTTTTACGAGAGTTACCGTGCTCACGGACACACACACACACACACACACACACACACACACACACACACACACACACACATATATATATATATTCGAACGAATGGTGTTTTTGGGATCTGGGGACCTCAAAACGAAAAGTTATCATGCTCCCGGGCCTAGGTCTTACCATGCCGACTACGGTAATAGCTTCTTCCCTATAGCAGAAATTCGCTAATTACAAAATGTCCGTTTGTAAATAAATTTGTCAGATTACAAACCAACATAACAGTAGTAATAGCCTTTTACAACTAATCATTATTATCTTATTGGTATAACATTTATTATGATCTGGAGAAAGAAAAACATGTAACACTAAAATTCCTTAAATAAAATGGGTAAAAAGCGGAAAAATATACGTAGTTTAAAAATATTGGTTTTGATAGATTTTGATTTATTTTTAACTATTTAGGAGGATGGTTTTTTAAGTATCTGCAAATATAAATCACCTGCAGAATAAGAAATAATATAGTTAATAAATACGAGTAATATAGTAAAAAATGTATTCTAAAATAGAATACCTGAATAATTACAATAAACAAAATATTTTTAGGACATATCAAATTGTAAGTCTGAGTATTTATTTTTTATTTTTTAGCAAGAATTAGGCAATCTGAATGAAGCTTAACTTCCCCTGCACCCTTTTTAGAGGGCAGCGAGGTTGTTAGAGCCCGGCTGGTTATTTATTGAGAATCAGACATTTTAATCTACACGCTCCCAGGATTAATGGCCCGTTAAGTAATCTGTTCTTCCTTGTGTCGTTAGTATTTAGTATATTGGTTCCG
The DNA here is from genome assembly GCA_963675035.1 of Allygus modestus. Taxonomy (NCBI): domain Eukaryota; kingdom Metazoa; phylum Arthropoda; class Insecta; order Hemiptera; family Cicadellidae; genus Allygus; species Allygus modestus. The sequence continues at coordinate 63,341,070 of OY776112.1, forward strand.
CTAACACTGAATTACAAGCTCCTATCGGTGTTTCATGGATTAATTGGAATAAATAATTTAATGTTATAATTCGCGCGTAATATAAACAACACGTAAGATAATTCGCACAAAAGATGTTACATTCAAACATGTTAAATACTGAAATGTCTGAAAACATTAAACTGAATCAGAATCAAAATTCTTTATTTCCATTGACACATAATTTATTAAAACTACAAAGTCTAAAATGAAAAGTTAACATAAGTAAAACAATCTTTTACATTGTTTGAGCATGGTTTCAAAAAGTAGTTCGTAATAAATTGCTTAAATTTATTATCGTTTCATGAGTTATCTTACTATAAAATCTTTTAAATAATATAACTATTTAACGTAGTACTATATTTATTATATTAAAAAATGATTGGGCCTTATAGTAAATCTATTTCTAGTATTATAATTATGAACAAGTGAATTTGTGTCGAGCTGATCAAAGTTGTTTTTGACAAACACTAAACAGTTTAAAATATAAATAGCTGGTTGAGCTAAAATATTAGCATGGATAAATAATGGTTTACAATGTATTCTGAAATTTACATTATGTTGATTGATTTAACACTCTAACAAGGTGACCTATCATTAAAGTTTACAAATTGCTCATTAAAGCGGCTTGTATAAAGATTTCAGGATATTAAAACATTGAGAACTACATTTGTTGTTTCCAAAACGTAAAGAACTCTTTAATGATTCTTTAAAACTTTCCTTCTTTTGCTTAACTATTTTGGGTTATAGCTGAAAATTTTTAAACTGTTAAAATGATTCTCCCTAGCATAGCGTGTTTAATCTTCATGCTTTGTAATTTTAACGTAAACAGATCCCGGCAAGCCTTTGCAAGAAGGATCAATGTAAAATGGCCGCAACAATGATAAGCAGTGGCTTGCGTAGATTAATGACTTAGCGGCAAAACATTGCCAGTTTTTGTCACCTGATCCAGTTGTCGGCGTTTCTCTCAACGATATTCTCGTTAATCAACATTTCCCATGCGTATAGTTTATTGTTAACTCCGGAAAAAGACTTAGCTTAGGCAATATTTGGTTTGGACAGATAAAATAGTACAGTTTTTATATATTCTTAAATTTAAATTGAGTAAAAGTTCCTCTGCTTTAAATATTTATGTTTTTATTATTAAATAAATCTATTTTATTGAAGCATTATTTATATAAAGGTTTTAAAGTGTTCAGTTTTATGTTGACAAATATATCATTCAAAATAAAAAATACATTAGGAAAATAACATAGGTTATGTACCTAAAGTGTAGGACAACAAAGTAGACGCACCAAGTAGGTTTATATTTTGTAGCGCAAAAAGTATTATTTTGTTTTAGTTTCCTGACCAATACATTCTTTGAATCGACAATTTGTTGAAACATGTCAGCCACGATTTATATTCAATTCTGAAATTGTACTCACATGACCACTGTAAGGTAGTGTAAAGATAATATTAAACCTGAGGCAGAATATTTGCTCTCCACTCGAATACCGCCGAGGAAGAGGCGCAGAAAATAGATCCTCTTGCAATTGTTCTCCCTAATTTTAGTAAAAATTACCTGTTTATTATATTGTGTTAAATCAAATAAATATTCCAGTATAGAAGTTGCTATTGCCTGGGTAGCGACATTAATTTTCAATACGCTGTTTATAGACTATTTTTTTTTTCTTCTGAATCTTTCTGTTGTTGTTGAAGATGGTGATTGTATTCTTAGTTGACTTTTAAAATTGTTTTACTTAATATAGTTTTATAGAAGATGAGAGTGCCTAAAAGTCAACTAAGTATAGACTATTGTCTCATCTTCAGGTTCCATAATAATATCTATTTTCACTCATAGAGCATCTCACTTCCATACAAAATGTCGACACAAAAAAGAAAAAAAAGTTATATTAATGCCATTGGCTAACACACAAGCACACTTGCCTTGTTATATTCCACACCTATTTTAAGTTAAGCGAGTTGGTTGCCAATGTCGATCACAATTAGACATTTCTATAAAACCTTTTCATAATAATTCTTTGCTATTTATTTAGGTAATTTAGTAGTGTGGGTTTGCCGGTTCTGGGCCAAGTGATTTATGGCTTCCGGTCACGTGACCGGAAGCGCTGAGTCATTAAACACGTCATCTGAGCCTCAGCCAGTGACGTAGGCGGTTTTGTGACGTAATGAGGGAAAGTTTAAAGGTCAAGGTCACGGGGAGGTTATTTTAAAAAAGTACTACCTCGCACGCGTAAAATCCGATTGTGATTCGATAGTTTTAATTCGATAAAATATCGAATGAAAACAATCGAATGAAGCAATCGAACGATACGAGTGCGAGGTAGTACTATTTCATTTAACTTTATTTTTACTTTTCTTTTTATTTACAATAAGTTATGTTTACAATAATTTATGTTTACAATAGTTCCCCGTTGTTTGTCGTCATCGATGTTGTTGATCCGGAGTCGCGACATCACTTCGTTTTCTGATGAAAGGCGGTAGATACTTTGACCCCTGCGCAGAGTCTATGTTGTTTGTTGCGATCAGTTCTAAAGATAAACTGTACCCATTCGCTAGGAGAAGTCTTAACTCCTCTTTAAAAACCTCCAGGTCCGTAGAAGTTGATAGATAAATAGAGTCATAATAAATACATCGAATCTTGAGTGACATGATAATGTTATTTTGTGAAGAGCGTGGAGAGAGGATGATGTTCACCAGTCGAGAGCTGGAGGTGTACTGAGTATTCACAAGCTAGCGTTGCAATCGTACCAAATGGTGGGGGTAAAGTGTGGTGGGGCGGAGCAGATGGCGGAGCAGATGGCGGAGCAGATGGCGGACGGCAGATGGTAGGCGGCAGATGGTAGGCGGCAGGTGACAGGCGACAAGTGCGCGGCAGATGGCAGCTGACGTGGGGAGGAAGACCTTGAATAAAATACCCATTAGTTACCCATCAAAATAGTTGTGGTTTCATGTGCACCGCGCAAAAGTTGGTCTGCTCGTTGAAGTTCCTCCTCTAGTTTAGTAACCAGCTGAAAATCCGCTTCCATTTCATCCTCCTGCTCTGGACATTGCGGCTGCGCACACCACCTCTTGTAAGCATAATCATACGCGTTATTATAGTCCTCAAGGACTTGTTCATATGTCCTAGGCTGCTGGGATATAGTTTGCATCGCCGCTCCTTGCTTAACCTCGGTAGTCTCAAGAGTTGCCACCAACTCCTTCTCACTAATCGCACCTCCCCAAATAATGTTATTGCCATGGCTTATGATGTTGCTTGTTGGCTGCTGAGATGTAGTTTGCTCAACCTCGGTAGCGTCAAGAGTTGCTATCAACTCCTCCTCACAAACCGCATCTCCCCAAATATTGTCGTTGACGCTGTTCATGGTGTTGTCCGTTCCAATGATAGTATAGTAATGCAGCGTTTGAGTGTAGGTTAGGTACTTGCTCCTTCCCCCACCACATCACTTCCCCCACCACACCACTTCCCCCACCAAGTTTTTACATCGCGCACTAACTAGCGTACACGCATTAGTTAGGGTCTGACACTTACACTGTCAAGACCGTAGCTCCTTAACTGAAAACTTCAATTAATTTGTCTCAACACTATATGTGTATAAATATTACAGTCACTATGATCTAAACTAGTGCATGTTTCCATGTGTTGCTTCTTGTGCAGCAGACAACTGGCTAAGAGTGTTTCAACCTTGGCTATTCTACGATGGAACCGCACATTGTCCGCTAAAAGCGTAGACATTCTATCTTCATCGTCGGAGAAGTAGAAGGTGGTGGCAAGCGGGCTACTGAAGGACACCTTACTCATATTCCTGTAAAACTGTGACATGTTCAGACGTTAACACAAACTATATAGGTAGATGTTCATCCGACAAGAGATGGAAGTATAATGATGTAGCGCTAGCGAGTAGGATAGACACCTATCCCCACCACAACGTTACCTTGTCCTTCAAACAGTTGTTTTTCGCTACAGTTGCTATACCTTTGGTCGGATCTGAAGTCTGTTTGCACTAACTTGTTCGTCTGATCAATCCGCGTAGTTTGAGTACCCACTTGATATATTTTAAACCGTAAATAAAGAAGTTATGTAGGTTCGACCTCTAAAATAGCTGTTTTTTAGCTATTACTGCTATGCCCTTGATCGGATCTGAATTTTGTTTGCACCACCTTGTTTGTCTGATCAATCCACGTAATTTGAATACCCACTTGATATATGTTAATCCGTAAATAAAGAAGTTATGTAGGTTTGACCTCCAAAATAGTTGTTTTTAGCTATAACTGGAATACCCTTAGTCGGATCTGAATCCTGTTTGCACCACCTTGTTCGTCTGATCAATCCGCGTAATTTGAGTACCCACTTGATATACTTTAATCCGTAAATAAAGAAGTTATTTAGGTTTAACCTCCAAAATAGTTGTTTTTAGCTATTACTGCTATACCCTTGGTCGGATTTGAATTCTGTTTTCGCCAACTTGTTCGTCTGATCAATCCGCGTAATTTGAGTACCCACATGACATACTTTGCACAAAATTTGTCCCCCCCTCAAAATGGGTCATGTTCAAGGTCAAGGTCAAGGTCAAGGACCTTAGGACTTAGAAATTTTCACAAAGTGGGCTGCACACAAACATGAGACTAACAGTCTCCTGCCTATGTACAGGCCAAGTCCCTAACTTGAAATGCTTAGGGTGGTCCTGAAAAGGACCGTTTGTGTTCGAAGGAGATGGCGGATAAGGAGCGGTGGACAGATGGTGGTGTTTACTTTATTTCTTTGTAACCCACTTTACTTGACCCTTCAGCCGTACCAAAAACAAGTCGCACTCGGTCTCAGGAGGTGGCAGAGTGGACCTTGGAAGGTGGACCTTGACGTAACGGCCGCCAAAGAGGTGTTGGAGTAGGTATTCATCGCCGATCTTCCCCACAAATAAATATTCCACGTTCATCTTCAACTGGGCAAACTTAACGGTGAAACACTCCAGCGGCGATACCAACTCGGTAAGTTTCACCGTAGCCGTCCTCTTCATTATTTCCTCAACAGTTGGAGGTGGCGATGAAGGTCGAGGCGCTGAAGGGCGAGGCAGTGTCGATGGCGGAGATGCAGAAGACGTCGAAGGCCGTTGTTCAAAGTAAAGTGGGTGGTTCCGAAAATTTCTTTGTATACAAGACCTAAAAGAACTAGGTCTTTTGAAGCCGCTCCTTTTCTCCGAAGACTTCTTCAAAGTCTCCTTCAAACGTTGCAGTTTCTCGGGTGTGATGGGAGAAGACATAGCGCAGAGGTGTATTCAGTTCGCAAGGCAAAGCTGGAATGAGGTACCAGACGGAGCAAAGCGGGTCGCCAAGTGTAACCGTGACATTTCCATATACGGGTAGAAAGCTAAAGACCGGTCTACATCCTGTTCCCCTTCCACCGTGACGACACAACACCCCCCTGACGTCACGGGGCGGAGCCCCCCCCCCTGACGTCACGGGGCGGAGCCCCCCCCCGACGTCACGGGGCGGAGCCCCCCCCCCCTTCGACCTCCCCCCTTCCGCTTCGGTGACGTCACTTTGCCTTTATAAGCGGGAGCAGTCCGCAGTCTCGTCGCAGTAGCTTGCCGCCCGTTGTTTGGATATACGTCCCAGTGGGTTGCACTCTGCTGCAGCGTAGGTCTGTTAAGTGTGCGTTGGGCCCGACGCGCAATTAAGAGATCCGCGCCCTTGCATGTTTAGTTAGTTTGTTAAGCATGTTAGATAACGCTTGTAGTTTGCTGCTAGGTAATGTAGTTAGTCTAATATATATGTTAGTGTGTGGTATCGGTTTGAAGTGCTTTATTTACTAATAACATATGTACTCCCGGCCCTACAGGTCCCTCAACAACCTTGGTCAAAACTTGGGTTCGCAGCAGCCTGACGCCGGGTGTTTGGGTCTACGTCCCACCGGGTTTCAGTGATACTGTTGACCTTTGCAAAACCGACCTCGGCTGTTCTTGTAAAAGTAACGTTAACTGATTAATTTTGTTTAAATAGTTGTTGGTAAAGTCTTTATTTTAAAAGTAATGTAACTTGTTTCTCATCCTTTTCCTAACCCCTTACAAAAAGGTATGGCTCCCAAACCGACCTTATGTCATTACGGCGCGCAAACCGGTTGACATTACCCATCTTAGCCTGAGAAACGTTTGTGAAATATAAAATCAGCCTCTTGTTTAAAATCAGTCTCTTGTTTAAAATCAGTCTCTTGTTTGTTGTCTTTTGTCCCCTTCCCCAATACAGAGCGGGGAATAGATCGGTTTGTGGTCCAAGTGAGAATCACTTACCGGTCTATTCCCCGTTTTGGCAACTGGTTCGGATGACCTTGGGACTTAGAAAATTCTCGTACAGAGCGGGGAATAGATTGGTTTGTGGTCCAAATGAAACCTCGACCTCCCCCCTTCCGCTTCGGTGACGTCACTTTGCCTTTATAAGCGGGAGCAGTCCGCAGTCTCGTCGCAGTAGCTTGCCGCCCGTTGTTTGGATATACGTCCCAGTGGGTTGCACTCTGCTGCAGCGTAGGTCTGTTAAGTGTGCGTTGGGCCCGACGCGCAATTAAGAGATCCGCGCCCTTGCATGTTTAGTTAGTTTGTTAAGCATGTTAGATAACGCTTGTAGTTTGCTGCTAGGTAATGTAGTTAGTGTGTGGTATCGGTTTGAAGTGTTTTATTTACTAATAACATATGAACTCCCGGCCCTACAGGTCCCTCAACAACCTTGGTCAAAACTTGGGTTCGCAGCAGCCTGACGCCGGGTGTTTGGGTCTACGTCCCACCGGGTTTCAGTGATACTGTTGACCTTTGCAAAACCGACCTCGGCTGTTCTTGTAAAAGTAACGTTAACTGATTAATTTTGTTTAAATAGTTGTTGGCAAAGTCTTTATTTTAAAAGTAATGTAACTTGTTTCTCATCCTTTTCCTAACCCCTTACAAAAAGGTATGGCTCCCAAACCGACCTTATGTCATTACGGCGCGCAAACCGGTTGACATTACCCATCTTAGCCTGAGAAACGTTTGTGAAATATAAAATCAGCCTCTTGTTTAAAATCAGTCTCTTGTTTAAAATCAGTCTCTTGTTTGTTGTCTTTTGTCCCCTTCCCCAATACAGAGCGGGGAATAGATCGGTTTGTGGTCCAAGTGAGAAACACTTACCGGTCTATTCCCCGTTTTGGCAACTTGTTCGGATGACCTTGGGACTTAGAAAATTCTCGTACAGAGCGGGGAATAGATTGGTTTGTGGTCCAAGTGAAAACCACTTACTGCTCTATTCCCCGTTTCGACAACATGATCAAACGACCTTGACCCACTTTGGGACTTAGAAAGTTCTCGTATTGTAAAATATACATATATATATATATATTTATTCGTTACAACATTAACACCCCCACCCTATAGCACTTTCACTCCCCACCACTAACATTGTGTATAAAAGAGGGTCCCCCAGCCCTAGTAAAATCACTCTTCTACCTGTGCTGTTATACCTCACACCATGGCACACATTAGGAAGCAGACACGACCTCTCAAATTGAAACCTTCTGCTTCGTCTTCAGCCGCCTCTACCACTTCGTCTTCTGCGGTTCCATCCATCCTTCGAACAGCTCTGATGTTAGCTAACATCGTCCCGGAGAACTGTTCACCACCACCTGCTGTGTCAACGTCTTCCACAAGTCCTTCACCTCTTCCGTCAACTTCTCGTGCTGTTTCTCCAAGTCCTTCTACATCTTCAAGTTGTTCTACATCTTCAAGGTCTTCTACATCTTCATCAAAGTCTTCCACATCTTCTGCTTCTTCATCCTCATCATCAAGGTCGAGGCCAAGCCAACCAGCCACACAATCATCTTCTCCAACCAGACCTTCAGTAATCTGCACATACACTTCATCTCCTTCAGAGAAATTCAAACAACTGAAATCTGTACAAAGGATGTGCATACTTCCTGCACAACAATGCAGTTATATATTCAAAAAAGGTGCTAAAAAAGGTGATCGCTGTCATAAACGTTGTATTTTAAATGAAGGAGAGTGCAGTCTTCATTTAAAATTAAACCATAGCGCATCTCCTTCTTCACCACGTCCAACAGTAGTGCCAACCAAAATTCGAATTAATAGGCTTTGTAAAAACAAACGCTACTTCTTTGTTAAAATAAAGGACTTTGCAAAGGTGTTGGTTCAATGTGAAGGCAAACTGTACTATGTAGAGTTACCTAGAGGCATGGACCTCCACGTCAAAAAGCCTTCCCAGAAAGACTATTTAATTCGAAATGATTCAGGTAACACTGTGTGGAAATCATTAAAATAAAAAATAAATAAAAACAAAAAAGACCAAAAAGTTTATTCCAAATTAAATAAAATTTTCTTCCAAATTAAAAAAAAAGTGTGGACAACCTATTTACACTTTGTAGCATCTGATGCAGAGTGTAAATAGGTTGTCCACACTTTTTTTTACAATGTTACAACGACCTTGACCTAGATAACGGACTTAGAAACATTTCGCTCTGTTTAAATCCCTTTTCAAACCAAAACATTGATCTGTTCACCAACCTTTTAGGTGGGGGTAAGCGGGTATATAAGCGTGGCGTCATAGAACATATTCATTAGTCAGCTATGGAGACTCCAGCAGGTTCATCCAACTTATCAGCTACTGATATGAAAGTAATCTGGGAACGTAGAGCGAAACAAAATAGTGCACGTTCGCGAAGAAACGAAAATAAAGTAAGAGAAGGATTCAAAAGATTACAAGTCGCTGTACCATTTGCTAATCCTAATGATTCTAGGATTTCAAAAATTCGCAGTACAATATATTAAGTTCCTTCAAACACAGCTTCAAGAACCTTGTATAAAAGCTGAACTGCCTGAGGAACCGCTGCCCCCCTCAATCTTACAAAAAGAATTAGGGAACGTTTTTGTCGAACCTCCGACCCTTAAAAAAGAAGATGCCTAAACAATGAGAGGGGTTAAAAAAACAAACAAAAAACAAACAAAAAAAAAACAAAAAAAACAAACAAAAAAACAAAGCGGGGAATAGATCAGTTTGTGGTCAAAGTGAGAATCACTTACTGCTCTATTCCCCGTTTTGGCAATATGTTCAGACGACCTTGACCCACTAAAAAGACTTAGAATATTCGTGTATAGTAGTGACTTACACTCCGTGTGGTAAAATAATGGAAGATATATTTATTTCTTAACACGATATACCCCTTCCCTAACCCTTGTACTCCCACCACTAACCCCCACCATTTAAAAGTAGTATAAAAGGGGTTCCCTATCACTGGTAAAATCATTCTGCTGAAAATGAGTACACCCGCTCTCCCTATCGCTGCAGCAACACTAGTAGTAAGCAGAAAGGTTGAAAATCACGATCAGTTAATTGTCTTAAGAAGACTACTGCACAAGTTTCTCGATTGGGAGGTTGGTTGTGATTTGTATATGTGGAAACCTACGGCTCCAGTGTATAACAGTGAACAGGAAGCATGGAAAACAAGCTATAAAAACAATGTAAAGTTACTTAAAATGATTGGTATAATGGAAAGGTTACTCCGGCAGAAATGGATCATCAATCCAACATTTTATATTAAACCAAACCATTGTTGAAACAATAAAAAGGAGAGAGATTAAAAACAGAGCGGGGAATAGATCAGTTTGAGGTCTAAGTGAGAACCACTTACTGCTCTATTCCCCGTTCTGGTGGTATGTTCAGACGACCTTGACCCACTTACAAGCCTTGTCATTCTGCGACATCGTTGTTTGATATAAAATGTACTTCCTACAATAATATCCTTGACATTTACCCCCACCACGTAAACATGGTATTTAAGCGACCGCATCGGAATATCCCCAGTAGTTAGCTATGGTATCCCAAACAAAGCACATCCAAAGAGTATAAAGATGAACTATCAGAGTTTTTGAAGTTCAACAATTGCTTGCGGAACCGAAGAGCCGAAAACGCATTAAGAACAAAAACATATAAGCTGACAATGCAAAAAGCCTACCGGAGATTATCAAGTAAAGTCCCGGGCGTTAAATCTACTACTAAAACAAAGGACATGATATATCGGGCAATAGAATACATAAAACATCTGCAGGAAATAGTTGCAGAAGTTCCTTCTGAAGAACCGGTCTCTCTTGAACCGATAGAATGCGTGTTCCTGGTGGAAGATAGGTTGGCGAAACATCATTTTCTTGAGGAAGAACCGTCAGCCTACAAACAAATCTTCCTCATGGATGAAGACCAGGATGAATAACTGGGTTAACAAAATTAAAGACGTCTGGAATACAAAGCGGGGAATAGATCAGTTTGTGGTCCAAGTGAGAATCACTTACTGCTCTATTCCCCGTTTTGGTAACATGATCAAACGACCTTGACCCACTTCAGGACTTGGAAACAACTTTGTTTAGTACTAAATATATGTTTAACAACAATATCCCCTCCACAACGCCCCCCCCTCTAAATATTGTGGTATAAAAGGCGAGTTTGTCTCAATGGTTGAATCAGTCTAGTCATGGCACCAAGAGACATCATCTTTCCTCATCCACGAGAGGTAATTCTAATGTTAAAAAACATTATGTTAGAAGATGAAGATGAAAATGAAGATGCGGTGTTGGAAGATGAAGAAGTTGATTCCGTAGAGATGGAAGCCGTGAGTTGGATGGAACAATTGGAGAGTGATGAGGATATCTCTAGTGTAGCGGATGACGTGGAGGAAAACTCGAATTCGGACGATGCGGAGTGTTACCAACAGTCACTCTGTTTGGAACACATGGAGGCAACTCCGAGTGGTAGTAGGACCCTTTTTGAGGGTACCTACGTCACTAGCTTTCTCCCCCGTCGCTTATTTCCGTTTGATGAGTCGGATGTGTCAGATGAGTCTGATTAGTTTTCTTCGTTAACCTTCCAACTACAAATACAGAGCGGGGAATAGATCAGTTTGTAGTCAAAGTGAGAACTACTTACTGCTCTATTCCCCGTTCTGGAAATATCTTCAGATGACCTTGACCTATATCTGGACTTGGAAACAACTTCTTTTGATACAATAATTATTACTAAATCAAACATATGCTCCAAGAGGGGGGTACTCTAATGGTGGGGGTAAGCAGGTATTTAACCATGCACTTTGGAATACACGTATTAGTCAGCTATGGATTCGCAAGCAAGCACATCCAACTCCAGATCTGGCTACAATCAGAGAAACGCTGAACACTCAAAGAAATGGAGAGTGAATATTAACACTGGATATGAGAGATTACAAAGTGTAATCCCATTCGCCAATCCTCGAGATGCAAAAATAACCGTTTTGTATAAGGCCATGGAGTATATCAAAAGTTTACAGTTAAAACTCCAAGAACCGCTGTCAGCTCCCTCAATCGACCAAAAACCGTTGGAATCATGTCCTCTGACTGAAGATGAAAAACTCCAAGAACCGCTGTCAGCTCCCTCAATCGATCAAAAACTGTTGGAATCATGTCCTCTGACTGAAGATGACTTGGCGGTTCAACATTTCTTTGCTGAAGAACCCTCATACAAACAACTTTTTGAAGATCAGGATAATTAAAAGAAAACTTAAAGATCTGTTAAATAATACAAAGCGGGGAATAGATCAGTTTGTGGTCCAAGTGAGAATCACTTACTGCTCTATTCCCCGTTTTGGCAACATGTTCAAACGACCTTGACCCACTTTGGGGACTTGAAAACATCTTGGTTTGATGCAAAATGTACTGCCTGCGTAAAATTTGGTATTTCTTCACTAACACATATACTCCGGCATGTATACCCCCCACCACTGTTCTTTTTCGGGTATAAATAGAGGTGAATTTTGGCGTGTTATTAGTAGCTGGTTAGCCTTTGAGGAAGACACAGTTATAATATGTATCGGTGCGATATTTGTAAAGCCTCATTTAGAGATGATTGGCTTTTAGCCATTCATAAAGAACTAAAACATAATCCCAACACAAATACAAAAGAAGAACAAAATGAACAAGAATTAGATTCAATCGACCATCAATTAGCACAACATCAATTTGCAAACCTAAATCAAAAAGAACAAAATGAAGTTTTAAGACCGAGTGTCATCCATTATGCACACTCAACGCCATCAACATCGACTTCTACGCCTGTTATGTCTACACTTCATCATCCTTCAACATCAACACCATCGACTTCTATGCCTGCTATGTCTACACTTCACCATCCTTCAACATCAACACCATCAACATCGACTTCAACGCCTGCTATGTCTACACTTCACCGTCCTTCAACATCAACAGCTGCTATGTCTACTCTTCACCGACCCTCAACATCAACAGCAGTAGATGTGGAACTACACGCTCAAGCACTACCTGGTAAGGTAGTAACACATTTTAAAATTGACAACGTAAAATTACAACTTGAAAACTTTTTACATAACGCCAAAGAATTAGTAACCAAAACACTAAAGAATGAACAAAAAAGATTAAATTTTATCAAATTTGGACTGTTGCTAGATGCCATATTCACTAACATTCAAAACGAAACATCACCAAGAGGTTTCATGACAAAAAACCGAACCATCATGGCTGCGTCAGATATTGAAAAGATCGTAACAGAATGTCTTGAGGAACTTTTGACGAAACTACAAGAGCATGAAGGAAGAGGATCTGGATGGACTTTATTAAGTATAACAAGTCTAGATGTTAGAGTTCATAAACACGGTTATGGAATGAGAGGAAGTAGCTATATCCCTCTACCTCAAAAAATTATGAATACCAAATCCTGCATTAACGTGCAAAATGAAAATAATGAATGTTTTAAATATGTTATGTTGGCCAAATATGTAAAAAACCATCCGGAAAGACCAAGTCAAGCATATGAAGAAGTTCAACACAAGTATAATTTCCAGGGAATGACTTACCCTGTTGCAATTACTGATATATCGAAATTTGAAAAACAAAACCCTTCAGCTTCTGTCAACATTTTTGGCTTGGATTCGTCTAAAAATGTGTACCCCTTGCGCATAACACCTATTGAGCGCAGAGATCATACGGATTTGCTATTAATCACTAAAGGGGATATATCCCACTATGTCTACATTAAAAATTTTGAAGCTCTTGTTTCTAAACAATTATCTAAGCATGAAAAAAAGATTACAATTTGTAAAAGATGTTTTAGTCATACAAACAAAGAATTGAGACGGGGAGGATCAGAATGGTTAGTAGAACATCAAAGGTTATGTAGTGGAAACTATGAGGTAAGAATTAAATTGCCACATCCCAGCAGAGCGCAGATAAGATTTGACAAAGTAAATCAACAATACCCTGTTCCATTTGTTGTGTACGCGGACTTCGAAGTATCTTTACTTCCTATTGAACAACAAGAAGAGGATATCACAAAAAGAAGCAAATATCAAAAACATGCACCAAACAGTTATTGTATACTAACAAAATCCACGCTGTCTGAAGAACATCTTCAAGAATTTGGACTATCATCTGCTCCGAAGATTTATCGTGGTGAACAAGCAGCGAAACACTTTGTAGATGAGTTGTATTACATTGCCTCTAAGGTGGAAGAAATCTACAAAATTAAAATACCGATGCAACCTATGGATGAACACCAACTTCAACATCACAATTTGGCAACAACATGTTATCTGTGTAATAACCTATTTACACCAGATAACGTTAAAGTGCGTGATCACGACCATCTTACAGGAGCCTACAGAGGTGCAGCCTGTAACGCTTGCAACTTAAATTACAAAGTACCATCTTTTATACCCGTTGTTCTACATAACCTTAGCGGATATGACTCTCATTTCATAATCCCGGAGTTAGGAAGAGATGATGGAGCAATAGATGTTTTGGCAACAACAATGGAAAAATTTATAAGTTTCTCTAAAAAGGTTGGCAAAATAAAACTTAGATTTATTGATTCGTTTCGATTTATGCCTTCTAGCCTAATGAAATTAACTGATAATTTAAAAAGAGAAGATCTGATAGAAACAAGCAAAATTGTAGCCAGTAGTAAAATGGATCTGGTTCTTCGAAAAGGAGTCTTCCCCTACGATTACATCGATGGACTTCATAGATTTAATGAAACATCACTTCCTCCACCAGAACAATTTAACAACAAACTTAATGATTCGGAGATTTCACTTGAAGACTATCAACACGCATGTCGAGTATGGAACGAGTTGGATATGAAGACTTTAGGAGAATACTCAGACTTTTATGTAAAACTTGACGTGACTCTTCTCTGCGATGTTATGGAAGAATTACGAAGAACCTGTTTTGCAGCATACGGTTTAGACCCTCTACATTCATATACATCTCCAGGACTAGCTTGGCAAGCAATGCTGTAAGAAACAAAATGCAAACTCCAGCTGTTAACAGATATAGATATGGTTTTAATGGTTGAGTCGGGTGTTAGAGGTGGATTAACTCAAAGCGTGACGAGACATGTTAAAGCCAACAACAAATATCTACCTGACCATGATCAAGAGAAACCTTCAACGTACTTGGGATATTTCGACGCGAATAATCTGTATGGATGGGCCATGTCGAACCCACTTCCATTTGACAACTTTAAATGGGTTGATCCCGACTGTATTGGCGATATTTCACAAATTCCAAAACAAGGAGATATCGGATATATTTTGGATTGCGACTTTGAATATCCAGAACATTTACACGATCTTCATTATGACCTTCCACTCCTTGCAAGAACAGAAATTTCACCAACTGGAAAACACCCCAAATTAATGATGACCCTTAACAATAAACAACGATACGTAGCTCACTATTGGGTTGTTCAACAAGCTATCGCATTAGGTTTACGTCTTACTAAAATTAATAGAGCTGTAGAATTTTCCCAATCGTGCTGGTTGAAACCGTACATAGACTCGAATACTACCAGAAGAGCAGCCGCTACATCAGCCTTTCAAAAAGACTTTTTTAAATTGATGAACAATGCGATATTCGGTAAAACATTGGAAAACAAAAGAAGACATAAAAATGTTAAACTTGTTACAGATCCAAACAAACTACAAAAACTCGTACAACAGCCAAACTTTGGAACATCTATAATTATTAACAAAAATCTTGTAGCTGTATCTATGAAGAAAACAAGTGTGAAGATGGATCGTCCTTTGTATATAGGTATGACAATCCTGGATATCTCCAAGACTCATATGTACGATTTTCATTACAAGAAGATGGTCACCTTTTATGGACGAGAAAACATCGGCATCTCCTACATGGATACAGACGCATTTATATATTGGATAATTACTAACGATATGTATGAAGACCTTCGGACATTTGATTACAAAAACGACTTTGACTTTTCCGACTATCCAAAAGATCATCCAAACTACGACAATGATAGAAACAAAAAAGTGCTTGGCAAATTTAAAGACGAAGCCAATGGTGTTATACTTCAAGAAATTGTTGCACTAATGTCAAAATTATATTCTTTACAACTAAATGAAAACCAAGTCATTAAGAAAGCTAAAGGAGTAAAAAGTTTGTATTTAAAGAAGAATGTGCATTTTAATCACTATAAGAAATGTTTATTTGAAGATCAAGATATAACAGCAAAATTCAACACAATCAGAAGTTTCAACCATCAGCTGTACAGCGTGACGGAAGTAAAAAAAGCTCTCTCTTCAAATGATGATAAACGACACATCCTTGCAGACAACATCCACACTCTACCATTCGGCCACTATTCCCTCAACCCTATTGACGAGTAACCCTTTCATCGTCCTACATCCCTTTTCCTTTTCCTTTCCGTATAAAAGGGGGAACACAGCAGTATTTTGCTGTGTTCCCCTTTTATACATTAGTTTAGAATGACCTTGACCTATATAAGCGGATTTATACAAAAGAATATTTAATATCATATCAGCTGTCTTCGTGAAACCATCATGTCAGACCTGAAGGAGAAGATTATTAATGAACTACACAAACCTGCAAGAATAAAGTTTCCAAGAAGAAATACTGTTATAAAAGGGATAAATGATCTATATCAAGCGGATTTAATTGAAATGCGACCGCATAGCAGAATAAACAAAGGATTTAAATATATACTCACAATTATTAATTGTTTTACAAAAGTTGCAGACGCTTTGCCTCTAAAGGACAAGACTGGTAAAAGCGTAACAGAAGCCATGGAAATAGCCATAAAAAGAGATAAAAACAAAATTAAACATTTACAAACTGATGATGGAACAGAATACTTTAATACAAACTTTGCACAGTTAATGAATAAATATAAAATAAATCATTATTCTACAAATTCAGAGAAAAAAGCAGCTATTGTAGAAAGATTCAATAGAACCTTAAAAGGAGCACTGTATAAACAATTTTCAAAAAGAGGTTCTTACGTATGGTATGATGTTTTACCACAATTAATAAATGATTATAACAACAGGTTTCATAGAACTATTGGTATGAAACCTAACAAAGTAAATAGAAGAAATGCAAAAGATGTATTAAAACGCATTAAGAAAAATACAAAGCCTAAAGTAGAAAAAATGCAGCCAAGAAAATTTAATGTAAGTGATAAAGTACGGATTAGTAAATATAAGGGAGTGTTTACCAAGAAATACCTTCCCAATTGGACGAATGAAGTTTTTACAGTGTATAAAGTGCAACCGACTGTACCTGAAACGTATATCTTAAAAGATAACAAAGGAGATTTGTTGCAAGGTGCATTTTATGGACATGAAATGTTAAAGTCAACAGTAGGTGATGTATATCTTGTTGAAAAAGTGTTACAAAGAAAAAAGGACGCAGTTAAAGTGCGGTGGTTAGGGTTTAACAAAACTGAGGATTCATGGATACCTATAAAGGACTTGGTTTAATGCAAGCAACTCATTTCATCGTTAACCTTTGAGCAGGATGGAGATTATTAACCATAAAGATCGATTCAATATTAATAACATAGATGATTTAACTGTGGATAACGTTAAAATCAACAATGGTAAACACGGTAGTTTACTTCCAAACACTGTTCGATGTATAGTAAGTGGCCCCTCAAACTGCGGAAAGACCAATGTTGTCTTTAATTTGATCACTAATCCGCAGGGATTAAGGTTTAATAACCTATATATTTTTTCAAAGTCTCTACATCAACCAAAGTATCAATTGCCGGATAAAATCCTATCTGATGTGTCTAATGTTAATTTTTACAAATTTAACGCTAGTGATAGCATTATGCAACCAAACGAAGCGAAACCGTATTCTGTATTTATATTTGACGATGTATCTTGTGAAAATCAGGATACTATTAGAAACTACTTTGCCATGGGAAGACATAATAACATCGACAGCATATATATAGGACAAACCTATAGCAAAATCCCAAAACAACTTATCAGAGATAATGCAAATATTCTGATTGTATTCAAACAAGATGATACTAACCTAAAACATATATATAACGATCATGTGAATGCAGATATGCCATTTGAAAGGTTTAAAGAACTTTGCGGAAAAGCATGGGCGGAAAAGTATGGATTTTTGGTTATTATGAAAGATCATGCTATAAAAGATGGTCGTTATAGAATAGGTTTTGATAAATTCGTTTTAATACACTGATTAGCGGTATTACTGTACAAGTCGTCAAGGTGTGAAGATGGTTAACCAGGAAAAGCTATTAAAGGAAATAAAATCACTTAGTGATTCTATTAGACAAAAAAACCGAGCTTTAAAATCAGGTATAAATGAAAGAGAGCAATTTTTAGAAACAACATTCAAACCTGTTACTGAACCTTTAAAGCGATTAGCACAAAATATGGAAAAACCTTCAATTCGCTTCGAAGGAGACAAAATGCTACCAATTTCCAAATATGAAGAAGAATTTCAGAATGATGAAAGTTTTGGCCAGTTACATACATCTGAAGAAAGCGACGAGTATGAAGAAAGCGGAGATATAGAGGATTTAAAGGAAAAGGATATTGCAGAAGATACAAGTACAGAAGATACAAGTGTAGAAGATACAAGAGCAGAAGAAGAGGATATTAACCCATCCAACTTAAGCAAATTAGGCACGGATATTATGTTTAAAGGAACACTTGGAAGAACATATACGTTAAAAATGTTACACGCCGCACATGCTAATCGAAGTTATCATACCTATGGAGCAGGAATAGAGGATAAAGGATTAATGATTGGAGATAGCAAGTTAGATATAAACGAAAATGATGATATAGTTATTGGAGATAAGAAATATAAAGGTACAAAAGGTTTGTTTGAACTTATCTTTAAAAATAATCCTGGTAAATATACTAAAAGGGATTTACAATTGTTTAAAAATATATTAGAGTATACAAATGCACATAGAAAAAAGTATTCCAAAGACCTACCTATTCATAGAAATCGGTCAATAAAATATACAAGTATTATATCTAGTCTTTTCCCCTCAAAATCAAAAAAAGCTCAAATTAAAAGAAGAGCTTTATCTTCTGCTGAATTAAATGTTTTGCATAAAAAGAAAAAAACAACTGATCCTACCACATCTGGAAGGGGATTATTGAAAAATTTGTACAAAACTAATATAATATATTACAACGATATAAATAAGTTAGTTGATCGAATGAGATTATTACATGAAGCCATGGAAGCCGGGCACACTGGTTTAGAAAACGAATGGGTAGCTTTGGTTGATGAACTGCGAAAACAAGGAATAATTGTTCAGTAGACGTACATATATAATAAGAACCTAAACGATAGCGATTCAGTTACATCATGAGTGTGGACAAGTTTGGACGGTACTCCGAGTTTGGAGTAAAATCTGGATATAGTGAAAAAAGAGCTGGGTTTCCGTTAACACCTGACGGCAACTATAATTTTGAAGGAAAAGTAATTCAAAATGTTGGTGATCCGCTTATGTCGTCTGATGCGGTTACGGTACAGTACATGGAAAAAAGAACCCCAACTGTACACGAAGATCATTGGGGGTTTTCCGGTAAAAGGTTAAGCAATATACAATATCCCGTTTATGATGGTGAAGCAGTAAATTTAGCTACTCTAAAATTGTTAACGATTTACAAAAGGAATGAAACTGACACAAGCTATGATGTAAAAAAATTAAAATTATCAAATGTAGGTGATTGTGAGCAGGATGGAGACGCTGTAAATAAGAAAATGTTTGATATTGTACACAAGAAATGGACTACGGAATATGAAAAACATTTGGAAAGGTTTGGTGCAGCTCTATTCCATTATATCCATCGGGCTTCAGGAAGAGATGCAGCTTCAGATGTTGACAGTCACAATTATTTAGACTGGAAAAATATACACAATCCAGAGAAACCTAATCAACGAGATAAACCGTCTGAGCCTTCTAAAGTCAAGACATTAGGAAAGGGAGATAAAGTGAATGTGATTAATGAACCAACAGAAAACAATGAAGATTACATAAGAGAAAAAAGAATTTAAAATACCCCCATGATAAGGGATAAAGCTTCAGTCATATTCGAGAGACGATACAGAGAGGATGATGGAATCCAATATTACTGCGTGGAGTTTAATATCTCAAGAGCCGAGATTTCCCCAAGGAGTGTTGACAGATGGTTTTGTTCAACGGTTTGATAGATATATGGATTGGGAACAACTTTCCATACATTATCTCTTCACAATGACTATGTTAAGAATTTATTTTCACAGAGTTAACTGGATCCATATTTTACAAAGACAACAGTTTTCAGAAGACTTCCTCGTAGAGATGACATCAAATTTTAATAACTGTTGGGAAGTAATAAGTAAATATCAAAATCTCTCTGAGAATTACATTGACAATTTTAAAGATAAACTAGACTGGGATGTGTTATTCAATTACCAACGATTAAGTGGCAAGTTTATAAGGAAACATGACAACTATTTAAAGTTTATTCATTTTACCGAAGACAACGATACCATTACCAGCGGAGAAACATCTGGAACATCTTCAATTACAACTTATTTCAATTTTTACTATTTCTATTTAATATGTCTTCATTTAATTAATAAATCCATTTTTATATAATAAATGGATTTTAAACAGTATATAATACAAGAAACCAAAACTGATATTACATTCATTGTAAAACATTTATAGAGTGCACCTACTGATTGTAGGTTTTGCTATAAATAGTCATGTCGAGGGTTAAACGCATCAGTCATAATCGAGAGAGATTACAGAGAGGAAGGGGAATAGCATCAACAGCATTTTCTCTATTGAGTAAACCGGTTGGAGCTATAGTTAACAAGGCGATTGATTTATTACCTGTGGAATTACATTTACCTGGAGGATATCAATATTGTGGTCCTGGAACCAAATTAGAGAAACGTCTTGCTAGAGGAGATCCTGGAATAAATAAGCTCGATCAGGCTTGTAAACTGCACGATATAGCGTATTCCAAATTTGGTGATACTAAAAATAGATCAATAGCAGATAGAGCACTTGCTGAGAAAGCTTGGCAAAGAGTAAAATCTAGTGACGCGAGTATTGGTGAAAAAGCAGCGTCTTTAGCAGTAACAGCAGCAATGAAAGCAAAAACTACGTTTGGAGGAGGAAAGAGAAGAAGGCGTGGGAAAAAACCCGCTAAAAACAAGGAGGTAATATCAGAAGAAAACGTCGATCTACCAGTGGTAAAGCTAAAAAGAAACCAACAATATGGTCAATGATAAAAAAGGGAGGAGGATTATACCTAAGACCGTATCGTGTGTATTAAATAAGAAAGAGCAATTAATAATTAAAAACAAAGAATTGACCAATGAAGAACTGATTACATATGCTTCTTGTTTGAAAATCCCATTTTTTAGAGGAGTATTTATGAAAGATGAGTTACCGGTTAAAATGTGGCAAAATGAGACTGGTATTGTAAATTTGGATAATAGTGAAGGATTAGGCACTCATTGGGTGTGTTACAAGAAACTTGGTAAAACCATTTATTATTTCGACAGTTTTGGAGACCTTCCACCACCGAAAGAACTTCAACAATACTTTCGTGCGGCAGAAAATGTTTTTTACAATCATACAAGAAAACAACCTGATGATACATCCATTTGCGGTCATTTATGTTTAGACTTTTTAGCTAGAAGTGTTAGTCAACTTTAAGATGTCCTCGTATACAGTGTCATTAACCGGTAACTCATGTACTTTGCGCAGTATTCTGTTTCCAGCGCTACGTTTGCAAAAAGGAAGACTATGGGAAGCCGCATTATTGGATTTAACAACATATAACTCTATTCCAAACGTTAGTGAAGGAATTAATAACAAAATACATTATTACAAGACAAAAGATGATAAAGGAAAGTATTCAGCTTTGGAAGAATTCAGTTTACCAACAGGAGCTTATGAAATTGATAATATAAATGAAGTTATACAAAAACATATGGGAAAAGAAAATATAACGATAAAAGGCAATAACAATACAATGAAAGCCGAAATTACGTCTAAGTATTATATTGATTTTAGTCAAGAACATTCAATTGGTAGTTTATTGGGGTTTTCTAAGGAAACAAAAGTATTAGAACCTAATAAAACTCATTCTGGGAATAAAACTGTGACGATCATCAAAGTTAATAGCATAGACATTACATGTAATATTATACAAGGATCCTACAGAGATGGAGAGAATCGTCATATATTACACACATTCTACCCATCAGTTGCACCGGGTTTCAAGATAGTAGAAAAGCCTCAAAACCTTGTGTACCTACCGTTAAACACCAGTTTCATTTCAGACATCGTGCTGAACATAGTGGATCAAGACGGAAACCTTATTGACTTTAGAGGAGAAGCTATTACTGTAAGAATACATATAAAATCATCCGCTTAGACAATGGGGTTATCATTTAAAAAGAGAGAGCCAACAAGCAAAGAGGTCAGTAGCTTATCAGCTGTAGAAGGGTTAACAAGTGACAACATTCGTTTTCTAGAAGAAATTGGATTAAAAGTCATTAACAATGGATATACTGGATATAGCGCAGGGTCCAACATTCGACGAGACCTTATGGGAAAAGGAATATCACACGCACAACCCTTACGCTTCTTTCAAATTAAACAATAACGATGAAATTAGGATTCCTATACAACAACAAGACATTTATACTCTTCCATGCGAAAGTTATTTATATATTGAAGGAAAAGTAACAAAAAATGATGGTACTGCTGGAACCACTGTTCCGTTCATAAATAATCCTATGGCATTTTTGTTTGACGAGATTAGATATGAAATTTCAGGAGTTACAGTCGATTCAACAAAAAAGGTTGGAATTTCCAGTACATTGAAAGGATTAGCGTCTTTAACACCAAATGAGAAGAATCTGTTAGCTGTTGCAGGATGGGTTGCACCAGACAAAAGTACAATCGCTCCTGACTCTTCGGGAAACTTTGATTTCTACGTACCTTTAAGATTACTCCTAGGATTTGCTGAAGACTACAGAAGAATAATAATAAATGTAAAACAAGAACTAGTTTTATTAAGATCATCAAACGATAAAGATATTATTAAAGCAGCTACTGGAACAACTGATGCCAATTTAGACTGGAAATTAACATTAGACAAGATTGTTTGGAGAGTACCACATGTGCGACTAAATGATGAACACAGGATTACATTATTAAGAAAGTTAAAATCAGATCGAGACATTGTAATGCCATTCAGAAGCTGGGAGTTTCATGAATACCCCGTTTTACCTACAACACAACGACATACATGGACTGTAAAAACTTCTACTCATTTGGAAAAAGCGAGATATGTAATATTTGGATTACAAACGAAGAAGAAAAGTATAATAACTGAAAATGCTGGTGAATTTGACCATTGTAAATTAACAAACTGTAAAGTGTTCCTGAATTCACAATTCTTTCCCTACGACAACTTTAATATTTCTTTTGATAAGAAAAGATACAGTGTTTTATACGACATGTACGCTAGGTTCCAAAATTCATATTACGGCAAAACAAATACACCTCTACTATCTCCCGTTCAGTTTGAATCGAAAGCTCCGATTGTTGTAATTGATTGTTCCAAACA
The DNA here is from genome assembly GCA_963675035.1 of Allygus modestus. Taxonomy (NCBI): domain Eukaryota; kingdom Metazoa; phylum Arthropoda; class Insecta; order Hemiptera; family Cicadellidae; genus Allygus; species Allygus modestus. The sequence goes on from OY776112.1 coordinate 63,364,078, forward strand.
AAATGAATCTGTAAAATCGTCTAGTGTTGATATAAAAATAGAAATGGAATTTCAAGAAAACGTACCTGCAAATACATCTGCGTATTGTTTAATTTTGCACGATAAAATTGTTACATACACGCCGTTGACCGGTATTGTAAAGACAGTATTGTAAAACGTTGTACCACCACCGGCACCGCCACTGTCGCTAACCTATAAATAGCGGAGCAGCAATGCAGGTCTTCAGTTGATCGTCTATCGGCGCATGGGTAACATCTTCTACAAAATGAGTTCTCCATCTGTTGTACAAGGTGATGCAGAGGTAGCACCGTTATTGGAACGTGATAATACTAGTGAAGCAGAAATCATCAAGGAAATAACTGCATTTTTAAAGTTTGGTAAAAGAGATAGAGAGGAGGAAATTAATGCAGACCCATCAAAGGTAGTACCAAAGAGGAAGAAGAAAGTTGAAGAAAATATTCCTCCTCGCATTTTAACTGAAGTTTTTCTGCGAATCTTTTACCCCATCTCAGCATGCATCAGTAAAAGTGTATCAGTTGGATTGATGAAATCATTGGATTATTCCCCTACAGTAATACTACACCATGGAACAAAAAAGGTTTTATTTTCGCAAAATGCTTGGGAGTCATTTTTGAAACATGTACATTTAATAGAATGTTATTTAACTAACAGTTTGTGTGGAAGGAAAACACATATTCGACTTTTGGATTGTGACAATGAAATCGATATTGTTAAACATCGCGGACAACTACAAGTGCGAATTAGAGACTTGACTCAACATGAAAATAAGATTCTACTGTCACGTGAAGAATTCTACGTTTTAAACTACGCAACAGAACCTATTACAAGGTACATGAGACAGTTGGTATTTGCAAGCGCTATTATTAAAGAATATTTGGTCGATACTTTGGAAAAACAACCTGATAGCACCATCGTGTACGGACCTGTGGATACATCTATTTTTAATAGAATACCTCATGAAGTTTGCATGTGGAGAAAGTTAAAGGATTTTGAACCACTTGTAGAAATCGCTACAGAAGCTACAGAAGAAACAACACAGGAAGAAGAAGAAACGGAGAAACAAGAAGAAGAAGAAAACGAAACACAAGAAGAAGTTAAAAAAGACTAAAGTTTGACTTAGTAAAGAAGAACACACGTGGGGTAGGCCTATTGGGGACGGTGCCCACGTTAAATATACACCAACGCGCCTGCAACTGTACGGCCTGGTATTTAACCTAACGTGGTGTGGAAAACAGTTTAGTTGATCGCTAGGTGCCATGATGAGCGGAGGGGATGAAGAAGTGAGTGTAAAGCCTTGTGTAATAGAATTTCAGGCATTTCGAAATAATGACGATAGGTTTATTATCAAGGAATTAGTAATTTTAGACTTGCTTACATTTGTAGCCTACCCATTCACGTTTGATGCTCCTTTTTCTTTTAACAAACTTAACACCAAAGCAAAAAGTACAAACAAATGGATAACAAACTACTTTCATCACATACATTGGTATGAAGGATTTATAAGCTACAGTAATCTGCACAGTATTATGTTTAACTTTTGCAAACAATATTCACATATATACACAAGAGGATTAGAAAAAAAGAACTGGATACAAAAGTATACGCACGGTCATGTTTTCGATATAACTATCAGTAAGGACTTTAACATTAATCTCGGTAATATTTGTGTCGCTGCAAAAGATCTTAAACACGGTCAAACAAACTGTGCATTGTACAACGCATATCGTTTGGCTGCTTACTTGAAACAAACGCAGGAATGTGGTGGGGGTAGCGGAGAACAGAAATGTGGTGGGGGTAGCGGGGCCTATAAATACGAGGAGACAACACCGCTTCAGCATGAGTATTATTCGAGACTCCGAAGAGGCAACATCACAGAAGACACCACCACTGACGAAGATGGCATCACAACAATATCTAGAAACATTGGTTGATCAATTCAACACTCACTCAAAATCGAACCTTCTGCTAACTAAAAAATGTTCAGAACTAAAAGAACAAAGACATTACATTATTCATAGCATCAAGAAAGTGGAAACCACACATGGAGAAGCAATTCTAGTATCATTGTGCGAAGGACCTATGACTCCAGGAGATGAGCCGAAGTTTCAAGTATTTCTTCCAAAACGATTTGTTCAACTGCTACAAAATGAAGACTTGCGAGATATTCAACCGGGGACGTTGTATTTGGTATCACACGGTGTAAGCGGCAACAACTCGACGGAACTCACTCTGCACATCATGCATCATTGTACATAATGTCTCTATTTGTTTTTCTCTGTTTGTATTTCTAGTCATCAATGTTAGACTTAAGCTTATTGTATTGTAGAATGTTTGTTTAATAAAGAAAGAAAAATAAAAAAAAAATAACATTAAAAGAAAACAAAAAAAAAACCAGCAACATAGCAGTATATTATTTTATATACTGCTGTGTTGCTTTTTTTTAAAAATTCAAATGGATGACCTTGAACTTTCATTCAGGGTTAACTTATGAAGGGGTATAAAAGAGAGGGAGCAGTGAAGTTAGTCTCAGTCTTGTCTAACACACGCTGCAGCTAACATGTCGGTGCCACCAATGAACAATTTATTTTTCGATAACAATTTGAAGACATATTGTTGCGAGTTGCAATGTTTTAAAATACCAGGCGATCAAGTTGACGGGAAAGCTTGTCGTAAGTGCAGGTGTTTCAGCTATTGCATATGTAGATGTAAAACATATCAAATGAACCGTCAAGATAAAATACAAGAATTACGGCGACGGCTTGCATTACTTTGGCGGCGAATGGAGTAGCAACCATCTGCCGCGCACTTGCCACCTGCCGCCTACCATCTGCCGCCTGCCATCTGCCGCCTGCCATCTGCCGTCCGCCATCTGCTCCGCCCCACCACAATTTTACCCCCACCATTTAGTACGATTACAACGCTAGCTTGTGAATAGCCAGTACACCTCCGGCTCTCGACCGGTGAACATCGAGCTGCTCGTCCCGACTGTGTGTTCCCTGCGGTCACATAAATAGGCAAGGAACACACAGTCGGGATGGGCTGATTGGAAAAACAAGCGCAACACTTGAAAACTACGTCTGACGGTCGCGACTCCGGATCAACAACATCGATGACGACAAACAACGGGGAACTATTGTAAACATAAATTATTGTAAACATAACTTATTGTAAATAAAAAGAAAAGTAAAAATAAAGTTAAATGAAATAGTACTACCTCGCACTCGTATCGTTCGATTGCTTCATTCGATTGTTTTCATTCGATATTTTATCGAATTAAAACTATCGAATCACAATCGGATTTTACGCGTGCGAGGTAGTACTTTTTTAAAATAACCTCCCCGTGACCTTGACCTTTAAACTTTCCCTCATTACGTCACAAAGCCGCCTACGTCACTGGCTGAGGCTCAGATGACGTGTTTAATGACTCAGCGCTTCCGGTCACGTGACCGGAAGCCATAAATCACTTGGCCCAGAACCGGCAAACCCACACTACTTAATTTCTTAAGAAGTAGCATTTGTAAAACGCATTATACTTTTACTTTACAGGATGAATAAAATACGTCTTACTACACTACAAAGTATATTTACACTTATACTGTACTTACATACAAGACGGTAAAATATAAACATAAGATGGTACAAGGCTCTTGTACCATCTTATGTGTATATTTTACCGTATTGTATGTAAGTACAGTATAAGTGTATATATACTTTGTAATGTTGTAAGACGTAATTTATTTATCCTGTTTAGTTGTAACAACACCTATCATGCTACTAAATAAATGATTTACTTTTAGTTTGTATTCTAAATTATAACAAACGGGTACATTCACATAAATTACATATAAAAGGCATTCAAGACTTTACCACATACGTTGCGTTTCAAATACAAATTTGAAAGTTGATTGCTATCAATAAAAAACAGATTAATTTTCATATTCGACGATGAATATATCAAATGTAGTCAGTTGCTGACCACTGATTTTTTAAATAGTGTACCTATTATTAATGTGTAACAATTAATGAATAAAAGTAGAATAGAAGTTCATAACAAACAAAGAACTCACCTTTTACTCGCTTCTACAATATACTGTAGTAGTAAAATAAATAGCAAAATAAACCATTCCACAGATATATCTGATTTATTTTTCATAAATATATTTTGCATTCAAGTAACACTTCAGTAATTTCACCTTAATATCAGTTTCTCTGTGAGACAGTGGAATAAGCTATTAAAAAACAATTTCCATCCGGCTTATCTTTGGATTCACTAAGAAAAGGTAATGTTGTGTTAGTCACGGCTAGTGAATTTTGCAAATCCTTCAAATTTCTAAATGTACAGGTTCACTAACGTTTGTTGCCCAAGCTCTTCAATTGTTTTAGCAAACTTCCCCTATAGGGAAGAAGCTATTACCGTAGTCGGCATGGTACGTTCTAGGCCCAGTACCATGATAAATTTTCGTTTTGAGGTCCCCAGACCCCAAAAACACCATTCGTTTGAAACTGTAGATATATATAAACATATATATTTAATACATATATATATATATATATATATATATATATATATATATATATATATATATATATATATCATCATGAAACGTGGGTGGTAGGGCAAAAACAGGAAACTTTGGGCGAAGACCGTGAGGTGTGTGTGTGTCCGTGAGCACGATAACTCTCGTAAAAAATATCCGATTTTGATGAAATTTTGTATAAACATGTAAAGCAACATTTATGACTTTAAGTTTGAAAACCAGCCAGATCGCTTTATCCGAAGGGGTATTTTTGGGGGGTTATGTACCCCAGAAATGGGTTTATTGAATTTGTTATATAAAATTTTCGAATAAGTCAAATTTTAGTTTTTACCATTGTATTCAGCTTGAAAAAACACACAAATTGGTATTTTGATCATTCCTCTACGTCAATTGGTTACCGAGATATTGAAAGTGCTAAACACAGCACGTTGTCTAATGTTATACTTATGGAGGAAAAGACAAATTTTATATCTCGCTTATTTATGAACGTACACTGATGAAACTTGGTATACGGCTTCATCTAGTTGTTGTGCATTGGTATTTGCTCAAAAAATAATTTTTTGTCAACAGCTCTTGTAGCAGCAAACCTGCGTACTCAGCCCCTTGTTATTCTTATGGATAATAATTAAATGCTATGACTCCCTTAATTATGAACATAAATGAATAAAAACTGGTATATGACTTTACCTAGTTGAGTTATATTGATATTAGCATAAAAATAAATTGTTTGTCTTCCTTGATGCAGCAAACCTGCGTACTCAGCCCCAATGTTATTCTTATGGGGAATAATTAAAATTGTATACATTGATTATTTGTGAATATATTTTTATGAAACTTGGTAAGTGACTTTATGTAGTATTAAGACATTTATATCTCCATTGGAAATTCACTGAGTATGCAGGTTTGCTGCGACGGGGGTATTTACGTAATTAATGAACAATTTATCCTCTTATCACATAAATTGTTAAATTACTATAAAGGTAAATACAGGGTTAAAGGAAAAACCTTTAATAATGTAGAATATGATTGTTCATGCAAAAAATAGGAAAGGTTTAAACAAAGGTATGTTCTAAAATTATTATTTGTCCAGTTAATTGTCTATATAACATTTAAATTGAAATTGTATTACCTCAAATATAAAGATGCAACTTTTAAATTTTTTTTGGGACGGTGTCTTAAAATGGTGGACGTTGAAATTATTAAAATCTTTATCGCATAAATACTGCTTGTTTAAAAAAGAAACATTTTGTTTTGTTTAGTTTACGATTTACGACGACAAACTCAAATAATGTAAGTAAAAATTAACGAGCAGTGCCATTAAAAATTACATCATACAGTACCTTATAATACTACTCCTTAAACAGGGCCTGTTGTATCTGACATGTTATCATTGGCGATGGATACTATGTTCTTTTTATCCGATTTTCTTAAATTAGGCATCCTTAGATACAAAACAAACACAACTTTTAAATTATATAATTTTTTAAGGAAATCACATTTTGATGTTATTATTTATTTGGGTTTAGGCTAGAGTAGCTTTTTGTAAAAACAGTTTTTTTTTTATCAATTATAATGGTTTTGAAAAACAGTTAATTGAAGAATTTATTCTAGAAATCAGGATGGCTACGAATAAATCTAGTACTTTTAATAAAATGTATATGAAATAATTTGTCTACTTATTTTTGAATTATTTGAAATGGAAATAGTTTATAATACCAACTTATAAAAAAAGTAAAATGATTTTGACATTTCGATAAAAATGTTAGTTAGGTTTCACCAACTGTATTACTATTTTCAATTGTGTAAATTTATGAACAAAGTATAGAAGAGTCATATTTAACAAATTGTAGTTAATTTGGTATAGATGTTGTTTGGAGTATTACTTGTTGTCAAACTAAATGTCCACGTTTGCAGAGTGAAAGCGAGTCGACGTGCAAGGACAAAAAGTGACGTTTCAAGGAAGTAAAAAGTCTTGTAATGACAGTCGTTTGTTGCAAAGTTCTACTTGGCTTTTAGAACGAACACTCCAACTAAGGGATGATATCCAGAGTTTAACAAACGTATTTAGAAGTCACAACATGATGCGTGATAAAAGTTTGCACTTTAATATTTGAAAATGTACTGTAAATGTTTTGTAAATAAAATTCCTTGACCCTATTTTGTTTTTTACATAATATTTTAGAACAGTGAACCTCCAAAATTCATTATTGAGTTTTCATTCCATATTTTAGGGCACTCATCTACATCTTCAAATGAGAGGAGGCAAACAAATCATAATTATTAGGAGTGTAAGTTAAATTACACTGAAAAAATTCAAATATTCTAGAGTGTGTAAAAAACTAAATATAAAAAGAAAAAATGCGCTCTAAATAAACACATTTATTTTGTTATAGATATTCTAGATAGAACAGTAAAGCTTTTTTGAAAGAAACATACATAACTTTTTTGCGTCATAAATTTAAATAACTTATCAACTGATTTATTTGATTTACACTTACGGCATGAACAATATACACTGTTAATGCATATTAGATAAGGAACATAGTGAGTATGATGGGGTAAATTTTTAATCCCGCTATTGTGTTAAATGAAAAATAAAGAATAATTGTATCCCTTTAGTACGTAGGACCTTCATGAAACAACTTCCTACCTTACATTTTAATTAACTGATTTCTGTACCAACGTATACCTTTAAAAATTTAGTTAAAAAGGAAATATTATACACATTTAATCAAATTAACCTGATGTTAAGAATACTGTCAGACAGGGGCTGTATTATACGTAAACGGACAGGACATTTAAGGAATTCTATACAGAATTCTGAGTTATTTTTAACTATAAATATCTACTTAACGTTCTGTATACATTGAACGTTAAGTAGATATTTATTGTTAAAAATAACTCAAAATTGTAATCAGAAGTTCGTAGTCTTATTAGCTTAGGTAACTTTAGTTTAAGCATAACAATAGTATAGTTCAACAATACAGATACAACTTTACGGAACTTTACAGTGTTTTTACGGAATCCATCAATATTACAATATATTCCTGAAAGTGCGTGAGATTCATTACTGCACGCGAACAGTTTTCTTAACTAGATATGAAAATTTCAACGAGATACTATTAACTAACTTTTGTGCCAAGATTCTCTCTGAACTTGGCAACTAAATTAGTGTGACACTTTGAAACGCAGTCTTGCGTTCTTGACATAGTTGTAGCGAAGTAGAACTTTGCTTTGGACACCTCCGATACGTAGTAAATTAAATTAAAAGCTGACATTCACAATGAAGAGATAATCTTTATTAGTGTTCCTGCAGAACGATTACATCAACTACTGTTTTGTTTTAACTACTTTGATTTAATTTTATTGTTTTTGAGGGAATTTACTATTAAAATTGACTCAATTAAGATATTTTAAAAGGCGCATTAACACTTATATTAAATAACATGAGATTTATATTTTAGAGGCAGGCCTTCAAGAAAAAAATCAAATTAATTAAATAAAATGATTTTAAGTTATCAGATAAACTTAAAAACTATAGGGCAGATCCCTGAGGTAGGGAAGAGTAAGATATTGACTGATACTAAAAATAAACATTAAATCATAGTTTTAGAGTCTTAAATTGCAGATACAAACCAGGAAATTATTTTAACATTACAGACAATTTAAAACTATTTTTTTTAAAATTAAATACATAAATAGTTTGAGTGATAAATGTGTTGTGTTATTGACACCTAACAAAAATAACTTATAAATAAACTATTTTGTTGTTACATTGATGCATATTAATTTACTTTCAATTTAGGAAACTCTTGGTATAGTATTAGGTTCTGAAAAGTTCTTTTAACGATCAGTTTGGGGTGTGGCCTGCCCACCAGAAGGCAGTGGCGTTCACCCAATTAAACTATTCGTTCTCTTATAAAGTAATGACATTCACAATGAAGAGATAATCTTTATTAGTGTTCCTGCAGAACGATTACATCAACTACTGTTTTGTTTTAACTACTTTGATTTAATTTTATTGTTTTTGAGGGAATTTACTATTAAAATTGACTCAATTAAGATATTTTAAAAGGCGCATTAACACTTATATTAAATAACATGAGATTTATATTTTAGAGGCAGGCCTTCAAGAAAAAAATCAAATTAATTAAATAAAATGATTTTAAGTTATCAGATAAACTTAAAAACTATAGGGCAGATCCCTGAGGTAGGGAAGAGTAAGATATTGACTGATACTAAAAATAAACATTAAATCATAGTTTTAGAGTCTTAAATTGCAGATACAAAACAGGAAATTATTTTAACATTACAGACAATTTAAAACTATTTTTTTAAAATTAAATACATAAATAGTTTGAGTGATAAATGTGTTGTGTTATTGACACCTAAAAAAAATAACTTATAAATAAACTACTTTGTTGTTACATTGATGCATATTAATTTACTTTCAATTTAGGAAACTCTTGGTATAGTATTAGGTTCTGAAAAGTTCTTTTAACGATCAGTTTGGGGTGTGGCCTGCCCACCAGAAGGCAGTGGCGTTCACCCAATTAAACTATTCGTTCTCTTATAAAGTAATGACATTCACAATGAAGAGATAATCTTTATTAGTGTTCCTGCAGAACGATTACATCAACTACTGTTTTGTTTTAACTACTTTGATTTAATTTTATTGTTTTTTAGGGAATTTACTATTAAAATTGACTCAATTAAGATATTTTAAAAGGCGCATTAACATTTATATTAAATAACATGAGATTTATATTTTAGAGGCAGGCCTTCAAGAAAAAAAACAAATTAATTAAATAAAATGATTTTAAGTCATCAGATAAACTTAAAAACTATAGGGCAGATCTCTGAGGTAGGGAAGAGTAAGATATTGACTGATACTAAAAATGAACATTAAATCATAGTTTTAGAGTCTTAAATTGCTGATACAAACCAGGAAATTATTTTAACAATACAGACAATTTAAAACTATTTTTTTAAAAATTAAATACATAAATAGTTTGAGTGATAAATGTGTTGTGTTATTGACACCTAAAAAAATAACTTATAAATAAACAACTTTGTTGTTACATTGATGCATATTAATTTACTTTCAATTTAGGAAACTCTTGGTATAGTATTAGGTTCTGAAAAGTTCTTTTAACGATCAGTTTGGGGTGTGGCCTGCCCAGCAGAAGGCAGTGGCGTTCACCCAATTAAACCATTCGTTCTCTTATAAAGTAATGAGAACTTGATGCTTTACTACTAGAAACCTTTTATCTTGATGTTCCGGTACAATGTTAGATTCATCTCACATTTGTTCAACTTAGTTAGAGTAATTTACCATTATTTTGTCGGCGAACTTTATCAATTGGTCTGAAATGTCTCATCTATCATTTCGTTACTGAGTTTTTTTTTTTTTGGGTACGGATCTTTGCCAAATTTAAGCTCAATCAGTCCAGTGGTTAAGCGTGATTGAGCCACAAATATATAAACAATTATATAATAAACGGTATCAGGAAACTGACACATACTTTCTCCCTTTTAGCCCAACTTTAATGAATAAATTACTTTTTATTATTTACTAAATATAGAATACAAAGCACGGTCGAATGTACAGAAAATCTTGTAAAAAAGTTGCTTTGAAAAATATTCACCCAAATCCCTGTTTAGGAAACACTACAGAATCCATCGGTACACACGTGGTTTTAAGAGGGGAAATGCCCCCTATCCTCCCTCAGGGTTATTAACGGGCAACATATTTCGAATTTTCTCTGTTGGTCAATGCTAACTTGACAAGCATATCAAGTTTAAACGAAATTGATCAATAAATAAGAGAGAAATAGAATTTGTTGTATTCCCCATAAGAATAACATTGGACAAGTACTGTGTTTACCGCAAAATAAAAATTGTTCTCCGCAACCAGTAATTGTAGAATAGTAATTCAAAATACTAATTTTTTTAGTTTTTGAACTCTTTTTAATGCTGAATAGTAATATTTGTTATATTTATGTTTTTTTTATTGAAAAATCCAAAAAACTGAATTTTTGATATTTTAGGTGTTGTAATTTCTGAACCCGAATTTGTAATGAAATGTGGGTGGTATCATTTTGTTGGAAAACCAAAGTTCTACAAACGACTAAAGTTGAATTAAAATCGTAGAGCGGTTTTTGAGAAATCTTGATTTTTCATGTTTTTTTGCGGTTTTTGGGGGATAATTACCCTTAAAAATACAAAAATTCAAAAAATGGAAAAACACCTGGAGATATCGTGGATTAGTACCTACATGCCAAATTTCATAAAAATCGGACCATTGGTTAGGGCTCTAGCTCTGTACACATCCATACAGACAGACATACAGACAGACAGAGACAGACACACAGACATCACGTAAAAATCACTTTTTTGGGTTCAGGGACCACCAAAAAAATATTTCCACTAACAACTCAAATTCGAAAATTTTTACGAAAACAATACTTTCTCCATATACTGTGTATAAGGGGGAGAAAAAAACTTAAGAACTTTCAGATTTACAATATTAGTAGGCTAACATACTTGTATGATTTAATACCAAGTAGATATTAAATTTATTTTCTTATTGGACTATTTAAAACTATATAACAAAATTTAAAAAAAATATTATAATTTAAAATCATTAATTTTATTGATCAAATACAATTTTCAAACAGAGTAATTAGTATTGATTGGATATTTTTACAATACAGTAAAAATAATTTTTATCCAGAAGAATAGTTTATTGAATCCAGCTCTTCCAATGTACCGATGGTTCGTATCCAATGTTTTTCTTATAGGGATTAAGTTGGGATTTTAAAAAGCTTTATCGTGTAAACGGTGTTACGTAGGACCTCCATTTTCAATAGAAGCCTCGATTTCAGCCTAAAGAACATGACTTGTCAAGTTTGATTATAATTAGTTCAGTATTTTTTGAGTTATCGCGTGGAAACACAGAATTGTGAAAGTGATTTCAATCTAGACTATCTACACATTTTATAGACTCACTGACTTCGTTCGCTCATCAATTAGAACTTAAATATACGAAATCCTAGGTTAATAGGCATTTTAAAGTGTTCTATGATAAAAATTGGAGGGGGTTTAATTCATTAAAAGTCGATAAATTATGTAAAACATTAAAAAATTCGTTAATAGTACAAAAAAGTGTATATACTGTACTAGCCCCTAAAATTCTACTGGCTTCGCTCCGAAAATGATTTATACAAACCATGACTGTTTTGTGTGCTGCATTCTATGGTTAGCCCGTGGAATGACTACGAATCAAGGTCAGCTGTTTGTATTTTCATCAGCTTAAACAAAAATGAATGTCCATAACGAATACAAGGGAACTTTGAACCCCCGTGGGGCAAAGCCCTATAAGACTTTTGCAACTTTAATATGCTTATATGTAGGGTTGTGCGAGTAGTGATTTTTTTAATCGAGTCGAGTCGAGTAGTGCCAATTATTTTCGGGTTTCGAGTATTTTCGAGCGAGTATTTGCCATCAGTTGGTAATTTAAAATAGTGTAATGAGATTTTGAGACCAACCTAGATTTGATAACCTAAACATGGTTTCTAACTAATACATGGAGTAGCAATACAAAGTTTTGGCCAGTAAAATCAAACTGGATTACGTATTGACAAACAAAACACGGTTTGACATTCGTTTCTGGCCGATGAAACACGGTCCAGTTGTCATTTGGCCAGTATCATCTGGTCCAGACATCGTTTATAATCAATATTAAATGAGGAAATCGTTAATTAAGGCCGATATTAAGTGACCCGGTTGCCATTTTGGCCGATAGTATGTATACCGTCGTCATTTTCAGCCTGTATTACGTGATACAGTCGTAATTTTTGGCCGATATTATGTTTTGCGTCATAATTTACGGCCGAAATTACGCGCTCCGATCGTCATTTTCGGCCGATTTTACGTGATGCGATCGCCTTTTGAGGCCGATACTACGCGTTTTGGCCGGTCGCAATCGTTAGCGATTGTCATTTCGGCCGATTTTACGTGATGCGATCGCCTCTTGCGGCCGTTACTACCCGTTTTGGCCAATCGCAATCGTTAGCGATCGTCTGGAAATTTGCGCGAAATACTCGCTCGAACTTTCGAGTATTTTTTAAAACTTCGAGTCGAGTTCGAGTATTAAAATACCCGGCCGAAAACTCGAAGTTTCGAGTACTCGCACACCCCTACTTATATGTTACTTAGGAATATCAAGTTCGTCTTTGTCAAATTTATTTAAAGCCGATGCAATTTTTGTTACGAGTTGCAGTGTGTTGTAAAGTAATAAAATTTCATTAAGAATAATTAATTAGTAATTTTACTTAAAACAAAAGGATGACTTTATTTTGGAAGTTAAATATTATATTGGGAAGAATCAATATGGTTCAAAATTAAATTATTATTTGATGTCATCGTCCAAGGACATAATAGAAGACACAGGACGGTATAAAGTTCAACCCTCTCCACGACCAAGGAACTAGAAACGAAATGTTGTAACGCAGTCAATCGCATGCCATAGGTACGGGTGGATGTAAATGCGCGTTTCTGCCGTTGTATTTCCGAGATTTCTAATGTATACAGAAATCAGTTTAACTATAGTGAGTTTATGACAAATTAATAATATAAATTACTAAATTGAACATGGCGACGAGAAAGTCTACAGTTTTCTTTACTTTGTGCGTGGTAAAATAAGTACAATTTTTGCGGTGTATAAGTGAAAGCTGAAAAACTGCAAGTTAAGAACTGTTAAACGGAGTTGGCAAGGACATGAAAGTTACACACGTGTAGTTAAAAGTTTTAAGTTTCATAAATCAATTTCTACAGCGATTATAGGTCTAAGTTGATTATTTCACATGTTTAGAAAGAGTTTGATGAAATGTCGAAAACGTTTATTGGGAAGTTGGACGAATTTGATCCAGACCAGGAGTCGTCCGAGAACTACAATGAAGCATTGGTACAGTTTTTCAAGATTAATTCTATTAAAGACGAAAACAAAGTTTCTTTTTAATTTCAACAATGGTGCCTAATATTTATTCAATTGCTAAGAATTTGGTAGTTCCTAAAAGTCCAGTAGATGTGGGCCTATAGGAAATAACCAAAGTATTGAAAGAGCATTTTATTCCAAAGCGTAATGTAACCTATGAAAGGTTTCTCTTTTACAAAATAAACCAAAAAGAATGAGAGAGTATTTTTAATTATGCTGTACAGTTGACAAAGTTAGCCTCGACTTGTGAGTTTGATACATTTTTATATGCTGCTCTTAGAGATACGTTTCTTTGTGGATTACGGTCCAATACAATACAAAGCAAATTATTGTCGGAGGGTAGAACCCTCAAGTTTGATGAGACCCTAGAACTGGCATTGTTGATAGAAAATGCAGAAAGTAATGCTAGGTCCTTGCATCCAGATGGCTTTAGGAATAGTCATTCTGAAATTAATTTTATAAGATATCCTAACAATGCGAGGAATTTATCCACACACAAGAGTTCTAGGCCTAGTAGGTCATATCAAAGGAACTTACCCTAGAAACCGCAATGTTTCCGATGCGGAAAAGACCATGAGGGGAAACGTCGTCCCTATAACTGTATAACTGTAATGTATCTAAGAAGAGAGGGCATTTAGCTAAGGTGTGTTTCCAGAATAAATCTAGGAATAAGGTTAGGCCTAGAGCGAATTTTGTGATGAAGACAGTGAGGAGGATGAACCTCCCACTGATGAAGAGTGTTGCTCACTGGTAGGACAGGGTCGGATGAATATGAAATATTTACTGTAGCCTATGCAGACAATTTGAATAGGCCTAGGAATTTATAGCCAAAATGGTTGTAAATAATGTGCCATTGGACATGGTTATAGATACTAGAGCGGTTGTCACTGTTTTACTAGATAATGTATAATATAGTTAATTTATAAATAATGTGTCTAGCCTACAGAAAAGCAAATTGTGCCTTAAAACTTATACTGGGGAAAGTATTGAAGTTTTGGGTGAGTTTCAGACCAACATCAAGATGGAGGATGGCCAACAAAAGCGTTTACCACTCGTAGTGGTTAAAAGTGCCGCTAAAAATCAGCCTATACTCATGGGTCGCAACTGGTTAGAGGCTATTAGGCTGGACTGGAACCATGTAACACGAGACGGAGGCGATAGGTTCCTGCTCAACAAATTGTTCGGTAAGACTGTTCCGATTTCTGATAGTCCTAGTATAGAAGAACTTAAGGAGAAATATTCACAAGTTTTCTATGTTTCCTGTGGAGAAATCAAAAATGCCACTGTGGACTTAGTATTAAAAGATAAAGTAACTCCTGTATTTTGTAAACCGCATAATGTACATTTCTCTTTGCATCCCGCTGTCGAAAAGGAATTGGAGGACTTTTAGTTTAAAGGAATCGTTTATCCAGTTACGCAATTAGAGTGGAGCACTCATATAGTAGTAATAGTAAAGCCTAATAATTCTGTGAGAATTTGTGGAAATTTTAAGATTAGGTTGAATCCTTGCATTCATACGGATCATTATCCATTGCCAAACTCAGATGAAATATTTTCAAAAATCTCTGGTACAAAATATTTCACTAAGATATTATAGCGTCAGCCTATAATCAAATTAGAGTAAGCAAGGCCTCCCAGGAACTGCTGACCATAAATACGCATACAGGTTTGTTCCGATACACCAGGTTACCGTTTGGGATTTCCAGTGCGGGTTCCTTTTATCAGTCTGTAATGAACAAAATTGTAATGTGCCTAGAAAATAGTTTTTGTTACCTAGACGATATATTGAGTATTGGTAAAACCGAGCAAGAAATGTAATGTTCTGTTGAGGCTGTATTTAAGAGGTTATGTGCCTATGGTGTTAAGTTTAGTGCTTCGAAGACCGAGTTTTACAGAATTAGCATTAAGTTGTTAGGGCATGTTTTAGACCAAGAAGGTATTCGTCCCAGCCCTGATCTAACGGAGGCTCTTGTGAATGCGCCCCGACCAACTAACTTAACCCAACTACGGTCATTTTTGGGACTTGTAACCTATTGCGGCAAATCTTTGCCTAATCTTTCGACTCTTCTTTACCCTTTGCACCAGTTGTTGTTGCATCGCCTATTTTATTTTTATAAACTCCCTTTTCACCTCCCCGATATTTTTATTTTTTTGTACTTCAGTTTTTAGCGAATTTCCCCTATAGGGAAGAAGCTATTACCGTAGTCGGCATGGTAAGACCTAGGCCCGGGACCATGATAACTTTTCGTTTTGAGGTCCCTAGACCCCAAAAACACAATTCGTTCGAAACTGTATATATATATATATATATATATATATATGTGTCCGTGAGCACGATAACTCTGGTAAAAATTATCCGATTTTGATGAAATTTGGTATAAACGTGTAAAGCAACATTTATGACTTTAAGTTCGAAAACCAGCCAGATCGCTCTATTCGAAGAGGTATTTTTGGGGGGGGGTTTGTACCCCAAAAATGGGTTTTTTGAATTTTTTACGTATAATTTTGGAAATAGTCAAATTTTATTTTTTCCCATTGGATTCAGCTTAAAAAAACACACACTTTGGTATTTTGATCATTTCTCTACGTCAATTGGTGCTACCGAGATATTGAAAGTGCTAAACACAGTACGTTGTCTAATGTTATTCTTATGGAGGAAAATAAAAATTTTATATCTCGCTTATTTATGAACATATTCTGACGAAACTTGGTATACCGCTTTATCTGGTTGTGGACCATTGATATTTCCTCAAAAAAAATTTTTTGACAAAGGCTCCCGTAGCAGAAAACCTGCGCACTCAGCCCATGTTATTCTTATGGAGAATAAGTAACGTGTTATGAAAATAAATTATGAAAATAAATTAATGAAATTTGGTAAGTGACTTCACCTAGTTGAGTTATATTGATATTAGCATAAAACCCCATTTTTTTGTGTTCCTTGCTTCATCAAACCTGCATACTCAGCCGCCATGTTATTCTTATGGAGAATAATTAAAATGTCATAAATTGTTTATTTATGAATGTATATTGATGAAACTTGGTATGTAGCTTTATGTGGCATTAAGATAAATATATATGCATTGGAAATTCGCTAAGTACGCAGGTTTGCTGCTACGGGGGTATTTTATTTCTAAAAGCGAATCCAAAGTGTTACGTGTACCGATTTTGAGTCTCAATCCACACGCCGTTTACTACCCGACAGAGTTCCTCGAAGTACCAACAGGACCCGAACTATCAGCAAGTATATTTCGTTAACTTTGATTTAATTGTACATTAAACGTGTAAATGTAATTTTAATATTGTAAAATAATGTGGATTGTTATTTACTGTACTTCAGTTAATCTACCATTTATATACAGCCCATACAAAGGACGGGTACACAGCTAGTACAATATAAGGACTAGTCTACATAGGTGAGTAGCCTAATAGCTAAATAATAACTAATTATGTCAGGATTTATAAATAGTTTTGATCTTCTTTGTAAAAATCCTAAATGTTTCGACTCCTATGACGTTATTATACTGTATCATAAACATTTAAACAATGTTATAATCGACTTTAACAACAAGTAATGTTTGTTAGTGTAGTTTGTTAATAGTGCATTTCGTACAAGCTTCAAAGAATAAAATAATATACAATTTTCATTAGTTAAACCCTTGAGTAATAACCTGTACTGCAGTGCTACAAGCGCCCTGCCCCTCCATTTATCAATTGAGACTGACATTAAACACTTATGACAATCGCTTATTACAAATTAAACAAACGTTGATTTTACAAAAACTGCAGTTTATTAAATATTAAAATATGCAGTTAATTACATAAATATTATACTATGCACAAACACACAAAAGTATTATAACCATATACAAAGCACTTTGTTTTATTGTTGTAAATAAACATATAACTAGCCAAAAGAAACTCGGGGCAAAAAACCATGATTAGCATTTCTACTAGGATAGGACGATTTAAGGTTTATATTCCGATCACCTGAAAATTGCTTAGGTGTGATAATATATCAGAGGCACTGAGTAACTCGGAAACATTTTTATTCTTTTTGCAGGCCTTTGCAGCTTGTCCCAAGGCTCATGAACAAATCAAATATTACTGAGGAAATAATTCAAGAGGACGAGCCTGTCTGACGTGAACACCTTAGAGGCTTGTAGAGTGGTACATAATAAAGTAAGCAGAACCCTGACAAGACTGCTTGTTCTCTAGAATCTTAGCTTGTTCTTACAAAGCTAAGTGATTCATAAACATACACATTTGAGAACGTTTCTTTAAACTACTATCTCTCAAGTTATGACGTGGAAACAGTCTTATTGTTAATTAATTCTATTCGTTCACAATTTGAATATAATACTTTTAAAATTAACGTAATAATAAACCGGTGTACCATATTTATTTAGAGCTAAACGATATATAACTTAGGACAGATATTCGTTAAACATTTTTGGTTTGATGGAAACATCCCTTTATCACAATGGGGACTTACTTACTATCTAATCTGTATTGAAATCAATGTAATCACTGAAAGAGAATTTTATAAAGATAACCCCACACTCAATTTAGCTACTTTGTATCCGTGTTACCGCCGAAGTCAATAACCTCTCAAGGCATTGATGACAATACGGTCCCAAGCCCAACTTGGCTACATCCTGGACCACGATATATAACCAAACCGTCTATTGGGATTCAAGCATCCAAACTTGTTATTACAAATTATCATATGTAGTGTAAACAAACAAAATTGACTGGTTCGTAATGTGATTGTCACATCGCTTCTTAGATTTCTTTAAGAAAACTCGCATTCAAAAGTTGAAATTCCGTTAGGTTAAAATTTCGTGGTTCACTCAAAGCCATATTATTTCGTAACTTAATATTTCAGAGTATTTTAAAAACGCAGTACCAGGTTGGAGAAGCCAAAAAACGTTTTTAAGTAGGCCTAGAGAGGTTTTTCTCCATGAATTACTTCGATCATTTGCTAACTTTTCTCAATATTAGAGCCTGCCCAACTGTAATTTTAGCTCAGCGTTGTAAATTTAGGTAGTGTTTAAAAAATTATAAATATTTCCTAGAGACATAAATATACTTGAAATCGAACAGTAAAATTATAAGGTGATGCTTATAAGAACTCTTTGCTTTACACCATGTTATTTTTTTAGTATTCTTTTTTTTACACGCAATTAGTCTAGAAGACAAACTTTAATTTTTTGAGGTATTTTAATTTTGATATAATGGCTGAAGTACATGAAATAGATCTAAAATAAAGTGACGTAAAATTATAAAGAGGAGTCAAAAAGTTGTGTAAACATAAATACTACTTCAGAAAAGAAAATAAGGTTGAGGGTAAAATCTAAATACATAGCAATGCACCAGAGTCTGACTGAGTTTTCATCTAGTACTTGTGAATGGCGTGGTTAGCACAGAAGAAAACGTTAGGTTACTGATGATGAGTCGAACAGCACCCTACTGTGGTGTGTAGTGTGTAGTGACAGCTGTAGTAACGATGGTAATGTAGCAGGTCTTGCATCAAACATCATCCACGTTGCGTCGTATCCACGTCTGAACCAGCTACTTCAGACTCGCGAGTTTACGCTAGTACTAATACCAAAACTACTCTAGTACTCTAGTACTTTAGTTACAAGAGCACTTTAATCCAAGACGTTTGGAATAAGTTGTTTTCCTTGGATGTCATACAATTTAAAAAAGTATGTGTTAGAGGATAAATCGGTTTATAGATTTAAGGTTTGTTAAAAGATATAAAGGAATGTGTATATAAATACCCCCGTCGCAGCAAACCTGCGACCTCAGCGAATTTCCAATGTCTTAATACCACATAAAGCCGAATACCGGTACAAAGTTTGATAAAAATAAATTCACAAAAAAGCGATGAATACAATTTTAATTATTCTCCATAAGAATAACATTAGGGATGAGTACACAGGTTTGCTGTAACAAGGAACGCAAAATAATGGGGTTTTATGCAAATATCAATAGAACTAATCTAATTAAAGTCACATACAAAGTTACATTCATATACATTTATAAATAAGCGATATATAACATTTTAATTATTCTCCATAAGAATAACATGCGGACCGAGTACCTAGGTTTGCTGCTATGGGAACCATAAGTGAACATTTTGTTTGTTGTGCAAACATCAACAAACCACAACCAAATGAAGCCATATACCAAGTTTTGTTAGTTTATATTCATAAATAAGCGAGATATAAAATTTATTTTTTTCCATAAGAATAGCATTAGACAACTACTAGACAACGTACTGTGTTTAGCACTTGCAATATCTCAGTAACCAATTGACGTAGAGCAATGATCAAAATACCAGATTGTTTTTTTAAGCTGAATTCAATGGTATGACTAAATATTTGACTTGAATAAAAATTGCATGTGAAAACCCCAAAAACCCCATTTTGAGGAACAAAACCCCTCAAAAACCCCGCTTCGGATGGTGCGATTCGTCTGGTTTTCGAACTTGTTCAAATAAATGCTGCTTTACACGTCTGTACCAAATTTCATCAAGATCGGATCGTTTTTACGAGAGTTATCGTGCTTAAGGACACATAATTAAATATATAAATATATATACATACATACAAAATTTGAACGAATGGTGTTTTTGGCATCTGGGGGCCTCAAAATGAAAAGTTATTACGGTCTCGGGCTTAAGTGTTACCATGCCACCTACGGTAATAGCTTCTTACCTATAGGGGAAATTCGCTTAAAGGTAATTTTGTTTGAAATTTACTGGACATTTTAGTATGATTAGTTAAATCAAAATACTTGAACTAACGGTGCATAGATTGTAATGATATGTTATCTTATAATAGGCCTGTTAATTTTACAGCTAAAAGAAGTGAATTAATGTACCGTGTAGTAAAATCAAAATCATCATAAAAAAGAAACTTGTGTTGATATATAACACTAATACTCGCTTCGCTTACTGGGGGCTCCACTCCCAAGTCGCTGTTTGACCTCATTTTGAAGTGGTGTCTTATCAAGTAGTCCAGAACCCCCATAAGCCTACTTAGAAAACAGACAAATCAGTAGATATTTAAGTATAATACCATCCGTTTGGCCGCTAGAACTTTTTAAACAACACTAAATTTTAACTGTTTTCATCCGCCATTAAGAATTGTTTGAGGTAGTTAAAACTACAAAAAATTATGCTTGGGAATTTTGTCTGCGGTTAAAAGGTGCAAAGCACATGCATGCCAAATCTCACGTCCCTAGCTCACAATGGTGTCACGTGCATGTCCAATAATATGAATTCGTCCAGAACCCTCATTTCATTACTACTATGCTAAGAAAATGGTCATATCTAATGATATTTTGAGTTTCAGCGAATTCCATCTATAGGGAAGAAGCTATTAACGTAGGTCTCATGGTAAGACTGAAGTCAAAGACCATGATAACTTTTTGTTTTGAGGTCCTCAGATGCCAAAAACACCATTCGTTCAAATTTTGTATGTATGTATATATATTTATATATTTATTTATGTGTAACTTGAATAAAAAAGTCTAATTTCGATGTAGTTTGGATCTAATGTGTAACATGCATGACTTAAGTTCGAAAACCATAAAAATCGGACGATGAGAAGAGGGGTAAAAAAATCAGTTTTTGCACTTTTCACCCTAAAATTTTTAAACCACTCAATTTTGGTTTTGAGCATTTTATAGAGCTTAAAAAGCAAATAATATAGTATTTTAAATTATTAACCTAAGTTAGGTGGTTGTGGAGGAAATCGAAAAAACCTGCTCATAAAATCTCCCATGTTAATCTTATTGGAAAAACGTTTTTGCTTTCCCTGAGTTCATTTAAATGTAAACTTCACATTTGCTTTTACCAATCTGTTCAGTTCTACAAAACAATAACTTTGGTGTTCAAACTGTGATTGTACGCCTAACCGTTGCTGAGATATTCAAAGTGCTAAACACAGTACGTTGTCCAATGTTATCCTTAAGAAGAATAAATAACATTTGATATCTCGATTATTTATGAATGTATGTTGATGAAACTTGGTATGTGGCTTCACGTAGTACTGGTATATTGATATTTCCACAACAAATTGATTTTTTGTTGAATATTCCCGTAGAAGCAAACCTGCGTACTCAGCCCCCATGTTATTTTTATGGAGAATAAGTAAAGTTTTATATCTCCCTTAATTATGGACATAAATAAAAAACTTAGTATGTAGCTTCATCTGGTTGAGTTATATTGATAATTGCACAAAAACATATTTCTTATTTTTCTTTTTGCAGCAAACCTGCGTACTCAGCCCTAATGTAACTCTTATGGAGAATATATAATATGCTACAAATCACTTATTTATTTATGTATTTTCATGAAACTTGAGAAGAGGCTTTATGTGGTAGTGAGAAACATATTCATGCATAGGAAATTCGCTAAGTACGCAGGTTTGCTGCTACGAGGGTATTTCATTTTCAGACAGGTTTTGGTAATAAAAACTGGTCATACGTATGCTTCTATTTACTAAGTGTTATGTAGACAAACTGCGTGTCCAATTTTAGGCCTCCATCGAGTTTTTTTTGACGTGGTAAAAATTAAAAACCGCCACAAAATCTCGAATAAATTCCGAAATTTGAAAATCTAGTGCCTACCTAAGGGTGAAGGAGACGAGATACGACAAAATGGCATAGGACCAAAGTTGTATTTCGTATCTCAAATCAGTAGGTCGTGGTGGTCACCGATTTTCGATAAGAATATCAGTTTGTACGCTAGAATTCATATAAGGCAACACTAAATTTTAATTTGTCTTTATTCGCCATTATTATTTTTGTTAGAGAGTTAAAACTGAAACAAGTGAGATTTGGGAATTTTCTCTGAGGTTAAAAGTTACAAAGCGCATGCATGCCAAATCTCACGATCCTATCTCAAGTATATATGGTGTCACGTGCATGTCAATTTATATAAATTG
This sequence comes from Allygus modestus, assembly GCA_963675035.1. Taxonomy (NCBI): domain Eukaryota; kingdom Metazoa; phylum Arthropoda; class Insecta; order Hemiptera; family Cicadellidae; genus Allygus; species Allygus modestus. The sequence goes on from OY776112.1 coordinate 63,386,592, forward strand.
GCCCAGAATCATTATATCATTACTAATTATTTTAAGAAAACGGTAAAATCTAAAGATATTTTCAGTTTTTAAATCTCCGACAGGTTTAAGTAATAAAAACTGGTCATTTGAATGCTGCTATTTACTAAGTGTGATGGAAAAAAACTGCGTGCCCAATATTAGGCCTCCATCGAGTATATTAACGTGGTAAAAAATTAAAAACCGCCACAAAATCTCGAAAAAATTCCGAAATTTGAAAACTCTAGCACTACCTAAGGGTGAAGAAGACGAGATACGACAAAATGTCATGTGACCAAAGTTGTAGGTCGTCTCAATTTAGCTGGTCGTGGTGGTCTTCGTTTTTCAAAAGGACCACCCGTTTGCCCGCTAGAGCTCAAACAAAAAAAGCACTATTTTGGACTTGTTCAAAATTTCCTCAATTTTGAATTTTTTTGGGAGGTTAAAATTTAAAATAGTAATTTTTGGCGATTTTCCTGGGAGTTACAAGGTAAAGCTACTTGTATGCCAAATTTCAGGTTTCCAGCTCATCTAAAAGTGCTCTAGAATTTGTATACCTTAGTGAGTCAGTGAGTGAGTGAGTTAAACATAGGGCTGTATAAATATTACACTGTATATATTATGGACTCGCTTCGCTCGCTGGGGGCTCCGTCCCCAGACCCCTGTAGGGGCCTGCGCCCCCAGGTGGCTATTTGGTACCATTTTTATGTGGTGTCATATCATGTGACCGAGAACCGACATATTACTACTACTGCTTTTGCCAAGAAAACAGACAGAAAACCAAAATTACTATGTATTTGGGTAACCACAAGCCTTCTGCAACAAATATAGCATGAATTATAAGGGTTTTTACCCTTGGTGGAGCGTTAAATAAGAAATATACCCAAATAAACAGCAAACAAATTGACAAAAGTTCAAAGTTTTTTATTTGTTTGGGAAATTTAAGTAATATAATCTATGCGTATGACTGCTGCTAAATACTCATTGTAATGTTTAAATACTGTGTTACAAATATTAGGCCTCTAAGTTTAATATGAGATCGACAAACCATTGAAAACCAAGTATAATTCTTGAAAAATAGCTGAAATTTAGAAAATCTAGCGCTATCTAAGGGTGAAGGGGTTGAAATACGGCAAAAGGTCATAGGAACAAAGTTTTGGATCCTCCAAAATCCGTGGCACATGGTGGTATTAGTTTTTTGAAAGGACAATCTGTTTGGCCGCTAGAGCTAAAAAACACCACATATTGATTATTTATTCGGAATTAGTTTTTTTTAATAGTTCAAACTATGATTAGTAGGATTTGGGAATAGCGTCAGGGGTTGAAAGGCACACTACAAATGCATGCATAATCTCACGTTCATAGCTCAAGTGTAAATGGTGTAGCGTTCATTCAATTAGTAGCAATAGGTCCAGAACCGTCATTTTCTACCTACTTATATCAAAGTAAACGGTAAAATCTAAAAGTAATCAAAAGTGGTGATAGGACTGCTGCTATTAACTAAGCGTGATGTGGACATACTTCGTGAACAATATTAGGCCTCCATCAAATATATTAACATGATAATAAATTAAAAACCACCGACAAATCTCGGAAATAGGCCGATATTTGAAAAATATAGCGCTACCTAAGGGTGAAGGAGGCGAGATACGACAAAAAGTCATAAGACAAAAGTTGTAGATCGTCTAAAATCCGTGTCAGCTGGTGGTCTCAGATTTTTAATAGGATTATCCGTTTGGCTGGCAGAGCTATTTTAGAAAGACATTACCTGAGTAGGTCGGCAAAGCAGTTTCTTAATTATAAGTCAATCACGTTTTAAATTTTTTTGAGAGATTCAAATAGTAAAATATGTTAGTTTAACAACCGTTTTATAAAGGGAAACATATTGTGTGCCAAATATCAAGCTTGTTAATACTAAATTAAAGTGAATGGTGTCACGTTCATGTCCAATAATATTAATTGGCACAGAACTCTCATTTCATTACTACTTATACTAAGGAAGCGGTGAAATCTAAAGGTATTTAAAGTTGTTGATATTCCGACAGGTTTAAATAATCAAAACTGGTTATATGACTACTGCTATTTACTAAATGTGGTGTAGACATAGTGCGTGCCAAATATTATGCCTCCGTGAAGTATATTAACGTGATAAAAATGGAAAACCACCACAAAATCTCGAAAATATGACGAAATCTTAAAAATCTAGCGCTACCTAAGGGTGAAGGAGATGAGATACGAAAGTCATAGGTCCAAAGTTGTTGATCTTCTAAAATCCGTGGCACGTGCTGGTCTCAAAATTTGTATAAGATCATTCGTTTGGCTGCTAGTGCTATTTAAAAAATACATTACCTGAGTAAATTGGCAAAGTAGTTTGTTAATTATGAATCAATCAGGTTTTGCATTTTTTTAGGGGTTTAAATAGTATAATATGTTATTTTAACCACCGTTTCATGAATAAAAATGTGTAAACATATTGTGTGACAAATATCAAGCCTTTAAATACCAAATTGAAGTGATATAGACCAGGAATAATACATTTGATAGCAAAATTTTCAAACGGCACACATAACGAAAACACCGACATTTTTGACCAATCAGGAATATATAAATTGACATGCAAAGAATTCCCAAAGTATTACGTTGGGCAAACTGGACGTAATTTCAAATGTAGATATAAAGACCATGTTCAACCTATAAAATCAAATAATCAAACAACACAAAAATCTAAATTTGCTGATTATATTTTAACTACAGATCACAGTTTTGGTACACTGCAAGAAAGTTTAGAAGTTTTGTCTATTGAAAAGAATGGTGATAAAATCAATGCCAAAGAAGAGCTTCACATTTACATGAATTATTCAGGAGACAGTACTAATATACTAAACATAATGAAGGCGCAACAAAAAATCCAATCTATGAAACAATCAAAAAATTCAAAAGTAGTTAATCATATTTGGATCGATAATTTAGCAAATGTTAACAAAATTATCATACTGTTTTGTTTATTAACATTTTATTTAATTTTAAGTTTAAGGCTATTAGCTGCACTGTGATCATGAGGTAAACCTCGAAACACGTGTCAGTTAATAAAAAAGGAATTTTTAAGGGCACTCTGGTAATTTTCTTTTAAAAATAATAATAAAAGTAGCCCTATGCAGTGAACTAAATAATATATATATATGTGTGTGTGTGTGTGTGTGTGTGTGTGTGTTTGCACTCTAGCGGCCACATCTTTTGTCCGATTTACTTCAAATTTGGTAGGGACGTTCCTTTCTGTAATCAGTTGGACAAGTTTGTTGGGCAAAACAATCAGAAAACTCTAAACCCCTTTTTTGGGGATTAAACTTTCAAATTTTGGGTTTTTGGGCCCAAAAAGGGTCAGAAAAGCCCCGGATGCAAAATTAATGCATGTAAAAAGATGGGAATTAGTGAGGCAAAAGTTTTAAGCCCTCTCTCGTCATTCTAGCATAAATATTTACCGGGTTATTAAAGAAAATGTGTATCGGCTAAACACAGTACGTTGTCTTATGGGGGTTTTACACTAGAAAAGCCTGTTATTCCTTTATTAGAGTACCTTTATCATCCCCAGCAACCCACGCCTACTTTCAAGCCTGCCCGGACCTTCTCCTAACATTATAATGCGCAAAATTGTATTCCCATCTTTGCAGGTAAATGAAACCTGGAGCATCAGAACAGCCAAAAAATCACTGTTTTCAGATTTCAATAAAAATTGGAATACATGTATGTTTTTACACAGGTTTTGGGTTTCAAAGTTTTTATGTGGAAATTCACTTCCCTCACTTCCGCGTGCTGCGTGGGAACTCGTTTTTATAATTCAGACTAATTAAGGTAATAATTGCGTTAGTAAACAAGAAGTGAAGAATGCAGTTAGGTCTGACGCACTAACTTAGTGCACGCACATATAAAACATATTCTGCCCAGACTGAAAATACAAATTTCTACTGATGGAACTCTTATGTTATAGAGAGCATCGTTGCAAGTGACTCGGTCCATCCATCACTTGAGGCTGGCACTGTAGTCTGGCGTCAATTACTTGTTACAAACAGATCACAACATTATTCACTTATTTGGGACTCTGCTAAACAAAATGGGGTTCTTATAGTTTTAAGAGCGATTGATTTTAATCAATGGCCATTTAAATTTGTATGCAGGTGAATTCCATGTTGCAGCTTAGGAACCTAAATATTGTACAAATTCTAGGGGTTTTTGCTGCTTTACTTTAAAGATTATTTGGAAGACATTGGGGTTTCGTGGATAAAACTTGTAAATACAAGTTAAAGAGTTTGTGGCATTCAAAGTCAAATTAATACTAGTCTTTAGATCTAATATGCTTTAAAGTAACCAAACAGATAAAAGTTACAGAATTATAAAAATTAAAGTGTAACTATGAAAAAACAAACAAAAAACCGTAGTTAAGTAGAAAGGGATTTTTCAATGAGACTCTGTTAGTAAACTTATGCTTTGGAATAATAAATAAAAAAAACGCAACGTCACAAATTAATCCTTTTACTTGCTGACCAGTGACTTTCTTCAATAAATTAAGAGATATAAGATAAACTTAAACTGCAAATATGTTTACACTGGTATTAAATTTACTAGTGGTTCCCCCACCGGTTAAACGCGGGAGCATTTCTGGATGAGTGCAGATTTATAAAATAAAAAAATAAGACTTCATATTTTAATTAGATAATTATAATAATTTATGCCATAGTGGGGGATATTTATTCTACTCACTACGATTATTTTCATGGCATCAATGTTGAGTTACATTACGGATAAACAAATATATAAAATGTTTAAAATCCTTTGTTATATGATTGTTTTCATATTAATTTGTTTACTTTGATTTGTTTATTATTTTCAAAGCCATTAAATTGAATATTTACTTTGGATAACTAACTACAGTTTATTTTTTAATTTAAAATAAATTCATTAAATTTAAAGAATTGTGAAATATGAATATAACCCCCGCTTATGAAACAATCAGTTATAGCTGTAAGTTAATATTAATAAAAATTTAATTATATTAAATTTATTAATTATTTATATTTAATATTATATATTTATAAATAGTAGCTACAACTGATACAAGACACAGAAAACCCCTCGGGCGGTACGCGCGCACTTAAAGATTTGACCCACTGAATTAAACAATAAATGAATAACTAACAATCCTTTTCCTTTTAATTTTAATTTCCTTTTCCTTTTCCTTTTAATCCTTTTAATTTTCTTCGATAGTCGTGATGCTGGTTCTGGATAGTAAGGTGCCTGAGGACTCGGGTTTCCCTAGTTAGGTTGACCTCTCCCTCGTAGTTAAAGTGATAAACAGACACCCAGACTTTATAATTTCGTTCGAAACCTTCCCTGAGCGAATAATTATATTTGCTCATTTGATAATATGTTATATTTATATTGACACTTTCAAAGATATTTATTTTAGGTTTAGTCTGCAACCAACATTAAAATTTGTTATCATTGCAATACTCTTACATACATTCATAAACAAATATTAAATGTAGCTAATCCACTGAAATTTTGTAATTATTAATTCTAGTGAAAATTAATTGGTTCGTGATGTTTATAAAACATATTAATAAATAAATACATCTAAAGTTTATGCACAAAAAAGACTGAAAATGAGTTCATCAAATACCTGCTAATTCAAAGGTTTGTATTTATCCTGTATCCAACTATACTAATTTTGAAATGGTTATGTGGTGTTAATTCAAAAACCAAATATAATAATGCATATGAATAAAATGTCTGAACTTGCATTTAAGTTTCCAAAATTCTAATTCTAACTAATACAGGTCCAGACATAATTCAGCACTTACAGTGCTGTAATGCACATTATCCTGATGTATTTCCTGATAACTCTTGGGTCTCACATTACTGCGGTCTGTGTTATAGCTTTCTGCATATCTTAAAGTTTATTGCTGAAGCTCAACACTACATCGCAGTTATAAAACAGTAATGATGTTCTGCCGTAGCACTGCTGAAAACACATAACCGTCTCATTTAAGACGCTTTCAGTAAACATAAATAAAGTAAAGGTGATATTTTATGAGTGTCATTATTGTGTTGTTTTGAGAAATAATACTTTCTAAGAGAATAGCTATATTAAATATGCTATATATGTTTTTTTAGAAACTGAGAATAATATGGTATTACTATATACTCAACGCAACGAGAGCTAGTGGATGTTAAAGATAAACTTTATCATGTTATTCTACGAACCAAGTGTGGCCAGAAATATACTAAAACCATTATAGAGCGTAAGATTGCAAGTGCTTTATTTATTTCGCCCAGGCAAATTTTTTAAAGTACTTAACGCTTCATAATTAAAGTTGCAGGGTTAAAATAATTTCTTATAAAAAATAGCTATAATTGAATATAATAATTCGATTTAAAAACTTTATAGCTATTAGATTACAAGATATAATTTTATTTGTACCCATGATGGATTGACACTACTTTAAATTTAAATGGAGACACAGACATATATATCTCAATTAGTTTATGTATTGGGTTATATTAATAATAATTTTCATCAATTATGTTTCTGCACTTCTGGTTCTCTAAACAAACAATCGTATTTTTAGTGCAAAGATAAAAATATACAGCTCAACTAATACAAAATTTCTAAATGGTACTACCTATAAAAGTATCAATATTTTATTTTATGAAGACAAATAGTTTTATTTATCCCAGTAGTAAAATAAGGATGATTAATTTTCATTTTGAATAATTGCAGAAAGTGATTAAGACCAAATAAAATATCTAAGTTTTGTAAATTACAAATTCTCGAAGGGGTGAAGAATGCTGCGGTGGAGCCCCTTCTCAAGCGAGCTAATCCGATAAGAAGCGACAACTTCCGCAGCTGTTATTGATGTTTTCTTGACAAAAACCTTTATAATTTGTTGAACAGTCTTTGCTCTGTGGAACTCTTTGTTTATACCAAACCCGACAATAATATTGCAATACTTGTAAGTGTCTTTTTGGACCACTTACCTTTTACCTCTAACAATGAATTAATGTAATAACCTTTTACCTCTAACAATGAATTAATGTAATATTATTATGTGGGAAAGGTTTTATTATACCGTGGATTGTTGTATGGCCTCAGATATCTTAAGCCCAGGAAACGTTTCATACTTACTTACTTGTTTACTATCCTCTTCTCACCGACTCTCCTCTAGGAGAGCACTGGAGGCGTCGAAATGGCTACGTTGTAGTCATTTATGGGGTTGGGTACTAAGGTACATATCTGAGGGCAGTTGTGGGTTCTAAGAATGGTTAGTGGGGTTCATGAAATTTTCCAGGTCAAAGAAGCCCTCGTTGATCAAAAACAACATCACCATGGAAAACAACAATGGATTATTCTATAACTATTCTGATGCATCCATTCTGATTAAGATCTAGTCATATCGCTTAGTACCCACAACATTTTTAATACTATATTTTTTAAGATGTACAATGTGTTTTATTCGTGTGTGTGTTTTAATTTTGCACTATAACAAAAGCTGTTGTGAGCTTTGTTAACCTGTGTCAACGCAACTGTACTGCGCTGATTCAAACCGCGTTTCACCAGTATCCCAGTTCATTTTAGAGTGAGATATTGGTGATGCACGTTAGGCCATACATTGTGTGGTTCAACGTGGTGCTATGGTGTGTCATATCTGCCGCCATTAAAACCCTCTGCCGCCATATATAGTGCAGGAGGATAACATATACTTGTTCCCGTAGTTCTGTGACTGACGATTTATTCTACAGGAAATATTTGCACGGAGTCAAAGACTTTTTTTACTTTAGCTGAGGATGTCGAAATTCTACCACCCAAAAAGGTAGAAGGCGCGAATCAAATTTTAGCTTGAAGTGTTCCATAACATTTACGAGGCAGCGATGTTTAAACTCTGGAGGTTACATACCGTTGTACGGATATTCTAAAAAGATTTGGATGAATTCAAAATTCACTTACAAAGTCAGTTAGTGGTGGATTTCTTATTCTCATATCTGCTTCAGACAGGAGGTGCATACTAAAATAACAAGAAAAATACCCCCGTCGCAACAAACCTGCGTACTCAGCGAATTTCCGATGCATAATTTATGTCTTAATACCATATAAAGCCGCAAACCAAGTTTTTAAATATATTCACATATAAGCGATTTTAATTATTCTCCATAAGAATAACATTGGTAATGAGTACGTAGGTTTGCTGAAACAAGAACAGAAACAATTGGTTGTTATACAAATATAAATAGAATTTAACTAAGCGAAGCCACATACTAAGTTTCATCAATATTCAATCATAAATAAGCGCTATATAACATTCTAGTTATTCTCCATAAGAATAACATGGGGGCTGAGAAAGCAGGTTTGCTGCAACAAGGAACAGAAAAATTGGTTTTTATATAATTATCAATAAAACTCAACCAAGTGAAGCTTTATACAAAGTTTTTTTAATTTATGTTCATAATTAAGGGAGTCATTAAATTTTACTTATTCTCCATAAGAATAACATGGGGGCTGAGTACGCAGGTTTTCTGCTTCGGGAATAATAAAAAAATAAATTTTTTGTGCAAATATAAATATACTAGTACTACGTGAAGCCACATACCAAGTTTCATCAACATACATTCATAAATAATCAAGATATAAAATTTTAAATATTCTCTATAACGATAACATTGGACAACGTACTGCGTTTAGCACTTTGAATATCTCGGCAACGGTTGGACGTAGAATCACAATTTAAACACCAAAATGATTTTTTTGTGGAACTGAACAGATTGTTAAAACCAAATGTGAAGTTTACATTAAAATAAACTGAGGAAAAGCCAAAAACCTTTTCCCCTTAAGATTAACATGGGAGATTTTATGAGTGGGTTTTTTTGGATTTTCTCCGCAACCACTTAACCTAGGTTAATAATTTAAAATACTAAATTATTTGTTTTTTAAGCTCTATAGCATGGTCAGAACCAAAATTAAGTTTTTTTAAAACTGTAGGGTGAAAAATGCAAAAAAACTGATTTTTGGAAAATTTAAAACCCCCATAAACCTTCCTTCCCATGGTCCGATTTTTCTGGTTTTCGAACTTAAAGTCATGAATGTCATTTTACACATTTGAGCCAAATTCAATCAAAATCAAACGTTTTTTACTCAAGTAATCGGTTTAACGAACACACACACACACATACACACACACACACACACACACATATATATATATATATATATATATATATATATATATATATATATATATATATATATATTTCTTGCAGTATAGATGTTTAAACATAGTAGGATTAATACATTTTGTATACAACTTGTACACGAAATACCCATTCATATTATTGAGTCCGCGTTAAAAGTTCAAATAGTTTTCTCAAACCCATAACTCTCTGAAGCGGTTTAGTTATGACTAAAAGCCCTCATGCTACCATAATTTAAAACACTAACTTGTTATTTTACAAACATTGTTTTAGATTTATAGTTTAGCTTAGGTTTTCCTTGCTTTAACATCGGATCAACTAGTATTATTGAAAATAGTTCTTTCATTCCGAAATTATAGGTGGACTTATAGGTAACTTAGGTTTAATGGACGTTTTACAGCGGTATTTAAACCCCACATTTCAAAACCATTGACTCGGTAGGATAAGTATTTAGTTTTAATAAATGTTGGATTAAGGAACATTTTTTTGCTTTATAGATTTATTTACTCTTTTAAATTTATAATACAAAGATTTTTATATAACTTGTATGAAAGTAAAAGTATTTATTTGTATGGTGTAAAGGTAAAAGTATTTTTAAAATGGAAATTATACAATTATATAATTAAATTAACCAAAGTTTAAATGGGTCAATATGCAGTAACCAAACAAGCAAATATTTCCGAGTGCAATAATGTTCTTCATTGCATTCGCCTTCGTATTGTGCCTCAACTAGACTATCCGTTAATTTTATTCTAAAACATTTTGTCATTAAACGTTGAGCACTTATTTTAGCGAATTTCCCCTATAGGGAAGAAGCTATTACCGTAGGTAAGACTTAAGCCCGAGACCATGATTACTTTTTGTTTTGAGGTCCCCAGATGCCAAAAACACTATTCGTTCAAATTTATATATGTATATGTATGTGTCCGTGAATGCGATAACTTGAGTAAAAAACGTCAAATTTCGATGAAATTTGGCTCAAATGTGTAAAATGACATTCATAACTTTAAGTTCGAAAACCAGAAAAATCGGACCATGGGAAGGGGGGTTAATGGGGGTTTTAAATTTTCCTAAAATCAGTGTTTTGCATTTTTCACCCTAAAAATAAAAAAAAACATAATTTTGGTTTTGACGATGTTACAGAGCTTAAAAAAAACAAATAATATGGTATTTTGAATTACTAACCTAGGTTAAGTGGTTGCGGAGAAAGTCCAAAAAACCTACTCATAAAATCTACCATGTTAATCTTATGGGAAAAATGTTTTTTTGCTTTTCCTCAGTTTATTTTAAAGTAAACTTTACATTTGCTTTTACCAATCTGTTCAGTTCAACAAAAAAATCATTTTGGTGTTTAAATTGTGATTCTACGCCCAACCGTTGCAGAGATATTCAAGGTGCTAAATACAGTACGTTGTCCAATGTTATCCTTATGAAGAATAAATAAAATTTGATATTTCGATTATTTATGAATGTATGTTGATGAAACTTGGTATGTGGCTTCACGTAGCTCTGGTATATTTATATTTGCACAAAAAATTGATTTTTTGTTGATTATTCTCGTAGCAGCAAACCTGCGTGCTCTGCCCCCATGTTATTCTTATGGAGAATAAGTAAAATTTAATGACTCCCTTAATTATGAACATAAATTAATAAAACTTGGTATGTAGCTTCATTTGGTTAAGTTATATTGATAATTGCATAAAAACCCGTAATTTTGGTTCTTTGTTGCAGCAATCCTGCTTACTCAGCCCCCATGATATTCTTATGGAGAATACCTAAAATGTTATATGGTGCTTATTCATGTTTGAATATTGATGAAACTTGGTATGTGACTTCGCCTAGTTAAATTCTATTTATATTTGCATAATAAATAATCGTTTTTGTTCCTTGTTTCAGCAAACCTACATACTACCAGTGTTATACTTATAGAGAATAATTAAAGTTGATTATATTTGAATATCTTTGTATGAAACTTGGTATGTGGCTTTATGTGGTATTAAGACATATATTATGCATTGGAAATTCGCTGAGTACGCAGGTTTGCTGCGACGGGAGTATTTTAATTTCCATGGAACTTAAAAATACCCCCGTCACAGCAAACCTGCATACTCAGCTAATTTCCAATGAGTATATAATGTAACACATTAAAACACTCAACAGGATTCATAAGAAATATATTCACATACAAGCGATATTTAAAATATTAATTATTCTCCATAAGAATAACATTGGGGATGAGTACGCAAGTTTGCTGCAACAAGGAACATAAAATAGTGGTTTTTTATCAAAATATCAATAGAGCTCATCTTAGTGAAGTCACCTACAAAGCTTCATCCATATAAATTCATAAATAAGCGAACATAACAGTTTAATTATTTTCCATAAGAATAACATGGGAACCAAGTACCTAGGTTTGCTGCAACGGGAACCATAGACGAAAACCTTTTTTCACAAAAAACAATAAACCACAACCAGATGAAGCCATATACCAAATTTCGTCAGTTTATATTCATAAATAAGCGAGATATACAATTTTATTTTTTCTCCATAAGAATAAAATTAGACAACGTACTGTGTTTAGCACTTTCAATATGCCAGTAACCAATTTACGTAGACAAATTATCGAAATACCAAATTGTTTGTTTTTTAATGATGAATTAAGTGACAAAAATTAAAATTTGATTTAAATAAAAATTTGATGTGTAAACCCCAAAAAACCCATTTATTGATAGGTCGATAATAGCTTCTTCCCTATATGGGAAATTCGCTAATAATAACGATTCTATATATTTAAGGGAATATTTGTGCAAGAGGAGAACAATTACTGGATCTCGGAGTTCTGTGAAGGCAATTTCTTCTAAAGACTATTCTTTTAATATAGAATACTAGCCGACCCGTTGCAGCTTCGCCCGCGTAGTTATGGGAGTTGTGTGTGCTGCATTCTGTGGTTAGCCCGTGGAACTACTACAGATCAAGATCAGCTGTTTGAATTTTCATCAGCTCAAACCAAAGTGAATGCCCATAAGAAATGCATGGGAACTTTGGGACCCAGTGGGGCGGAACAAAGGGGGAATTTCGTAATACCGTTTCTTAGCAAGCACCTAGGGCTAAAGAGGAAAATATATGTAAAATGTCAACTCCATAGGCCTTATAGTTATGGAGATTTCGTGATAGGTTGGTCAGTCAATCAGTCAGTTAGTGGTATTTGAATTTTATATTTAAAATATTATTACTAACCTATTTATGAAAATGTGTTTTCTTCTTGCAAACATATTAAATTCATACAAATGTGATGAATAGTCTGAAAAGATTTAAGGTGTAAAAATTGCATAGATACGGAGGAGTGAAAAGTAGTAACCAATTGTCGGTAACTCTATTTTAAATAAGACCCTCAACGTTTGTTGTTTGTTCATAAGGATAACAAGGAGATTAGTTTTAATCTTGTTCCCTAAAGCGGCTGCTCGAAAAACATATTTATCAGTGTAACATAAGGTAAAACAACCTTGCTTGAACATCGGATAAACTAGTATTATTGAAAATAGTTCTTTTATTCCGCAATCATAGGTATTATATTTGCCTTTAAACAGAGTTTTAATTTCGAATGAAAAATTTCAATTCAAAACGTAATTCAACTTTAAACTACATGCGAAATATTATAGTATGGTGACGAATTGACTGACTTTTTCCTAAATGCTAAATAAGGAGAAATTTTAGTTTTGCTTGGACATTGTCGATATAACAAAAACAGCCAGTGTAAAATTAAATTTGGACTGTTTGTTTTATTCAAGAGTTTTAATGGGCAGGCCTAAAGCGTTTTGGCCCAACTGTACTCTAGGGGCCATCATTTTAGAACCGTAAACCCTACTTGTGTTGTGCAAACATCGTGAGACCTAATTTGGCAAGAAAAGGCTAAGAGTTTTATTAAATGAAAATAAGTACCTGGTAAACATAATACAGAAATATGAATGAATAAAGAGATTAATTGTAAAATGATTGTTTCTTTAAATACGTAGTTCTTTGTTTAATCTCAGAAGCCGAAATTCCAAACATTAGGTTGCTACACAAACATACGTATTCTTTTGAATATATAATAATATTTAATTTTATATCTTCCTTTTTTGGTCTGGAATATACCAACTAGACCATTCCGCCCTTGGGCCTTGCGTTTGGCAAGGTAAAAATAATACTAAGGAAAGGTGCTAAATAATACTGCGGCTTACGTTAGAAACTGAAATATTCTGGCGATATTTAAATCTTAAGTACAGTTGGTTTAACCTTCGTATATAAAAGGCTAAACATAATTACTTTTTTAAGGACGACACTAATTTTATTCAAAAAAATAACTGCACGGGCTTTGAAACTCTCAAGTTTAACCATATTGATTAGGTATTTCGATAAGGTTAAACAACTACGTGGAGTATTGACTGGTGAAGGGGGAAAAACTTAAAAATGCAGCTGAAACCAATATATTATAAATACAGCTTTCAATATTAAAAAAACTACAGCCTTCAAATTTATACTTAATTAATTTCTAACAATGCAAGTCAACATAGGCACAAATTTTAATCTAACTTTTTCTTTAACGGGTTAACCTACATTAGGGTAGTTCAGGAAATCCCCAAAACAATCAAATGATAAATGTGTACAATTAATATAACTGTCAGATAACAAAGTGTTTATGAGAATTAACTTGGATGCACTGGGTTGGATTAGCAATTACGTTGTCGTGTTTTATATTCTGTCCGTTGTTAACTAATTGTTATGTTATATGACAAATAATGAGTAATGTTGTCTCAGATTGGGATATAATACTAATTCACCATGTTTATTCACAAGAACATAGTAATGATTTACTTAAACATTTCAATTTAAATCCTTAAAAGCAGTAACAAAAGATTAGACACCACTAAAGTACTGTAGCTAACTAATCTTTATGATTCTGAAATAATATTTTCATAGATACAATAGTGTATAATTATATTCAAAACCAACAAAATTCATAAGATTTACAGTTAAAACCAATTATGTTTGAGGGAGCAGCATAGAGTATTGTGATTCTAGGTTAAAAGTCTCTTTAAAATAAATCCAACAATGTTGTTTTTGCATATAATGACGTAGGAGAAGGCGGCACCGGACCCTTATTCCCAGCAGAGAACTTGTTGTGTGGAGATAGATAAAAGTGTGGAGTAACTATTCGTTCTATTCCCAATATGAAAAATCTGTCAAAAATTAGAGTCATTAATTACTTGTTAAAATGATCACAATACGCATAAGTTTTAATTGCAAAATGTTAAAAGAATATCCCAGATACTTCGTGTACTGAAAAAAAACAGAAATATTATTTGCTTATACCGGATGACCCATAAAAGTCCCCCCCCCTCTTAATTTTTGAACGACTGTAAATTTTCAAACAATCTTCGGAAAATGTCTTTATCATAATTAAAAGTATATTTCAAAAGAAAGTCATGTTAAAATCTTTTGTATTTTTGTCAAGAGGTGAATGGAGTCCTTGGAAAAAATAAAGAAGGTTTTAAAATGACTTTCTTGGACTTTAAAATGTCTTTGATCAAAGGTATGATCAAGTCATAGTTGGATTTGACTCCTTTGTATCTGATTTCTGTTAAGGAGGCGAATCTTAACAGTTTCAATCAAAAATTAATACATATTTTGCTTACCATAACATTTTATAAATAAACGTAGAGAGGTCTAGTTTGCGGCATTAATTTTATTTTTTATCCTCTTTAAAATGATATTGCAACTTGTTAGGGGTTGCTATTTAAAAATAAAAACTACCCCGAGCAAACCCTATTCAGGGGTAAGGGTTGAAACCCTTAATCACTCAAAAAAATACTTTGACTTATGCTAGTGACATTTATAAAAGATTTTTTGAAAATTTATAGTCGTTCAAAATTTAAGAGGGGGGTACCTTTATGGGACACCCGATATACCTGAAAACAGACAGCCCATAATTAGCTTACCTTCAAGGAAATCTAAAGTTTAATGTGGGATATGGGAGTTCTATTGGGATCTATTGTGAAGTAAACAAAACATAGTAGAAGAAGAAGAAAATGTAGGTTAAATCAGATAATGTACCGAGTTTGAGATCCATTCGGAAACAGTTCTAATTGGGCTAACATATAAAATTAATGTAGTAAAACACTTCCTGT
The DNA here is from genome assembly GCA_963675035.1 of Allygus modestus. Lineage (NCBI taxonomy): Eukaryota > Metazoa > Arthropoda > Insecta > Hemiptera > Cicadellidae > Allygus > Allygus modestus. The sequence goes on from OY776112.1 coordinate 63,401,993, forward strand.
GGAAATGAGTATGTACCTAATCAATCCAATTACGTATTAAGATTTTAATATAATAAACCATATATATATATATATGTATATATATATATATATATATATACAAATATTGTTTGGTGTGTTATGTTAAACTTAAATACTATACTACGAGTATGGAGGTATTCAAAATGTGAGGTATTGCAAATAGAAAAGTTGATAACAACATTATTTTTTAGAAATAAAGATACCAAGAGACATAAAAGAGCTGGTTAGAAAAGGCCATTGCTTTTATAGCACCGAAATAAACGGAAATTTAAAAGCAAATATTAAAGAATATTCAACAGTCTACTTAAAAAAATCCCTTGGGATGCACCTTGTGTTGCTTATTCAAGCTTTAAAGGCCCTGTGGAAGTTTGCTTGTTGTTTCCTTTGTTTCAAACAGTTTGCCCTTCTTGAAGAGATAAGACATGTGATGATCCTGTATCTCACTGAATGCTTGTCTTTACATAAAATGTAAAATGATGTAAATACGTTTCTTAAGGACCTGACACACCACATTTCTGGTGAATGCTTAGTACAATGATCGTTATTTATATTATATAGTAGGGATTTACTTGAAAGTTTTCTTGGATTTATAAATACTTAATTTGCTTAGTTTTTGCTTAGAGGCATCCATAAAGTAATAGATAACAAATTGAGTAAGAGATAACCTGACTAAGCAATGACGTTTATTCATGCCTAATTAAGTTTTCCTTATTTTATGCTTTTAAACTATGTTAAAAATGGAACTTGTTTATTGAAATATGTGACAAGCTCACACTAGAGAAAAATATAGTGGTTTCAGGTCATTCTGTCTACCATAGCATATCATAGTACTTAACTATTCTATTGTAACGTATCACAATTAATTTAAAGCTTAAAAGTGCAATATATAATCATATCTTAAACTCTATTTTTAATGACAAACACAAATGAATTTACCAATTTGTAATTTATTCAGTTCAATATTACCACTATATAAATTGAAATCATTTGTTAAAAAAACTTTGGTCGCACTTTGCAGTTCCTGGTTATTTACGTCTCCAGTTTTGATTAATTTCTTTATACACGGTGTCCAGCCTAAAGTGGTATAATGCTAATTTTCTCATTTGATTTCTCACAGCTAACCTCGTACGGAGGACCCCTTTACTTGTTTTAATCTCCGTTTTAAAATGAATTTCATTTCCAAAGATTTCCTGCCAATTTTCCAATATGGCGGCCAACTTTAGTGTTTCTTATAAAATGCCCATAATTTTGTTGTTTTATCAGGTAAAAAATGCTATCTAAAACGTTTTTATACTTGGTATTTCTTCACTAGAATTAACCGTTCGCCTTCCAGACCTTCTTATTCAAGTGATTTATATTGTTTTTATAACTAGGTGTACGCTCATTCCTCGCGTATAAGGATAATTGAAACACATAAACTTAAATCGAGTCTCATAAAAAAATCAATATCTGATTTGAGTAACATCATCAGAATACATTCCGTTATCATTTAACTGCCTCCAGAATCCGGATTTTATGTCTATAATATAGACAGTTTTAGTCACTTCTCTAAGAATCAATTATCGCGGTAGCTGCGGGATATCGCACTGGCTCTTGGAGCGTAATGTCGCAGGTTCGGATCCCGCCGCCGACCTAACGTTTTATCCGTAGAAAAACATACATACATTTATCACTTGCAATGAGCAGCTCACCTTATATGTAGCTCTGGAGGCTAAAAAGTTAGGTTTAAGAAAGAAACACCAAGAATAAACACGTTTTAAAATTACATTTCCTACCTAATCCAAGAACAAAATGAGGGGTATATCATAAGACAAACTGTAATTGGTGTCCATACTGGAAAAAATGGCAGGAACAGTTTTAAAATTAGTGTTTCCCAAATTTGATTAATTAATGGGTTTATAAATCATATATTGCAACGTTATATACAAATATATATATGTGTCCGTTAACATGATAAATTGAGTAAAAACGTCTGATTTCGATGAAATTTGGCTAAAATGTGTAAATTGACGTTCATGAATTTAAGTTTGAAAACCAGAAAAATCGGACCATGGGAAGAGGGTTTTATGGGGGTTAAAAATCATTTTAAAAAATCAATTTTTTGTATTTTTCACCCTAAAATTTTTTAAACAATTAATTTTGGTTTCGACCAGTTTATAGAGCTTAAAAAAACAAATAATATAGTATTTTTAATCATTAATCTAGGTTAAGTGGTTGCGGAGAAAATCCAAAAAAGTGCATATGTAAAAGTACATATTTTTTCCGATTTTTCCCGCAGCATCAACCCCTGCATACTCAACCCCAATGTTAATCTTATCGGACAAATGTTTTTAGCTTTTCCTCAGTTCATGTCAATGTAAACATCACATTTTCTTTTACCAATCAGTTCAGCTCTACAAAAACATTTTCTACAACATACCATATTTATGTGTTTAAATTGTGATTCTACGTCCTACCATTGCAGAAATATTCAAAGTGCTAAACAAAGTACGTTGTCCAATATTATCCTAATGGAAAATAATTAAAATTTGATATCTTAATTATTTATGAATGTATGTTAATGGAACTTGGCATGTGACTTCAATTAGCACTGGTATATTGATATTTTCACAACAAAACTTTTTCCCGATTTTTCCCGCAGCATCAAACCTGCATACTCAACCCCCATGTTATTCTTATGTAGAATAAGTAAAATCTAATGTCTCCCTTAATTATGAACATAAATTAATAAAACTTCGTATGTAGCTTCGACTGGTTAAGTTATCTTGATAATTGAATAAAAAAAAAAATTTGTGTTCCTTATTGCAGCAAACCTGCGTACTCAGCTTACTATATGTATGTCAGCGTACTATGTTGTTCTTATGGAGAGTAAATAATATTCTATATATCACTTATTTATTAATGTATTTTTATGAAACTAGGTGAGTGGCTTTATGTGGTAATGAGAAACATATACATGCATTGGAAATTCGCTGAGTACGCAGGTTTGCTGTGACGGAGGTATTTAATCTTGATGTTTCTTTACTAATTTGTAAGTTGTATTTTTTCTGTGTAATATATTCTATACGTGTTAGTGTTTATATTGTGACACACACTACGTGAGCTGTTTTAAGCCATTTCAAAGCGGCTGATAAAGCTTCCTTGCTGGTGTAACACACTTTTCTCCACAAGACTACAGTTTAAGATAAAGTTCCCGGTATGAGAATGTTCTTTTTATAACCAGTCACGTGTAGGATGTGACATATGTTACACTATCGTAGAGCACTCTGAATATGAAGTTCCCAAAAACTTGACACTTCCGTTTATATTTCCTGTTTTATCGGACCTCCATCAAGTTGTTCGGACCTCCACCGTCAAGTTGTTCGGTGATGGCTTGTTCTTTATTCATATTTATATTAATATAGAACTTCATAATTTAGAGACATCTTCCTCATACGAATGAAAAGAATTATCTCATAACCTTTTGCATAATACGAACAACAACAAACGACAATAACGGAAATAAACCTACAACAAAACAAAAACAAAATGAAAAGTCATTGACTGTATTATTGAATATAACATGTCATGGACGGGCACATTTATTTAAACTGAAAAGGGCGCTAATCTTTGTTCAATATTCATTGAATTTGCTTATGTGAATGCACAAAGTGAATAAATAATGTATGTTAAATCAACAACATCGCTTGGTGGTGTTTTAATTGATATAGCCAAGATAGAGTGAACAAGTGTATTTAAACACGGCTGTATAAACTATAAACATGCATTCCATGTGTTTCCCTGTATCTGTGTTTACCCAATAAAACTATTGAATTTACTACCTGGAGGTTATCAAACAAAGATAACATTTCATAATACATTACATAACATTTCTCGGCTACATGCTAATGATTCTAAAATTAAATATTTACTTTCGCCTATTTTGACGTCCTTCATACATATTTACTTATTTATACATATTCCTTACATATTTGAGTGTTACCTGGGAATATGAGAGAGTTGTATGCGTGACGTTACTTTAATCAGTCTAAGCTGGTCGTAAGTAAGAAGCTTTTAGAGTAACATATTTCAGAAGCTGTAATCACCACAGCAGAAACAACTAGCCAAAAATATTTATATTTTAAATCAATATTTATTTGATTGGTGTGATGTAAATTTCAAGTCCATTATCTTTCTGCAAGTTTCTAACTTATTAGCCTGTTTCTACAATATCTGTAATACAATTAAAGCGTATATAATTGTTTCAAGCGTTATTCATAATATCTAGTTCAATAATTTAATTTCATCCTAGAAAGGGTTAAATATTGCTCTTTTACTAAAACGTACGTTATACTGACTGTTAAACCAGTTGAAAAATTCGAAAGGTTTCTGTAAAGCAAACATCAATAACAGGTGCGGAAGTTGTCACTTCTTATCTGATTATCACGTTTGAGAAGGGCCTCCGCCGCAACGTTCTTCATCCGTTCAATAAATTGTGATTCGCAGGCAAATAATTAATAACTTGTTTGTTATGAAAAATTTAAAATTATGTAAAATATATTTCTAACATAATATTATATAATGAAACAAGACAATTAGATAAATTATAATTTTTAATCGTTAAAAAAATACTTTTTGGGGGAATGAATAATAAAACAATCCTTAAAGAATAGTTCCGTTACCATTCGTTATAATGTAGCCCAAGAAAAACTCTTTTTTACAATCCCAAAAGCAAAATAGATAGTGATTTAAATTTGTATTCATATAAAATAAATACTTAGGAACAAATAAATACAGAATCAATTTAGATATGCGTACCTTTTATACCATTCAAACTTCGTTGTTTATACATTAGTTATTTAATATTAGTGTTTATATGTAATATGAAGTTTAGATAATCTTTAACTGTACTATATTCACTTAAAATAAAAGCATTCACCTGGAGAAAAGCATAAACAACTCAGAATTTAAAAAGAGTTTAAATTTTCTCCGGATAGGGAGCTTGTTATATATCCTAATTATATTAGACAATTAATTAAATTACTTAACTATCGTTATTGTTATAAAATAGACCTATTAATTGTTTAGAAATGTAACGTATCAATCAGGTAACTATTAAGTATATTTTTTTAAGCAATCCTAAACCCGTTGGAGATTCTACAGCTGTATAAGAACAGACTCAACAAAGAAATGTCGTAGTTATAAACAAGTATCAATAGAAATAGCTGTTTTTCTAACAAATATGTCTGCTATTTAATATTTAGAGCTGAGTATTCTGTATCTATATAATTAAAATTCGCCTTCTTCCAAAACCACAAAAATACAAATCAAGAACACGGTCTTTAGTGCACGTCCCTCTGTTTGGTTTTATTCCTTAACTATGTGTCATTGTTCCTTAGTTATATGTATACATGTATTTCCTTCGAAAGTATTATATTAAAAAGTTGTAATTATTAAAAAAGATATTAGTGCCACAGTAGTTATTTTTACTTAAAGTATCCTAAGTAATTTATCTTTTATGTGCTTTCTGTGGAACACAATTGAATTTAGTAGGACGGAATGTAGAATTACAGCAATAAATTTTACGATATGCGAAAAGCTATAAAACAGATCGCAGTAATGTGAGAGCTCATTACAGTAATTGTACCAAATATGTACTTTAGTAATTGTATCAAATATGTGTGCTGTTTTAAATATTCAGAGCTGGGTGTTCTGTATCTATATGATTAAAATTCAGAAAAATCGGACCATGGGAGGGGGGGTTTATGGGGGTTTTAAATTTTCCAAAAATCTGTTTTTTGAATTTTTCACCCTACAATATTTAAAACACTTAATTTTGATTTTTACTATGCTATAGAGGTTAAAAAACAAATAATATAGTATTTTGAATCATCAACCTAGGTTAAGTGGTTGCGGAGAAAATCCCCCCAAAAAAACGTGCTCATAAAATCTACCTTGTTAATTTTATGTGAAAAAGGTTTTTGGCGTTTCCTCAGTTCATTTTAATTTAAAATTCACATTTGCTTTTACCAATGAATTCAGCTCTGAAAAACAATCATTTTGGTGTTTAATTTGTGCTTCTGCGTCCAACTGTTGCAGAGATATTCAACGTGCTAACACAGTACGTTGTCCAATGTTATCCTTATGGAGAATAAATAAAATTCGATATCTCTATTAATTATGAATGTATAATGATGGAAATTGGTATGTATATAATCCTTCACATGGTACTGGTATGTTGATATTTGCACAACAAATTGATTTTTGCTGATCATCCCCGTAGCAGCAGACCAGCATACTCAGCGCTAATGTTATTCTTAAAAAAATAAGTAAAGTTTAAATCTCAATTATGAACATAAATTAATATATCTTATTATGTAGTTTCACCTGGTTGATAATTACACAAACAAATATTTCTTCTATATCGTTTTGCAGCAAACCTGCATACTCAGTCCTAATGTTATTCCAACGGAGAATAAATAAAATGCTATAAATCACTTATTTATTTATGTATTGTTATGAAACTTGGTAAGTGGCCTTATGTGGTAGTGAGAAACATATGCATGCATTGGACATTCGCTAAGTGCGCAGGTTTGCTGTGACGCGGGTATTTATATATTGTTATAGACATGTTTGTTGTTAAATTGGGTTCGTGTACTAATTGCTAAATATTAATATGATAGTAAATTTGTAACCGAATCATTATTTATTAAATTAAGTGTTTTTTTATTTCCAACCAATAAATGTCCTGTTGAACATCACATAACTCTTTACTTACTGTTAAATAGTTTTGCCTTTCTTAGATATTTAATACATTTTTTACTTCTAAGATTTTGTACGTATATTTACAATGATGTAAATATGTTTATATGCGAAGATATTAATCCTACATCTTAAATCTTGTTAATATGTACGTTATATTTTATCAAATAAGTTGAAGTTAATAATCCGCCATGTTTAAACCTCTGTTTATGTTTGTATACACGGTACATGATTGCCTAATTATAATTAAAACATATTTTCAGATATGATTGTAGACATATATATCATGGCACAAGTTACATCCGAGGAATATGTCTTCTACAGGGGCTGTAGAGATTGGTTGGATTATTTCCTGACATGAATTATGTATATGGAAGATAGCGAAATATTTTAGACGTTACGCACAAAATAACGTTCCGAGTGTAAAATGATGTCGCATTTTTCAGAGAATTCGTTATTTTCCTTCCATCTCCGAAAAGAATATTTACCTTTTAGTGATGACCCTTACATGCCAACCCAGAGTATAATATAATATCAACAAATTTTGTTAATATAATATAATCCCTGAATTTAAAGTTAACGTATGTTATAACTCATTTAACTGTTTATCCGACTACACGGTTTTCACTTAACAGTGTTTATATGTCTACTTTAAAGTAAATTAAATTATACATCCCTGTAAAAAGAGGTTTTATTTATATTTTAATATCAAATTATAACTCAACACCATACTGGTTGTAAAACCACTACCAACGTCTGATAGGGGCGAATAACGTTTATTAGTTTATATAAATATTTATTCGCCTGACTCTAAAGATATTGAAGAAATCACTTTTACTCAGTAAAAGATAATCGATTAGGATCTTCAAACGAGTTTGGACAGTGAGAAAATGTATAAAAAAAGATTACTTAAATATAGAAATTGTAGTAAATTTCAGTAGAAGATTATAGTCATAATTTGAGACAGTTGAAAACCCATTAAAAAACTTGCTGAGGTTCCCAATTTCACAGGAAATGGCACAGTTGTGTGTTCTGCATTCCCGGTTAACCTTTTCAACCTTGTCAGATAATGAACATCTGCCAAAATAATAGTCTTATAATATAAAATAACTCCATAAAAATGTAATTGGCTTTAAGGACATGTGGGGGGGGATTATTTATTTCCTAAAAAGAAAAGGCATAGACCTTTTCACTTATAGACGTCCCCTTATAAGCATGGTAGATGCGTAATTTCAGCTCGAGGTCGACTTTCAACCTGTTCATGACTTTTTACGTTGGAATTGTACATCCATTGCGATGAACTTACACCACCTTCCTTTTATAACAGTAACGATGATTTATCCTTTTGTTTTCTGTGATAAAATTCCTACCACTTTATATTTTCAAGAACAGTAATTATTTCCAAATTGTATGTTATGCAATAGACTCACTCAAGATATACTATGTACATTTACTATCACGAAAATCGATAGGCACTACACATAAGATAAGTGGTGTCTTATCGACTTTCCAATTTCCCACCAAGTATCAAGGATGGTACCTGGAACGGCAATATCCATCTACTACCCTAATCTGCATCCCTGACAGAATCTGTGACAGACACAGAGTAAGTGCCAACTGAGCTAATGACAGTTCTCTGTTAGATGCCACCGATCTCATTTACAATAAGTTAGTTGCTGATAACACGTACTGTTTATATGTCTTGTTTGTTGTTGCTTGGTAGAAACCTACTAATACTGAAGAAATTTCTACTTCTGGGTGTCTACTGAGCACTCCCTGTGCGCGAAAGATATCTCCAAAGAATTTAAAGCAACTGAGACCGAGTCTTGAAAACAATGTTGTTACTTTATACTAATCTTATCTGGAATTTTTAATTTACGTAAACGTATGGAACATAACTCAATTCATCCATAAGATTTTGTACAAAATATAAGTTACAAAAACAAAAACTTCTACCACATCAAAATTTTAAATTAATCTTTTTGCATGTTAACGATTGCTTTATGAGTACGTCTTAGTTAACAATCTTTTTCATATTATTAAATACTGGTAGTTGTTTTGATTTCAAGTTAAAAATTTAATAATTTTTTAAAATTGTATGTTTTCTGATAAGTACTTAGTTGAATACACCGCTACAAAAATTTTAAATAATCTGGAGGTATTTTAATTTTTTAATTTGCAAAAACCACTTGTACAGTGTTGTATAAATGTCAATATATCAAAATTAATCGCGTTCAAAACTGTGAGAGCTACATTTAAAGTCTCACAAGAGAATAATGTTGTGATATATTTGCAATAAGTGATTGACACCATACTTCAGTGTCAGTTTCAACTGATGGATGGGCCACGAAACTTGCAATCGTGCTCTTTATTACACTGAATGTTCTAACAGTGGAAAATTTATATTTAAACAGTCACGTGCGGGGTATGCTTTATGTCCTTATGGATTGTATAATGTAACTCTAAATAGATTGATCAACTCATTAAATAATTAAATTTGGGAAACAATAATTTAAAACCTTTTCCCTCCACTTTTACAGTATGGAATCCACTTAAAATTTGTACTATGAAATTACAAATAATACCCTTATATTGTTCTTGGATTAGGTAGAATATGTAATTTTAAAACATTTTAATCTAGGGTTTTCATTCTTAAACCTAACTTTTTAGCCTCCAGTGCTACACATAAAGTGAGATACTCAATGGTAAACAAATAAAAAACACTTAAATGAGTAGCTCTGGAAGGTGAACGGTTTAATTTAGTAAAAAAATACAAAGTATAAAAACGTTTTAAAATTAAATTGTCTACCCAATAATACAATAAATTATGGACTTTTTATGAGAAAAACTAAAGTTGGCCCTTATATCGGAAAATGGTGAGACTTTTTTGTAAATGACATGATTTTTAAAGCGGAGATTAAAAAAGTAAAGGGGTTAACCCATACGAAGTTAGCGGTCAGAAATGAAATAAAAAAGTTAGCAATTGGACCAATTTAGGCTAGAAACCCTGTATATCATCCATAAACACTTATTTCGCACAGACTCTCATTAAACTCCACAAATTGCTTTTGTTCATAACTCTACAAATATTTTGAGATAACCAAACACATTTCCCTTTGCTAACGTTTTTTACAAAATCGAACGAAATATTTGAATACAATTGTTTCAATTTACTGCTCAGAGTATTTGCAGTCAGCTAAAGTCCGGATTGAGAATTTATTGGCTCAGCAACACAGTCTAGAACTCCGGGCTGTATATTAATGTGATAAACAGTTCCTGTACTATTTCGCTGACCAACTGTTACCTTCTGTCCTCACGGCTTTTGCTTTATTTTCTTTACAAAGGACGAATTTACTTTAACGCCAAATATAATATAATTTGGGCAAAATATTATATTTTGTGGTATCAAACATGTAGTTGTTGGATTCGTTAAAACCCCTACAAAGAATAATGCATTAAACCTTTATCCGGCTGCCCTTGACACATGGTGAGTCAGATGTTAGGAAGTCAGCTCCCTTTCACTTTACCTTCTATTTAAATTGAAATAGTTGTTGTGTTTAAATAATTTAGTTAACTGGAAAAGATTATTGTTGTTTTTTTTAACGTTGCACTAATATAAAAATGGTGTGGTTATCAATGTTACACCTTAACGTAGGAATGTTACCTAATCTTACAATAATCATTTAAAGAATGTTATTTATAGAGTATTACCCTATAAAATAATTCTTGCAGTTTCAGCAGAAAAGAATTGTCCTGGTATACCGTAATCATTTTTGCATATTGTATTATTCTTTTAACTAATATTTAGTTTTGTTTTTTATAATAGTATCTATTCTGGTAGCTCATCCGGTTATTGCAGAGAATTTCAGCTTTAAAAAGTGTATATTCAGTTTTGTATTGAAAAAAAAAACATTTAATTAGATACAATGTACACGACTTTAAGTTCAATTCTGATTTAAAAGTAGCTAGTGCATCTCAGACCAGAATAAAAAACATTTTATTTTAAACAAATTAAGCGTTATATTATACATTCCATAAGGACATAAAGCATATTCTGCACATGATTGTATAAATATAAATTTGCCACTGTTAAAACACCCAGTTTAATAAAGAACACGGTTGCAAGTATCGTGGCTCATCCATCAGTTGAAACTGACACTGAAGTATGGTGTCAATCACTTATTGCAAATATATCACAACATTATTCTCTTGTGAGACTGTAAGTGTAGCTCTCATAGTTTTGAGGGGGACTGATTTTTATATATTGACATTTATGATAATGTACAAGTGGTTTTTGCAAATTGAAAAAAATTAAATTACCTCAAGATTATTTATACTTTTCGTAGCGGTGTGTGCATTCAACTAAGTAGTTATAAGAAAGCATATAATATACAAAATTATTAGATTATTAATTTTAAATTAAAACAAATACCAGTACTTAATAATATAAAATATATTGTTAATTAAAAAGTACTCATAAAGCAGCAATAACTAATATGCAAAAAAACTTCAATTTGAAATTTTTAAGTGGTAGAAGGTTTTGTTTTTGTAACTTATATTTTATACGAAATCTTATGCTAATATCAAATTTCTTTGCAAATTCTTATGACAAATCTTAAAATCTTATGGAAAAATAAGTATTATTCGATAACTTTACATAAATTGTAAATCCAGTGAAGTATCGTATATAGTAACAACATTAATTTGAGGACTAGGTCTCCCTTGCTTTACATTCCTTGGGGACGACTGTCGTGTGGAGAAGAGTGCTCAGTAGAACCCCAGTAGTAGTAATCTCTTCCGCATTAGTAGGTTTCACCCAAGCAACAACAAACAAGACGTATAACTAGTAAGTGTTACCATCAACTCCTTAAAGTGAATGAGATCGGTGGCATCAAACACAGAACTTCCATTAGCTCAGTTGGCACTTACTCTGTGTCTGTCACAGATTCTGTCAGGGATGCAGATTAGGGTAGTAGATGGATATTGCCGTTCCAGGTACCATCCTTGATACTTGATGGGAAATGGGATCGTCGATAAGGCACCACTTATCTTATGTGTAGTGCCTATCGATTTTAATGATAGTAAATGTACATAGATTATCTTGAGTGAGTGTGTTACATAACATATTATTTATAAATAAACCTATCTGTTGTTCATAACATAACTCGTTAAGTATTTTATTCAAAATATACAAAAAGATAATTCATCGTTGCGTTATAAGAGGAAAGGTGGTGGCTATTTATCGCCATAAATGTACAATTCCAAAAAGTCATGAACAGATTGAAAGTGGACTTTGAGCTGAAACCTGAATTATGAGCTGACATTTTTTATCTACCATGTAATAAGGGCACGTATATATATATATATATATATATATATATATATATATATATATATATATATATATATATATATATATATATATATATATATATAACAGAACATCTGCTGAAATAATAGTCTGATAATATAAAATAAATCCATACAAACTTCATAGGAACATAAAAGACATTTGGGACGGATAATTTAGTTTCTAACAAGAATAGGATTGGTTAGACCTATTCACGTATATATATATATATATATATATATATATATATATATATATATATATATATATATATATATATATATATATATATATATATATATATATATATATATATATATATATACGCGAATAGGTCTAACCAATCCTATTCTTGTTAGAAACTAAATTATCCGTCCCAAATGTCTTTTATGTTCCTATGAAGTTTGTATGGATTTATTTTATATTATCAGACTATTATTTCAGCAGATGTTCTGTTATTTGACATGGTTGAAAATGGTAACCGCAGAATTCAAAACACACAACTGTCTCATTTCCTGTGAAACTGGGAACTTCAGCAAGTTTGTTTAGTGGGTTTTCAACTGTTTCAAATTATGACTTTAATCCTCCATTGAAAATTACTAACATTTATATATTTATAAAATAAGAAATGGTAGAGGTTGCATTAGAAAAATAGCTTCTTCCCTATAGGGGAAATTCGCTAAAAACACAACGTTTTCATAGCAGGTCCAAGGGAACATTTTTTTTATAAATTTGATAAATGTTTAAACTCGTTTGAATATCATAATAGATTATTATATACTGAGTAAAATATATTCTATAATATCCCTAGAGTCAGGCGAATCAAAATGTATATTAAAATATACACGTTATTCGTTCTTATTGGACTTGGTGTTGATTTTACAAAAGGAACGGTGTTATGTGATATTAAAAAATAAATAAAAATCTATTTTTGACGGATTTATAATTTACTTTAAAGTAGACATATTAAAACACCGTTAAGTGAAAATCGTGTAGTCAAATAAAACAGTTTAATGTTATAACTTGCGTTAACTTTAAAATTAGGGATTATATACTCTGGGTTGGCATGTAAAAAAAGGTTGATCATTAAAAGGAGAGGTTGAATTCTTTTCGGAGAGAGAAGGGAAATAACGAATTCTCTGAAAAATGCAACATCATTTAACACTCGGAACGTTATTTTGTGCGTAACGTCTAAAATATTTTGCTATCTTCCATATACACAATTCATGGCAGGAAATAATCTAACCAATCCCCCACAGCCGCTACGGAAGAAACATTCCTCAGATGTAACTTGTGCCATGGTAGATATATCTACCATGATATTTGAAAATATGTTTTATTTATAATTAGGAAATCAAATACCGAGCATACAATCATAAAGCGAGGTTTAAACATGGCGAATGAATAAAAAATTCAACTTAATTTGTAAAATATGACGTACATATAAACAAAATTTAAGATTTATGATGTAAGATGTAAGATTTAGGCCTAAGATGTATATAAACATCTTTACGCCATTATTGTAGTCAAATACGTACAAAATCGTATAAGTGAAAATTTGTATAAATAACTAAGAAAGGAAAAACTATTTTTACAGTATGGAAAGAGTTATTTTATGTTCAACAGAAGAGTTATTGGTTAAAAATAAAAATAAAAAAACTTAATTTAATAACTTAATGATTCGTAAAAGATTTACAATAATATAAATGTTTAGTAATTAGTCCATGAATCCAATTTAACACCAAACTCTTCTACAATATATAAAGAACATTTCTTTTGGATTTATAGAAAAACTATCCGACCCGTCGCAGTTTCGCCCGCGTAGACTATCACAGTTGTGTGTGCTTCAATCTGAGCTTAGCCCGTGGAACTAATATGAGTCAAGATCAGCTGTTTTAATTTTCATCAGTTCAAACCAAAGTGAATATCCATAAGGGAAATACCACCGTCGCAGCAAAGCTGCGTACTCAGCGAATTTTCAACTCATAATATATGTCTTAATATCACATAAAGCCGCATAGCAAGTTTCATAAACATATATTCACAAATAATCGATATATACAATTTAAATTATTCTCCATAAGAATAACATTGATTTCGTAGGTTTGCTGCAACAAGGAACAAAAAAATAGTTTTTTATGCAAATATCAATATAAATCAACAAGGTGAAGCCACATACCCAGTGTTATTAAATTATGTTTATAATTGAGGGAGACATTACATTTTAATGATTTTACTTATTCTCCATAAGAATAAAATGTGGGCTGAGTACGCAGGTTTACTGCTACCGGAATCATCGGTAAAAATGATTTTTTGTGCAAATAATAGACCACAACCATATTAAGCCGTATACCAAGTTTTATTAGAATCCGTTCGTAAATAAGCGAGATATAAAAATGTTCTTATTCTCCATAAGAATAACATTGGACAACGTACTGTGTTTAGCACTTTCAATATCTCTGTAACCATTTGACGTAGAGTAATTATCAAAACACCAAATTTTGTGTTTTTTAAGTTGAATCTAATGTTGAAACTAAAATTAGACTTTTTTAAATATTATATGTAAAAACTTAAAAAATCCATTTTTGGGGTACAAAACCCCCCAAAAATACTACTTCCGATGGGGCGATCTGTCTGGTTTTTGAACTTAAAGTCATAAATGTTGCTTTACACGTTTATACTAAATTTCATCAAAATCGGATAATTCTTACGAGAGATATCGTGCTCACGGACACACACACAGACACACACACACACACACACACACACACACACACACACACACACACACACACACACACACACACACACACACACACACACACACACACACACACACACACACACACACACACACACACACACATGTATACAGTTTCGAACGAATGGTGTTTTTGGGGTCTGGGGACCTCAAAACGAGAAGTTATCATGGTCCCGGGCCTAGGTCTTACCATGCCGACTTCGGTAATAGCTTCTTCCCTATACGGAATATTCGCTAACATGGGAACTTTGGGACCCAGTGGGGCGGAACGCAGAGGGAATTTCGTAATACCGTTATTAGCAAGCACCTAGAGCCAAAGAGGAACCTATATGTCAAATTTCAACTCTTTAGGCCTTATAATTATGGAGATTTTGTGATAGGTAAGACAGTCAGTGGTAGTTGGATTTTATATATATATTAAAATTAGATTTGAATTATATAATTTTAAAAACAATTCACTTGTGTTAATAAATAAAACATATTTTCAAAACCTTGTTAGACGAGATATTGTAGTGCACTTTTAGTAGTGTGATGCTCATTATCCTGATATATTTGCTGATAACTCATAGCTCTCACATTACTGCGATCTGTTTTATAGCTTTTCGCATATCGTAAAATTTATCGCTGTAATTCTACATTCCGTCCTACTAAATTCAATTGTGTTCCACAGAAAGCACATAAAAAATAAATTACTTAGGATACTTCAAGTAAAAATAACTACTGTGGAACTAATATATTTTTTCATAATTACAACTTTTTAATATAATACTTGCGAAGGAAATACATGTATACATATAACTAAGGAACAATGACACATAGTTAAGGAATAAAACCAAACAGAGGGACGTGCACTAAAGACCGTGTTCTTGATTTGTATTTTTGTGGTTTTGGAAGAAGGCGAATTTTAATTATATAGATACAGAATACTCAGCTCTAAATATTAAATAGCACACATATTTGTTAGAAAAACAGCTATTTCAATTGATACTTGTTTCTACCTACGACATTCCTTTGTTGAGTCTGTTCTTATACAGCTGTAGAATCTCCAACGGGTTTAGGATTGCTTTAAAAATGTACTTACATTCAACTGTTATCTGATTGATACGTTATATTTCTAAAAATAATAAATAGGTGTATTTGAATGTATAACAGTAACTATAGTTTAATAATTTAATTATTTGTCTAATATAAACAACAAATATAACAAGCTCCCTAACCATAGAAAACTGAAAGTCTTCTAAAATTCTTTTTTGTTTAAACTCTTATCCTGATGAATGCTTTTATAGTGAATTGAGTAAATTAAAAGATAAACATCCAAACTTAATAATACATATAAAAAACAGTCATCTTAAATACTTAAGTTTGAATGGTATAAAACGTATGTATATATAAATTTATTCTATATTTATATTTCTCGATATTTTTATTTGCTTGCATATAAATACAAATTTAAAATCACTAGTGTTTTTGCTTTTGGGATTGTCAAAACAAAATAAAAAAGTTTTTCTTGGGCTAAATTACAAAAAATGGTAATGGAACACTTCTTTAGGCATTGTTTTATTTTTAACTCTCCAAAATGTCTTGTTTTAACGATTAAAAAGGTAAAATTGTCTGGTTGTCTTGTTTAATTATATAATATTATGTTAAAAACATTTTTTACATAATTTTACATTTCTCAGAAAAAATGTTAAATTCCTTCCTTGCGAATCACAATTTATTGAACGGATGAAGAACGTTGCGGCGGAGGCCCTTCTCAAACGTGATAATCTGATAAGAAGTGACAACTTCCGCAGCTGTTATTGATGTTTGCTTTACAAAAACCAGCTGGTTTAACAGTCAGTATAACTTACGTTTTAATAACAGAGCAATATTTAACACTTTCTAGGATACAATTAAATTTGTGGACTAGATAAGTATGTGTGGCTAATTGTGTAACTTGTGGTAATCTGAAGTATGTTACGCTGAAAGCTTCTTAGTTACTCACGAATAGTTTGGACAGAAAGTAACGTCACGCATAAAAATCCCTCATATTCTCAGGTAACACATAAATATTATGGAATATGCATAAATATGTATATAAGTATAAAAAACGTCAAAATAGGCGAAAGTAAATATTTTATTTTAGAATAATTAGCAAGTAGCCGAGCAAATAACCAAACAGTATGTAAGATTGTATTATGAAACATTATATTTGTTTAATAACCTCCAGGGGCCCGTTTCATAAAAACACTAATATTATTGGTTAAAAGTACAAATTACAAACTACATATTAATAGCTCTTATAATTTTTGTTTCATAACAAAACCTAATGTTCTTAATAGTATTAGTCAATTTTACAAGTGAATTTAACTGCCCAGTAATAAAATTTTATATTAGCTTAAAAATACAAATTACAAGTAACAAAGTATTAGAAATTGTAATTTATGTTTCATAATAGATTTTCTGTCACTAATAGTATTAACTGTTTTATACAAGTAAATTCAAGGAAAGTAAAAGTCAGCTGTTCAATTATAAATCATGTGATTGAGCAAATTTACCATTATTAGGCTGGTCAACTTAGGAATAAAAAGAGCAGTTACTGTAGCGGAAAGTTTAGGTACAATCCTAATTACATTTATTCTTTATGTTTTGTGGGTTGCTTAACACGAATCCGAGGTTTGCTGACAGATATTATGCCCGGAACATTGTTGTTTTTGCAAACAACTTCCAAATTTGGCAAATATGTTTGGTTTTTGGGCTAATTCTCGGTAATTATGCGTTTTTTTCCATAAGACCAAGCTTTGCAAAATTAAAGGAGACAAAATTTACTAAAAGTTTCATACATTATAATTCTTTCTACGACCAACCGCTACGCCACTAGAGCGCAATATAAAATGGCCAGAATTTAATGAACATTTTTAAAAAGAACGCTAAATACTGCCGTTTTACATCAGCTTTCCGTGGAAACGACCCATGTTACGATGATTTTGACTACTTATGACGATAAACTTAATGAAACACTTACACAAATAAACAATCTAATGTCTCCGCTGACCACAAGCCACGCCTGCAAGACATATCTGCCATGTTTTGGTGCGCTCTAGCGGCGTATCGGTTGGTCGTAGAAAGAGTTTTTACGCATGAAACTTGTAGTAGATTTTGTCTTCTTTAATTTCGCAAAGAATAGCATTTTTGAAAAAAAAACGCAAAATTACCGAGTGCTAGCCCAAAAATCAAAAATATTGGTCAAATTTGGACGATTTTCGCATAAAAAACAATGTTCCGGGCATCAGCAAACCTCAGATTCGTGTTCAGCGCCCCAAAAAACATAAGAATAAATGTACGTAAAATTTCCGCTAACTATACTAATATATCTAGGTTACATTGTCATAATGTCTTCATGTGATGGAAACTTGCTTGATTGTAGCTTCTAGCATATGGTACATACTCTACAATTTATTCGATCATTTATTTTCTTAGGTGTTAGTATTTAAACATACTGTATATTCATTTAACATTGCTGTTAAAAATTTACTATGGGCAGAAGAGACGATCAAAGAAATATCAAACTATGAGTTTTCGAGAAAATACCCCCGTTGCAGTAGATCTGCAAACTCAGCGAATTTTAAATGACACCTCACTATGTCGTGAAGTCTCTTACCAAGTTTCATCAAAGCATATTCATAAACAAGCGAGATATGGTATTTTCCCACAAGAAATACATTAGGACTGAGTATGCAGCTTTGCTGCATCAAGGACCACAAAAATCTGGTTTTTATGCAAATGCCAATGGATCATCACTAGATGAAGCAACATACCAAGTTTTATCAATATATGTTTATAAACAAGCGAGATACCACACGTTTCTTATTCTCCATAAGATTAACATTGGACAACGTACTGTGTTGAGCACTTTCAATATCTCGGTAACTAATTTACGTAGAGCGATGTTCAAGACACCAAATTCTTTGTTTTTTTAAGCTGAATTCAATGGCACAAACTAAATTTTGGATTTTAAAAATAATTATTTGTAAAAAGTTCAAAAACCCATTTTTGGGGTACAAAACCCCCCTTTAAAATAGCGCGACCTATCTGGTTTTCGCACTCATAAAAATAGATGTTCCTTACATGTTTATGCTAAATTTCATCGATATCGGGATTTTTACGGATGTTATCATGCCTACGGACCCATATATATGAATTTGAACGAATGGTGTTTTTGGCATCTTTTGGTCTCAACACGAAATATTACCACGGTCCCGGGCCTAGGTCTACGGTAATAGCTTATTCCCTATAGGAGAAATTCGCTAATAGGAATGTATTGTCTGGGGCCTTCAACCAAAAATTAACTAAAGAAGATAAAGTTAAGAAGTGGAAGGAAATTAATCTGTATGCTGAATCCATCGGAGCATTTCAGTCACCAAAGAATGGAGTTTCACACGGGATGTGTGACTTGTGCAATTTTTATTAGCAAACCCTAATATTTTACAGAGATTTGTATAATTTGATATTATTATGAAACATCAACTTGTACAATTTACTAATAATTTGGATTTTACAAGTTGTAATTTCTCAAATTTGACTATTTCATTATGAAACAAAATTAAACAAATTGCAAAGTTACAAGTTACAAGTTCTAATATTTTTGATTTACTAGTTGCACTTTTACTTTGTCCCCTTATACATAGAATATGGAGGAAGTATTGTTTTCGTCAAAATTTTCGAATTTGAGTTGTTAGTGGAATTCGTTTTGGTGCTCCCTGAACCCAAAAAAGTGATTTTTACGCGATGTCTGTCCGCCTGTCTGTCTGGATGTGAACAGAGCTAGAGCCCACACCAATTGGCAGATTTTGATGAAATTTGGTATATAGGTACTAAACCACGATATCTTTAGGTTTTTTCATTTTTTGGAATTTGTTTTTTTAAGGGTAATTATCCTCCAAAAACCACTAAAAAACATGAAAAATCAGAATTTCTCAAAATTGGCTCTAAAGATTTTGATTAAACTTTGGTGGTTTGTAGAGCTTTACGTTTCTAACAAAATGACACCACTTGCATTACTGGAAAAATTCGGGTTCAGAAATCACACGACTTAAAACATCCAAAATTCAGTTATTTTGATTTTTCATAAAAAACCATAAAAGTTAAAAAAGATTACTTATCACCATTAAAAAGAACTCAACAAACTAAATAATTTAGTTTGAAACAAAATGAATTATTTTGAATTATTATTCTACGATTACTGGTTGCGGAGAAAATTAAAATTTTCATTTTGCGGTAAACGCAGCACAAGGTATAATGTTATTCTTATGGGGAATACAAAACTTACCATTTCTCTCTTATTTACTGATCAATTTCGTTTAAACTTGATAAACAGGTCAAGTTAGCATTTACCAACAGAGGGTATTCGAAATATGTTGCAACTTAACCCTGGGGGGAACAAGGGGGCATTTCCCCCTCAATACCACTTTGTGTAGCAACGAATTCTGTAGTGTCTCCCACGATGGGGTTTGGGTGGATATTTCTGAAAACAACTATTTTTGACAATTTTATGTACATTCATCTGTATTTTATATTCTATATTTAGTAAATAAAAAGTAATTTATTCATTGAAATTGCGCTAAAAGAGAGAAAGAATGTGTCAGTTTCCTGATACTGTTTATTTACTTGTAATTTATTGCATTATGAAACGAAATTATACAAGTTACAATACTATTAGTTTTTTTTTACAAGTTACAAGTTCATTATGAAATGGGCCCCAGGTAGTAAATTCAATAGTTCTCTTGGGTAAAGACAGATACAGGGAAACACATGGAATGCATGTTTATAGTTTATACAGCCGTGATTAAATACACATGTTTACTCTACATTAGCTCTATCAATTAAAATACCGTTTAGCGATGTTAACATCCATTATTTATTCACTTTGTGCATTCACATAATCAAATTCCATGAATATTGAGCAACAATTAGCGCCCTTTTCAGTTTAAATAAATATGCCCGCCCATGATATATTATATTCATTAAATACAGTCAATTGATTTTTTATTAAGATTTGGTTTTGTTGGAGGTTTACTTCCGTTATTGTCGATTTTTGTTGTTTGCATTGTGCAAAAGGTTATGAGATAATTTTTTTCACTCGTATGAGGAAGATGTCTCTTAATTATGAAGTTCTATATTAATAAAATATGAATAAAGAACAAGCCATTACCGAACAACTTGACGGTCCGATGGATGTCCGATAAAACAGGAAATATGAACGGAAGTGTCAAGCTTTTAGGAACTTCATATTCAGAGTGCTCTCCAATAGTGTAACATGTGTCACATCCTACACATGACTGGTTATAAAAACAGAATCTTCTCATACCGGGAACTCTATCTTAAAATGAATGTTTCGAATATTTTGCGCACGTCATATGCCCCGTTAGAGGAACTTTCGTTGTTTGTAAATTTCGCCCCCGAAACCCCTTTAGGAGTTCGCTTCGCTCACTTTCATTCCTCAGCCAACTCAAGTTTCAATCAAATTTAAATATCGTAGTTCATTAACCAAAGAAAAACTACACAACAATGACCTTTGGTGAGCGCATTATCACCTACACAATCGGTCCCATATCGGTTCGATATCGAACAATTTTACCAACCGGCTGCTTGTTCGTTTTATCGAATGAACTCTCGACTACGATGATTGTTTTGAGGTGTATAAATCAACAAATAAAGTTCTCACTCAATCAAAATCAATAAGATATAAGTTAAATAAAAAGTTCCGGTTACAATGATCAATTGGAGTTCTACAAACGGGTTTACGTGTAAAAAATAACAACAAATTAGACTTCAGTTCATGACAGAATTATATAATCTAACCTAACGTAACTCCGCAGAGTGGTGTATGGCGGATGTTTGTTGTGCAACATTATTGCAAATAAATTAATTTGTAAAAATAAAATAAAGTCAAATTAAACAGATATTGCAGACTAAAAAAGTAAGCATCAAAAGTAGAATTCAAATCCGTGACCACATAGTCTTGAATCATCTGACAACATATCCACTACTGGGCTAAATTCATTCGATAGAACAAACAATCGGTTTATTATATTTTCCAATATTTTAACAAACGATATTCGCGATATTGAACCTCCCGTGTAGGCGATAATGTGCTCACCTTGTTTTGTAACAGCTAATTTATATAAACCTCATGTGAACAATTTAGTATCGCCTACACGGGCGGTTTATTGAAGTCAGCTGATACAAACATGTGGTATTAGCCAAATTTATTGTGCTTTCATTAAACAGCTTTCCAAAACTGAACACATTTAAATGGCCGTTTCCATACAAAACGCACTCAAAGTGGGAAAATTTAAAAAGTGGAATTTTCCCCGCCACAGGTATGCCTCAAAAACTCAAAAATGTTAACTTTAGGCAATTCTTCTGGCAGTTTCTCGTCAAGAGCTTTAATTCAAGTATGGAGTTGAGGTGGGTTCGATTACGGAAAAGCCTCATCGTTTATGTCAGTGGATGAGTGAGTAAGTGAGTGAGTGAGTGAGTGAACCCGTCCAACTTTATATAAGTAGATTACACAGGAAAAATACAATTTTACAAGAAAGGGAGAATCTCACGCTGGCAAAGCTAGCAGAACAGACTCTTTTGAGGGAAAAAGAGAAAGGTCCTCGATTAATTTCTAAAGGTCACTTTTGTGTTGTACCAATAATCGGTGCGGTGTTCTGATTTCAAATTTTGCATAGTCATGGTGGATACACATACTTTATTTTGGCTTGTCAATGTCATAGTTTTTAATGTTACAACAAAAATAAAACATATCTGTTAATCTATGTTGGTTATAGTAAACCTTCACACGTCTCGCTGCTGTAAAATTCTGTAAAAAAATTCTAGTGTATATAGGGTAACCTACGTAATTTGTCTCAAGTAGATTTCAAACCGATATCATTACCTTAAACGAAGAAACTAAATGAGTTTCTAGTGGTAATTCGATCAAAAGGAATAAAGTATATTTTATTAAACTTGTTTACATAGAGATGGAAAAACTCAGGTACCTAGTACGAATGGAGGAGTGTTAAAAATAAATATTTAAGTCACGTTATCGTAACCTTTAGCCGTTCTATTGTGCGTAAAAGTAAACAGCAGTTAGTAATTCTTTGCTTATTTTATCTTTATGGCGTTATCATATTTTTGCGACACAAATTAAAAATGTGAAAAAATTCAGTTCGTAAGTAAAACATTTTGTATAAAATATATATATATATATATATATATATATATATATATAAGTAGGGGTGCCGGTGATATAGCAGGCCAATCAGAAGCCAGCATTTTGGTCACGTGACATTAGGCCCCGCCCCCAAGATGGCGGCGCCCATGTTTCCCGCCAAATTTCCCCGCCAGATTTTCCCGCCAGATTTTCCCGCCAAATTCCCTAACCTCACTTTTCTCCCTCCAGTGTTGCCAACCTATGGTTATTATATGCAGTATTATATATATATATATATATATATATATGCTCTATGCTATTATACTCTATAGGGCTACCAACCTAGCAGAGCTAAATAAGGTAAGTAAAAAGTCAGTTTGTTATACAATAAGTTTAATATATGAAAAATAATATATAATAAGAACAAGTTAAAAAACAAAGAGTATATAAAAAGAGTAATAATATAAAAACAATATATAATAAGAACAAGTTAAAAAACAAAGAGTATATAAAAAGATTAATAATATAAAAACAATATATAATAAGAACAAGTTAAAAAACAAAGAGTATATAAAAAGATTAATAATATAAAAACAATATATAATAAGAACAAGTTAAAAAACAAAGAGTATATAAAAATTTAATAATATAAAAAGAATATATATAAAAAGTTATTAATATAAAAAACTAGCCGTCAAAGAAAATCCGCTTGCGGCCGACGACTGTTGAGCGGCAGAACGGGCACACGTGGAGGCGAACTGCACACGCGGGACAGAGGGTGTGTTGACACGGCGACAACACCACCGTAGGGAGCGTATCAAGGCAGACCCTGCACATCAGGGCCCTAGGAGGTTCTGTAGCAGGCGGTGGACGTCCCCGGAAGATTTCCTGGTCCATATGGCTCCCCGTCTGAGTGAGGATGCGCTCCAGCGTAGTCTGGATCTCGGTCCAGACGACTGGGGCGACTTCCAGCATCTCCTGACGGGTTGCATTCACCAGGACGGTCTCGGACAGGTGGAGAACCTCCCGGAGCTCTGACCTAGCAGTGGTAAGGTGGCATACAGCCCGCCAAGACGCACGGTCAACACCCTCCTGTCGTGCCTCGATCTGAAATCATAAACAAGTCTTAAAATCATAAAATATACTTATATAAACCCTGAAATCATAAACACAGTTTAATTTATAAATCACATTAAGTTATTATTATTATATGCTCACCATCCCAAAAGCGTCATGCCTCAGCTCATGCAGCCTTTCCTCACGACGGCAGTGGGGACAGGGCTGCTTTGGTGGTGGTGGCGGCGGATTCTCGGGCTGAGGTGGCGGCGGATTCTCGGGCTGTGGTGGCAGCGGTGGTGGACTAGGTGGAGGCAGGTTCTCGAGCTGTGGTGCAGGCGGGTTCTCGGGCTGTGGTGGCAGCGGTGGTGGGCTAAGTGGAGGCGAGTTCTCGGGCTGTGGTGCAGGCGGGTTCTCGGGCTGTGGTGGCAGTGGTGGTGGGCTAGGTGGAGGCAGGTTCTCGGCCCCCTGTGCCTGCGACGGATCATCATACACACGCTGGAACACAATACACTGGTTAATTGCATATACTCATTAAAAAACAATAGCCCTAAGGGTTGTATTCAACTTACCACAGGTTCAACTCTCCTGGAAGGCCCCGCGGAGGTGTTTGCACTCGTTATTGGATGACGTGACATCCTCAGCCCTAGTAAATCGTCTTCAAGCTAAAATAAAGAAAACCGACTGTTACTGTCTGAAAACAAAAAATTACTATTTAATTTTGAAACATGATTTATATAAATTTAAAAAAACAGAATAATAATATAATTACCCCTAGACGCGTACGAAGTCCCGTGGCTTGTCGGTGGACGTAATATACGCCAGCACAAACCCGACGAGCCCCGAGGGTACACCTTTCTAGCGGCTGGTCTTCCCTCTGCAAAAGATTTGTGAGTAAGTATCTGTACCCTGGTGAGAAAGTGAAAGTTCGTTAGCAAATTGACCTACGTACCCTCAACTGAATTAAAGTCCAGCGATCCCTGGCCCAGTAGGTAGATTCAGTGAGGACGTACACACGGGACTGCCTCGAAGGCCACGCAAGCGCCTCCATCTCCCTCAAACGGGTTTCAACACTCGCCTGTAAACGTTTAAATCAGTAAGTAAGAATAAAACAGTCTAGTAATGTACGTTAGTTATTATTATATTATACTACGTTACTTACAAAGCTAACTCGGCGAAATCCTCTAGGAGCTGATGGGGCAGGATTCTCTTCATAAATGAGGATGTCCTCCTCATCATTCATGAAATGAATGTCATCCTCCATGACATACGCTGGCTGAAAAACAGACAATTATTAGATTCTTCAAAGTATTACCGGCTTTTAAAACGTTTATTCGATCGATATCTTACCACAAGAGCTTGGAGCTGTCTGAGCTGCACAGCATCGCGGAGGGATTCGGAATTCTCTCTCGCATACCGGGTTTCATTGCGCGTTCTACAGCAAGTGGGTAGTGACCGTAGGTCCATTTCATAGCCCCACGGAACGCGTTCAATACCCCTCTGAAAATTAAAAACGATAAGTACAAGCCACGCCATTACCTCAATTCTTAATCTAATGTTATATATAATCCTAAAAAACTACTAACCATCCAAGAAGAACGTATCCATAAAATACCGTCGACTACACAGGTCTCCTCATAGATATATGCTCCAGTCTCCACGGTAGGGCTTGAAAATAGTCTCCAATCCGATAAGCGATCGTAAGCATCATCCTTAAAAAAAACAAAAAGAATATAAATATATTTCAGCAGAATATATAAGCAAGTGATCAATTTTACACTTTTGTTATTTTACTTACCCAATGTATCGGGTGAAACCCTTCAAGAGGCGCCAGGGTCATGTCAGTATCTCCATCGGGCATGGAGTATGAGAGGATGTCCCTGTGCCGATTTATGAAGAACACATCACCTGTGTCGCTCCGGCTATACTCGTCAAATAGACAATCAGTTCCCCACTAAAACAAAAATATTATTATAAGGACGGTAGTAAGTCGACTAAATTAATTATTTACATTATTAAAAATTATTAAATTTTCACAATTATTAAAAATACTTACACTAGCCATTATCTCAGTTATTCGTATATTTGTCGCTCGGGTCCGCCGCCGATATCCGTTAAGAGGTTGATCTAAGTCAGTCGAATCACTCTGAAAATATAAAAAATTACATTACTATAAGAAAACGTAATAATATTAATTTTAAAATGTTGGAATTAATTACTCTATACACTTACATCAGAGTCTTCATCGGCAAAAATGTCAGGGCTCGAAGGTCTGGGACCCTGTAAATAAATTAACAAAACGTTACATTTAAGAAACTATTTAATTAGCAGCAGTGACTAAATTAACAACACTGAATTAACTACATACCCCGGGTTGAAGTGGTGGGTTCTCGCCGTCACTGTCCCCAAAGGACAAGCGAAGAATCGTCACAATAATCAGTAGACGGAACATTACTACAGAATGCATGGAATACTGTAATCGAGAGACAGCAAACGCTCATATTTATACTCTATCCCCACCCGCAACCTTAGTCACCAGGGACCTTATCACAGTAGCTTTCCCTATCTCCTTGAGCTGAATCATCAGGCAGTACGCGATGGCCTCGTCTCTCGTACAGATTTGTCTGGAGGCCGTCTGCGCTAATAACCCGCGCTTAGACCAAATTTTAAACTTACCGTTACCACAACCTACGCGCCTTCAACTCGTTAATGAGCATAAAAGGTGTTGTAAAACCCTCGAGAGTTTTTGGTTCGAGTTTGAAGACGACTTGGTCTCGTGTGTCTTCTGCACTCTTGTAAGTACACTTAAATTAAGTACACTTAAATTAAGTACACTGTTAAAAAGGGTTGTTGCATTGTAATTTATGTTTTTATAACAAATGTTTTAGGAAGCCATCATCCTGAGTGGAGGCAACATACCTCCATACAGGTCGAAGGAGGCAAGAGAGACCTGTGGCTACACGGATTTTATACCGCAGGAGAGGATGCGGCTCTGCGATATATGCGACTTTGAAATTAGCAGAGCCGTTAGCAGATGTTCCTGCGTAATATAGTAAGTACAATATTTTACAACACACAGTGTAACCATTAGACAAATAGACTGTAATTTTCGTGAGCTCAATCACCTTGAGCGATACTTGGATTTAACGAGCGTCTGGGCCGGCTCGTAATCGATGGTAATTTTCGGCCGCTCAATCATCTTGAGCGGTACTTTGTTTTAACGAGCTTCTGGACCCTGTTATTAGCGGCTATGATTTAGCCTCTCAATCATCATAAGCTATTATGATTTTTACTCACGTTTTAGTTTTCTATTTTATTATCCATTTGAAACGCTTGAAGTTCTAATCAGAGGAAACTCTTATCAGTACCGCGCAGGCGTGAAACCGCTGCGACACATGCATTCACTCATTCGCATCTCACCATGGAGCACCTCCATTACAGCCACTGCGAGGCCTGCGGCAAGCTGACCTCATGTAATATGTTGTGGTTTACCCCTTCTGGGGTAGGCTACGACATATGTTGTAGGTGCGAGGAGCTGTCCCCAGAGAAGTGGGGAAACCATCCACCTATCGAGTCCTGTGAGCACGATGCCGTTCAGTAAGTAATTATATTAATTATTGTTCTTATTTTTGAACAGGGTAGCAAGCGTTAGACAGTGGTGGAAACTTGTTTTCAAAAACGGGTCTAGCATTGCTTGCTACACTAGTCATCCGCGCTATCACAGGAAGTGATAGCGATTAGGGCGCGAGCCACACTCGCCGCTTCAGTTACAGTCATGGAGCCGTTGTGTATAGAGTTCTCGGTCTATTCCAGCTACTTATGGCCGTTGTACTTGGGGGGTGTATGCTGTCTGAGCAGCCGGGTACTGATCTATCCACACCTGGAGATCAGGTTCCATTACTGCCTCCATCCCCAGCTTTTCTCATGGCTGGTGGTTGAGTGGGCAGTATGGTATTCCTGCCCCACGTGCGGAATGTGTTTCCGTTCTGGATGGACGGAATACGTCTTATAAGGTATGTTATTATTTTTATTCGGTTTTTAGAGTCCAAGTTAAGTATTTGTATGACCCATATTTCCACACCACCCAGGGGGTAGGGTCTCGGCGCGTTTTTTATTAAAGTGAGTATCCCCAGTAGGCCTATTCTCACTGTTTTTAACCACTGCCCCAACCAACGCAGTGATTCGTGGCAGCCACTCCATTACAAAAATGCTGCCTCCGATAAATATTTTTTGTTCTCTGTTTATAGGCTATTTACTAAGACTGTGTCCGTTCAGTTTAGCCTAGAAAATAGACAGAGAATTTTACTTTTATATTTTTTTTATTTGGTTTTCATTTTTATTTTTTTTTGTTGCGCCTTTTAATTCGCATTTCCCTGACAGTCGGAGGATTACAACAAACGGTTTCACAGTTTTTTAGGCCAACCTCCCCACACCCCTGGACTTACAAAGGGTTTAGCCCTGCCTTGGGTGAGCGACTGCCGGGCCTTATTTTTATTAGGCCCCACTCGAAAATATTTTTCGAGCGTAGTACTGTGCGGACCTCAAGGCGCAAGTTTCGTTTTTATTTTTATGTATAATGCAAGCTACTGTAAAATCATCATCATCTATATACAAACTTTCATTTATTTCTTTAACATTAGAATGAAATGCCCGAAGGAATTGAGCCTTCTCCAGGCCTTTTGTGTGTATGACCTCGAAGGGTTTACACAGTGAGCGCAAAAGCTCTTCGCTGTAATGTACCTCACCTTCATCCCACTTTATATGGTGAAAGTGACGAGTCAGCCAGCGGGCTGTTCTTTTCATCTTGCTATTCAAAAAATTAAAACAGTAAGGAGGCCGGAATACCAGCTGAGTTCTGTAAGACTTTCCGACTATAGCAAACTCCTTTATAATAAATTTATTATTATTGTCTTTGAACCCGTGAAACTCGACTACAGCTTCCATAATGAGACTTCGCTAAAAAGACGGTCAGCTACTTGAGGCGGTAATTGTTCTGTACAAGCTTCAGCGTCCGATAAAACCTGATCAATAAAAACTTTAATAATATCCTCCAAATAAAACAATTCTAATAGAGAGCGACCGATCAAAGGAATGTTAATTACAAGCTGATTCCACTCGTGTCGATTGAGAGCCAAGGAGTGTTCTCCGTCAGAGACACAAGCGTACTGCTGACCAAAAATACTGTTAACTTTAATATCAGCTCCCGTATCGGTCTTTACAAAGCATTGATACTTGCCTTCAAAAGCTAAAGTAATTTCATTGAACCTGTCAACCAGCTGACAGTAAGAATCGTAAGACCAAAACACAACACCTTTCCTCCCCTTAATTAATACTCCGAGGCTGTTGTCCCTGTTTTTAAAAATACCCGATACTACGCACTTGGTGAGTTCAGGGTCCAAGAAGTGGACTGACTTTAGAAATACTCCGGTCATTAAATTTATAGGCTCTTTCCCCTTAGGGATGGGTATAGCTCCCGTACTCACCTCCGTCTCGGCCGATGGCATCTCTGTTACTAATCGGTACGCCCCGTTAATAAACGTCCACACCCAACCTCATCTACCCCCTCCCCTCCACCCTCCTTCTCCTCAGGATCTGAAGAGGATTCTGAGGATTCACTGTTGTCAAAATCTGTACGCCATTTAACTATAATGCTATCGATCCCGCGCATTAATTTAAACTCCTTTTCAACACTAGCAAACTTGTAACTGTCTACGTAATCTGTTTTCATCAAAACCTTCTTGTAGTAATATTCAATTTTAATCCAACCGTAGTAACCCATGTTTACTCACTGACTGCTCACCTCAGACTAACAAAATCTCTTAACCCACAACATCTATACCCTCCTCATCATCATCACTGCTAAAGTCTCCATCGTCTCTGAGTTTAACAACTACGGTGGCTGTACCCTCAGGAATATCAGATATTTCCTTCTCACAGTATATCTTGTAACAATCCATTTTTGCTGTACCTATTAAAATATTATCGGCGTTATAAAACTGAATAATAACCCACTCGCCCATGTTTACTCGCTGAGTGCTAGCAGGAGACTAACACTCTGAAAATTAGATGTATCTTTTACCCCTTCCCCACCCAACCCCAAGGGGGGCGAATCGCCCCCCTTGTACATACATTCCAAGTGTTGGACCCGGAGGGTCCACTGTTTAGAAATTACATTGGAGATTTTCTCTTCTGTTAATTTGATACGTCTCAAAAACCTGGCCCTATCCCTTGCTAACTGTTCCCAATCTGATTTTCTATCTTCAGCGGGCAAACTGTATATTTTTGTAACTACCGGGCTGGGGAAACTAACTCGATATTTTCCTGACATCTCCCGTGATCGGTGTGTATGTGTAGTGACAGTCGTGAATTATGAGACAGTACGCCCAAGTATTAGCCGGGATTGCTGTTTTAGTTTGAATCTCAAGCCTTACATCTACGGGACCGGTCTTAATAGTATCGTCCTGCTTTGAACAGTCAATTACATACAGAGGACACTTTGTTTTAAAATCATCAAAGTTTAATATCGGTGAGCCGATTCTACCGTAATAAGAGTTTTGAAAGTTCGCATACATATCATAAAACAGGCAAGTGTTCCCGCGAAGGTTGTCATACGGGTAGAAATTTGAGTTTAAATACAGTTTAACATCAAGCAAATCACTGGCGTCGAACCGTGACATGTCCTTTGTTAAGTCATTCTTTCTGCCTGTCTGAAAGGCTAGAACAATATACCGAGGTTTTTCTGTTTGGTTAGATGTTTTAAGTGTCCAAGATAACGTGTCTGTACTCGGCAGGTTCGGGTATTCAATCATTTCCCACTGACGGAAGGGAACATGTATTGCGGGGTCTTTCTCAATAAACTTGTACAATTTTAACTTCTGAGCGTCGTTCACTGTTATGTGAGGTATTCGCCAGTAGATTTTGTCAATTGTTAATGTTAAAGTCCCGGCCTCCATCAATTTTACAGCGTTTGTATCTGTAGCCGAACGTAAGAGTATCAGTTCCTGTTTAACATTTACCAGCACTCGTCTGTAGTCTTCAGCGAAACCTAGCAAGAGTTTTAGAGGGATTGAATATACAAAATCTGTCACTTTTTCAGTACTACCAGGACCGTTCCAACAGGCATTCTTTAAAGTATTTTTCTCCTCCTCGCGAATAGATAGAACATGTTTTAAAGTAGTAGTTATACCGACATTTTTTGTCCTGTCAATTTCCTTGCCACAAATCTCGTAGCGGATTTCTTCAAACAAGAAAGATATAGCATTATTAATAAAGGAAACATCCTGAGGAGTCCCGTCGGCCTTTGTAGCGTTGGTCTTGCCGTGTATCACAATAAAACTTTCAAAAGGCGCGGTTATTATGTCCTGCTGTAATATCGGTATTCTTATTTCATCGTTATTATTGTAAGTTGTACTTGCATACGGCTGATGTGAGTGCAACTCCATCCCTGTTATCAAGTCAGCATACTCTGCCTGGTTGTCTATCGCTAATAGCGCCATTCCTTATTACTTTAAAACCGAGAGAGCGAAGAAACGTTATGCTTTTACAAGTTAACTCCTTGGCTTTCTGAACACTACTGACTTGCTGCCCTCCTGGTATATGCCTAAATAGTAGCCCCATTACTGCGTCTAAGATTTAGTCTAACAGAAATTCTTTCTCCGCGAAAGTTAACAAGATTACCGTCCTGGTCTTTTAGAGACACTGTCAAGTTGTTGATCCTCTGGCTGATCACGGGTAAATAAATGACATTCCTCGGTAATTCCATTATTTTATAGCCCGGTGGTTCAGCCGGGTAGAACTCGTGTATGACATGGCCCTCAACCCCATTCAAGTATGACCCGCGTGTGACATTACATTCCACCCTTATGGAGTTAACTTTTATTATATCTACAGGCAGTTCCGATACATGTTCATCTTTAGCCCCGTATATTTGTTTTTTGTAGCCCAAGAGTGTTCCCAATGAATGTTCTTTAGTAAAGTCAATTTTCTCAGAACAACATATCGTAGCTTTTAAAGTGTTATTATTAGGTTTCAAAGTAAATTGTACTTCTTTTGGTAGTTGCGACTGTATATACTTTTCAATGTCCTCAATTTCGTAAGACCCTTCAGGGATCGTAATACTTTTATCATCACCGTAGTAAAACGTATCATTTATGTTTTTTTCAATGTTCGGTATAGAGTTATAAGTGGTCAGTTCAATTAAACCAAGTTCCCATGTACCCTCGCTAACATCAATAGGAAACGCTAGCTCGTGGGATAGAACACTAGTTACCCCTGTTAGACAGAACATTACTACAGAGAAACTTTAAACACAAATGTCCACAAACAACTGAGTCAAAATTCTGTTGTCTCTCGTAGTTATAGTACATCTCACATTCACCCAAGTACTTAGAAATTTCCGGTGGTGGTCTTAGGTTTCCAAAACTGTCATAATAATAGGCCTTTTTATCAATCTTCCTGTAACATACCCAGTGCGTGCCTGGACCGGTTGTACTGTCCAAGTTAACTATAGCAGATTCACATTTTCTCGGGGTTTTCGGTAGACTGTTCCTCATATAAACCCCTCTGAAATTAGGAATTTTCAATAACCTCGCGTATTTGATCAAATCGTAATTTGTAAGTGGCTTTATTGGTATTGAGATGCTTTTTTTTTCTTGCGGCCTCCCCTTTTCTTTCTTTTACAGCCGGCGCCTTCCTTTCTATAGGGCCTAAGATACAACCCTCTACCCTTCGGACGTTTAGCAGGGCGTTTCTTCTTACGACCTCCTCCCAATTTTGTTTTTGCTTTCATGGCTGTTGTGACTGCCCAAGCAGCGGATTTCTCACCAACACTGGCGTTACTAGACTTGAATCTCTGCCAGGCGCGTTCCGCCAACTCTTTGTCAGCTTGCCTTCGCCGCTCGCTGTCGGAATTCCGGGAGTATGCTATGTCGTGGACCTTACAGGCCGCGTCTAGCCCGTTTATTCCTTTGTCACCTCTAGCCAATCTCTCTTTTAACTTCGTGCCAGGTCCGCAATACTGATAACCAGGAATATGCAGTTCAACAGGTAGTAAATCTATAGCTTTGTTCAGCACCGATGAAACAATACCTCCACCTCGTACAAGCGCTAGCTTGCGTCTGAGAGGTTTCCTTCTAGTCTTAGCCATTTTATTGTAAGTATTTAATCACCTCGTACAGTCTATTCAGTAGAGTCTCACGTATACACGGAATTTTTAAAACTTCAAAAATGTCAGGCACCGTACGAGACACAGCGTTTGTGAACTCGTTGTACTCCAACACACCACTGTCAGTTGCAATATAAATCATGCCATTTATATATCTAAATGCACCGTGACTGTGAGCAGGAACCCCGTACAGTGTAGACGAAACCATTCCCATAAAAGTGCCAGTAAAGTCGCACTCGTTAATTTCAATCAGATACCAGCCGTTAATAACCATGTAACTCTTCCCCGTGTTAGTGGCAAAGGCCGAATTAACTTTATATACCTGTCTACCGGCTATGGTGTCAGCACTACTCTTTGTTACCAAAGACAGTGAAGGGTATCTAAATAAGTATACATCATTGCCAACAAAAAGGGCAATTTCCCTGTTAGGTCTCTGGTAGATGGCAGATATTTCAGTAAAGTTTCGCGGTAAAAAGTTAAGCCAGTGAGAGATTCTCCTTGGCCTTGTTAAATCCTCAGGAGTCCTGTCTGCAGGGTCCAAACTTATAATCCATACGTAGTCTCTAAAGAAAGCAAATATCCTCTTGTTTACAATAACGTACTTATCAATTTGACCTTTTAACTCGCATATATCGCGTTTTTCAGTTATCTCGGGTGGTGTCTCAGGTGTTGTACTGCTTGGTGTGGTGACGGTTGTTGTTGTAGTTGTCATGGTAGTGGGTGGTGTATAGTTTGGAATGGTTGCAAATGTCTTAGTGGGCCTGCCGTATAGAAACTCCATAGCGCGTTGGTCATCTTTGCTTAGCTCGTATTCGTTCATGTCCACAATCCCCATTGGACTCCTATGGAAAGGGAACATTACTGATTTATCGTCGCCTGAATGGTCCAGGCCTAGGGCGTGACCAATTTCATGTACTAATGTTTGAAAAAATGAAATGTTTCCATATCGTGGTAAATTCATAGTGAAATCCCAGTTTTCTTCCGAATCAAAGTGTATGTCCGTTTGGTTATACCCCATATGAGGTAAATAGGCGTGAGCTAGGAGGTAGCCGGGGCCATCAAAGTCATATGGACAAGTCTCCCGTCTAGAATAAAATATATGCTGTCTATTAGTTGAGAAGGATATAATTATAGTGGGGTTATTTATATCTTTTTTAAAAGTTAAGTTTGCATGTTTGGCCCATACATCGAAAGCTTTTTGAATTAAGTTGGGGTACTGTGGTGTTCCGTATTGGTACCAAGTTATTACTGATTTATTCCACTTTCTATTGGGTGGAGCTGAGAAGGGTAATATATTGTCTTTATAGCCACACCGAGGAGTGCTCATAAGCGCTAAGGTATCATTGTCAAAAAACCCCGTTGGCTCAAGATGAAAATTCTCTTGAAATTGTTTTACTGCAGAAGTAATGTCCTCTGTAAAAGCGTTTTTTTCCAGATAGCCGTAATATGTAAGATACTCTATTGACTTGTTGCACGAGGCAAGAGGTAGCATAAACAGTAAGAGAACCAACATCCTCGACGGTTCGGAGTAGACTAATCGGTATTTCCCGGTTTAAGTGACATTATATATTCAGCTTCTGTCCTGAGGAGATTGGGGAAAAGAACAGTATTATTAAATATCCCCGTTGGTTCAAGACGAAAATTCTCTTTAATTTGTATCAAAAGAAGCTCCACTCAGTCCCTCTTCAGTCATAAAGAGATCATAAGTATCAGGCGGAAGTGGTTTGACGTCTTCTTTAGGCTCTTCACCACCTTCTAACCCGTCAGCAAACAAAACTTCCCAGTCTAAGTAATCGTTTTCACCCGGCGTGGGTAGAATGGCAGACCTCCCAGTTTGTTTTCTGTTAATATAATTAAAGACCATGGTACCGAATTTCCTCAACCGTTTCTCGTGAAAATCTTTATTAGTAGTTATTAGACCTTCGCATTTTGACAGTCTGGTCTTGAGACCGGTTAAGTCAAGCTGTTGATTAGCGAGATTAGTGGTTATAGGCAATATCTCTTTTTCCACGTACGACTTGGTAACTGCATCGCTGGGGTCTGTTGGTAGAGCTAAATTAGTTATTTGTTTATTATTAGCGTCATATTTATCGTTGGAGATAGTCATACTCAGTTTTTTTAGTGTGCCCAAGTTTACTGCGTCCGAGGAATCTACAGGGTCAGCTACACTCCATAATCTTCTGTTTTGCATATTGAACCTCTGAAAGTCAGAAGGTATAGATTTATGGTCAACATAATTCTTTGTAGCAGCGTCGAGTGGCTGTAACGGTGTAGCCAATTTACATAACCGTTTATTTTGCATATCATAGTCACCCTGGGGCGTTAAATTGAAACCCTCTCCCTTGGGGCCCTTGACGGCCTCACCTCGGGATTTCCGGCTACTACGTCCGAACTTGTCAATGGTCATTTTAATAATGCTTTAAATCTACTGTTACCAGCTCCTTTTATGTAACCAGCCTCCCTTAGTTCCTCCACGATACTCAGTATTTCACTGCCATGGACTCTGTTTCCAGTCTCTGTTGACATGGCAATGTGTCGCAACCGATCCACTAATTCATTGGCGTCATCCCAATGTATTATATCACGAGATCGTGCATTCTTCCACGCTAAACCTTTGCCCGCTTTAACCGGGAACAAATCTTTTATAATTCTTCTGTACTTTAGATTGTTGTCCCTTCTAATTTGATTGTGGAATTTGTAGCCTCTCTTGTGAGCGTTGGTGGCGATAATAATACTCTTATAGGTATTAAGATCGTCTTTATTGTATATATCTTCGTCAGGGGTTCTCTTAAATATGAGCTCATACAAACCTTCGGTAGGTCTATATCTTGTGTTGTTTATTAGAATAGTTCCATCGTTGTCAAAGTCTAACACCTTGTCTCCCATCATTAACGTACTGCCTTCGTATCTAGGGCCGTAGTCATGATCAATAACTCGGACCTTACCGCTAGCATCTTTTAAAAGTAGTGTCATATACCTCACCGTCATGGGGTTACTAAACTGACTTTCCATATATTGAGACGCTGTTTCCAGTCCCGAAGGGGTCGATACAATTTGCTTTAACCCGCTGGTTTCAGGTGTTGATACACTCTGCGGAATAAATTCAGCTTCTCCTTCATCATCATCTGTCGTATCGTATTCCATTGGCTCTTCTTTAAAGGTTTCGGGTTCAGTTTTTATGTCGGCTGTGTTTGTTGTCGTTTTTCTAAGTTCTTGAATAATTGGTTTATACTGCTTCTCAAGCAAAATATCACTTTCCTCGGATCCTTCCTTAAACATTTTATATTTCCGTTTAATAGCATTACGCAGCTCTATGAGCCGGTTTGTCAGTTGCTGTTTACTGCTCCGCTTCATAGTCATAAATGATAGATTTCAACCAGTGCATCTAGATTTAAGGCATTTCGACTTGCCTGAAAAACAAGGCACGCCTCTTATGCCTCCGTATGAACTCGATAATATCCAACAGTGAAACACCAGCGCTAAAGTCCATACCTCTGTAGTACCTCTGTTCTCTAGCATCGAACCGGGGAATCACATAACGACCGGTAAAACTCCTGAATACAAAAGTACGTTTCCACCCGTCTCTCCATTGAGGTATTTCTGCTACGGTGTATTTATCACTTTCAATTGTGTTTTGCATGAATCGTCTGAGTAACGCCATAGGCCTAGGTTCGTTGAGGTGTTCCAGTAAATAAGAATTTAAAAGCCAGAATTCGCTCGGGTTCGCGCCTGTGAACGCTCTCCACTGGTCAAATAACACTCTGTTTGTTACACTGTACACGCCATTGTTTAGACTTATACCGAATCTCTCGCACTGTACTGGTAGTGTGGGCAGGGCCAGTTTGAGAAACTCTGTAGTATACAATCCCTGGCATAAATTATTAACACCGTTAAACGGTTTATTCCTGTTGTATCTAGGGACACTAGGAGGTACGTTCGTGTATCCGATATTATAACTAATATCGATGTGACATTTTAAGCTTGAAGCTTTTTTATAGACTGTCATCGGTGATCTTATAGGAATACTGCGTTCTGTCAGAAGTATACACCGTGAAGCAAATGGGATCTTACATCCGTATTGCAGCATTTCATTACAGATTTGTGTAAAATTAACACTTCCGTGCAGGTTACGTAAAGGCAAAACTTGCCCAAAGAACTCGGGGAACGGCCTGAATCTAGATATCATATTTTGTGGGTCTCGCACGGTACAGTTGTACATATCTTCGTGATATATTACAAGTTCCAAAGGTACGTTTTTTTCTTCGCATTTGTTCATAAAACTAAGCCATGTATCTCGGTTATAGGTTCTCTCACTCGCAGATATAATTAATAAAACTACAGGCGGTATCACAGCGGATCTTTTTAGTTTTTTATGTCTCCAGCATCTTTTGTTAAGCTGGTACCCATGAGGGGGTTTCTTACTGCAGTAGTTTCCACAGAATTTCTTCTTGTCCTTGTAATAAAAAGAGCACAAGTTTGACTTGACATTATGGAGTTTAGCGTTAAAGCCTCTTAAATCGTTGTACGTGTAGATGCGTACCATTACACTTCTGTTATAAAACTGTCCATCCCTACTCTGTACCTTCCCTTATAAGGGTCTAGAGTCTTGTCAATCACAAGGAATCCAAAGTTATCTCGCCAAGCCCGAGCGCACAACTCTTTAAATTTGTCAAAGGACATGTCGGTAGTGACATGATCGTTGTACACATGTCTTAGGTTCCTTTCGTCCTGTTTGAATAAAATAACAAAGTTACAGTTGTCCCTCACCAGTTGCTTGGGTATAGCACTGTATGTTTGCCCTAAATAAAATGTATCTATATTTTGATGTCTACCCATAGTGAAATAACTGCGTATATTGTCATGTTTTTCGCAGGAAATATCGTCAAAGATCATTATAGAGTTTGGTTTAGCTTCGTTTGGGTGTACAACTAGACTGTTGTCATCATACGCGAAATAACCGACCTCCTTAGGCATTACCTTCTTTAGAAATTCATACTTTGGCTGATGGAGGGACTTTGAAAAAACATAGACATTTTCAAATCTTAAACCGTTTGGGTCAAACAATAAATTAAATAAAACGTTGGTCTTCCCAGAGGAACTTGGTCCGCATATAATACAGCGAATTGAATCAGGTAATAAAATACCGTGTTTATTCTTTTTAACCATGCCCGACCCGATATATTGGTCAAAGTTTTGAACGGGAAGCTCGACTTCCTGCTTCTCAACCCGCATCCTGACTGATTACTCACTACTGATTACAGATGATATATACTTCCCGGACGTGGTCTTGATAAGCACATACCGAGCGGATGAAGCGATCAATCGTTATCACACCAAGTCCTTGGAGTCAATCCAACTGTCATGGCTGCTATCATACCCCTTCCAGCGTACAAAGAGTCTGTCTCCTTTCCTTTTTAAAACTCTTTCAACTAAATAAATGTCACCGGTTTTTGACTTGTTAATTTCTTCTGCATAAAACCCACCTTTAAGTATTTCCCCTCTGTTGTCTTGTAATATGTATGTTACTGGTCTTGTTGGTTTAATCGCATATACTGTAAACGTCTCATTTGTCCAATTTGGCAAATAGCCTTTTTTAAACACTCTTTTAGCTTTACTGATTCTAACACTATCACCTAGTTTTAATTTTTGTTTAAGGATTTTATGTTTGGGTTTTTTAACTTTATTTATTTTATTTAGAATGTCTTTGACATGTTTCTGTCTCACATCCTTGGGTTTCATACCTATAGTCCTGTGCTTCGTGTTGTTGTAAGATTTTATGATTTCTGGCAATAGACTTACCCACTCATAACTACCTCTGGCAGTAAATAACTTGTACATTTTTGTCTTAAGCGTTCTGTTCAGTCTTTCTACTATACTAGCCTTAAGTTCGGAAAATGTGTGGTAATGGTTGATTTTGTATTTCTTCATTAACGCGTTTACATGTTTATTGAAAAAGTCGGTACCCTGGTCTGTGTGAAAGTTTTTCATTTTATATTTAGCTAAGATAGGAGCGAGTGCCTTTGCCACTTCTGGCCCTGACTTGTCTTTTAGAGGTACGGCAAAAGCTAGTTTTGACAAACAGTTAATCATGGTAAGAATATATTTGTAGCCTTTGTTAGTTTTCGCATAAGGCTTCATTTCAACGAGATCAGCCTGATAAAGGTCCCTTAAACCCTTAAGGGTGACTTTACGCCTGGAATAGTTTCTCCTGGCAGGTCTGTGCAGCTCCTCAGCTATAGCTGTCTTACCGTCCATTTTACTAATGATACGATTATTCTGAGGACACTAGTTTTATACTAACATCGGTGATTCTCATTATATAAATAAATACAAGGCTCGTAACAAATATAGCAAAGACAAATAATTTGTCCGCTAAAGAGCTTATCAGGCACCACGCCATATTCGTTATCAAAACCTCAGCGTCCTGCTTGATAACCCTCACCGCAGTAACGCTCGGTCAGTACTGATCAAAATGTCCTGCTTACTGGTGTGCTTCGGGTATGTAGTGTCCTGTCAGAAGAAGAAGCCACCCCCTGCTCCGACACCTAGGGTTGTCTTTCGTAGAGTGGTAGAGGACATCTACTCCGAGATAGAGCCACGAGCTTTAGAGCCACCACCGCTACCGCCTAGAAACCCGGTGTACGCCGTGATGAACCCCCTATACTCGGAATAAGTAAGTATCTGTTTGCTTGAGTGGGGTTTGAGACCACCCGTGCATGTGCACCCAGGTTAAACATTATTCCGTGCGTGAGCCAATCCAGATTACCTGGTTGACGCTCAGTACGAACTAATGCCCTCTCCCTTTTTAGCAAACAAAGGATAGAGTATTTTTTAAAAGATAAACCATGGCTCCTCCACCGCCATGGCCCGTGGAGGCCTTCCGAAAGTAAACTAACTGCCTCCCCCGTTTTTCTTTTTGTATTTTACTTTTTAATTTTACAAGTCCCCACCGTACGGACTCAAGGAGTAGTCTAGACTACACGATTTACAAAGTCCTTCATTCACCCGAGGTCTGTAAGACCCCTCATTCATACATAGACCGTTCGAAGGAGTAGCCTGGGTGTTAGCCAGGCGCCTCAATCTACTAAACCCTTCATCACATTCAGGTTTACGGGGCTTTTCGTCACCCACGCCAGTGACCTTCATACACACACACACACACATACATACAGTGGGAACTTATGCATTGTCCAAGACATGCTCAACTATATTTACAAAATTGTGAGAAGTTAGGATGTTGTTGTATGCAGAGTCAAAGTGCATACCATAACTCTGCATTACTTCTTTTGCTTTGTTAAGTACATTAATCCCATTAGGAACAGGAGACTTGATGAAACAAGGTACGAAACCTTCATTTTTGGCTTTAATGAGAGCTTCGTTAAATTTTCTTTTTTGTATGCGAATACATTTGTACTCGCAGACTCCGTACAGCTCCAGAAGGGTTTCTTTAATAAGGACACATAAAACATGTTTAAGTCCATCGTCGTCTGACATCACAGCAACCTTCGGTACCTGTTCAGTCAACAACTCATTCAGTGACTGGTTTTCTTTACACATTATGTCGTTTGCAGTTTTAAATTCTGAGTTAATTTGAGCTAGCTGTTGGTTAATTTCCAGTGATTTTGTAAGTGATTGTAACAACTCATTATTTTTTTGTTGGATTTTATACATTCCATACTTTCTAATGGAAGGCAGGACTTCTTCAAAAACCCAGTCTTGGAATTTCTCAGCAATGGGCAATTTGGATTTTAAAATTAGCGAATAAAGACCTGGCTCGCTAAGAAAGATTGTATGTTTCTCATTATGGGTTAGGGGGGGCGTTTCGCCCCCTCGTACTTCCAGTAAATTTTTGCGGTGTTTTTCTCTTACATGGGTACGGATTGCGTGCTTTGTATCTTGATAGTTTAGGATTTGAGCAACATCTTTTGCTTTGAACCAAGGATTATTTTCTCTGTCAAACAGGACAGCAACGGCCTGGTTATTAAATATATAAGAAGTTAAGTGAGACATTTTATATCAAGTATTGTGCAATAGTACAGATCAGAGCAACGTAAGGACACGTCTTACCTCGGCAGGAGCAGCGGCAAAAGTGACCGAGGTAGAGCGATCCGCGGAAGGGGAAAGTATGACTCATTACGGGTTAGGGGGGGCGAAACGCCCCCCCTTAAACTTCCGGTGTTGTTTTACTCAAGTCTTTGAATTTTGTAGCCGTAAGGCAGGGTGTCGTACTCTCCCTCAAACTTCCTCTTTGGTCCAGTAATTTTGAAAACTTTAGTTTCGCTTACAGTTACAATATCGCGGTCTTTAGTCCTCCTAATTCTGTTCTCTTCAATTTCTAGTATTTCAGCTGTTTCACTAAGGACCATCTTTTTCAGAGCTTCAAAGTTTAACGTTTCGGAAGTCTTCATATTGAGGGTGAGGCCCTTGATTTTGCACACAGTTTGTAGTTTTTGTTTTTTGGTTGACCAGACAAGGTACGCGTAAGTTTTTGGTCCCCCAGAAACGAATTCAACGATGAAAGAACCAGGCCCGTAGTCACCAGCCAATTCATCTGTCATTTCCCCGAGGTAATCTCCCGTAGGGACTCTATACAAACCTCCCCTGTAGAAATAGATACAGCTGTCCGTGTCGTAGTAGAGGACCTGACCGCCCAAGGCCTCCAGATGTTCATAGAGTTTCAACCTAGCCTGGGCTGTAGTGTAGGCCGCTATGACTACATTGACATTTCTCAAGGGCTCGCCGACTTCCTCCAGGTACTCCCAGCTAACTACCACAACCTCCTCATTAACAGTCTGAATTCGATTGACTTGTACGTCGGGGCTTGTCAGCATTTCAAAGAGTGTTTTGGGATCTCTGACAATCATTGCCTTGGTTTGGTTCTCCCTCTGCCCGAACTTTCCCCAAAATGAATTTAACATTAATTTAGCCAATTGTCTTAAGCCCCCATTCTTAACAATTTTGTTTTTCTCTAATCTGATCCCCTCATGAGTGAAGTAGTCCGCGATGTACTTGTCTTTGTCCTGTTCAGTCTCACACCAGCTAGGATAGCCTGAGGCTTCCTGCTTCATTTTCAAGAATTTATTGATAAAGTCAGTGAAAAGCCCCCCTTTCTCGTATGTTGCCATTTTATATTCCCACAGTTCGTAGATGTCGAGGACAACGTAGCCTTTCTCTACAGCCTTCCTCACCTCGTCCATAGTCCAAGTCCCTACCAACGCCCTTTCCTCACTCTCATGAAAACATTCCCCTTGGTTTTGAGTTTCCCCGCAAGTCCTACACAGGGCAAACATGAGTTTCTTGTTCATTTAGGCTGGGAGTACCGGGTGGTAGAGATCCCGAGGTGGCAGGACTTTACATTTCATCAAACCATCTACGCCGAGCCCTCTCTGTCTGCACTCCCTGTCACCCACGTAAATCGTAGGATGACCAAGGGGATACTTACCGTACTTACACACATACGGATA